>CM061048.1:72621969-72881457 GCA_030762985.1 Adelphocoris suturalis
CAGTTTTCTAACTACTTTACGTGTGTTTATGGGCTGGTAGTCAATAGCAACAATTCTCTCCGTAAGAATTCACTAGGGACGGGTACCTATCGAAGACCAATATATTGATATTCTATCTTGTCCTGACTATCCACACACCGATGTATCAGTTCACATCGGAGAATGCTGATTTAAAAATAACGGGTGATGCATCTAAATCGTTTTCATTGTAATTTCTCCCTTACTGGAAAAAACATCTGATCATGGATTTGTCTGATTTTCGAAGTAAGAGAGATGCCCATAATGTCAATCGTCTCTTAATGTCCCAGTCCCCCTATCAAATTCAACTTCCTAGGGTGAACAGGAAAGAATTTAGCTCACTCAGCTTAACTGTAAGAGCCACTCAGCTGATCTCGGCCAAATTCTGCTTAAAGTGCAAGTCCTAAGGAAACTAGAGTCTGGGGAAAGGACGTTCGGCCGAACACCAGCGCTGCCTGTCGGGAAGTAGTAGGACTTTCTCCCACCATTATCTCCCCCATTATCATTTTCTTATCTTGTTCCCTCCCAAAGTAATGTATCCCTTTCTGAAAGGGCCTTTCAACATCTAACATTTCGTTCTGTGCGTGTGGTTTATAGTTCCAATTTCTATAGTTCCCAATTTCCATAGTTCCCAATTTTTGTTTTCTGATGGAGTCGTGCCATTTGTGCCCCAAAACTTTTACCCACAAGTATGACTTGAGAAACACGTAAATCGCTGCCACCTAGCCCCCTACCTAGTCTGCTACCTACCACTGCAATAACAAAACCAAACGAAAAAAGCGATTTTTCGAAGCACTTCGTAATTCGTTCTGTTGTGTTATTTAAAAAAAAATTGTACTGATTTGTAATTATTACCCCTACTTTTTTGTTTAAAGATCTCGTTTGAAGAAGAAAAAATCACTACTTCTATTAATAATAATTTTCCAATCGGACTGATGTTGTGATACTTTAAATGTACCTATTGTGATTAAGTAGTGTAACCCGTTCTAGTTCAGAAACACAAAAATTTACCTACCTATATTGTTGTTATTGTATTGTTGAAATCCATCCACTATTAAAAAATTCATTCAGCCTCTTGTGATTAATAGTTCGAGTTTGTCCAATTTCAATAAACTTACTCCTCGAGGTGAAATGCAATGTTTTGAGTTTTACCTTCAATTCAGCTGAATACAATTCGCACAAAACATTTACATTTTACATGTTTAGAGTTCAATTTATAACTCATCTTTTTTACATGCTAATAAAGTTTATTTAAGTTTCAAGGGAAGATGTTGAGGAACTCATTTCGATACCTAATTACTTACCTGAATTTATTTCATTGATGTAATCGATTATGACCTATTGAGGTAAGGGTTTCCAAATCTCAACTTGACGAATATAAAATTTCATTGATATTAGACGTGCTAGAATCCCTACAGATGATGGTAGTTTATTCATTGTACCTATTGATTAGTCGGCCGCGGTCTTCTTTTATTTTGGTCGGGATTCGGCCACCAGAACTTTCTGGGAGATTATTCAGGTTAAATTACGAGGTCATGCGATATGCAATTATGTTCTCTAAATTCAATTATTCAAGTCTTTGGCGTAGCCAGTTAAGCGCTGGGAAACTACCCGTATGTCAGCGGGCCCCAGCAATTCGGGCTGGCTACGCCCGTGAGTACAGTGGATTCAAAGCGGAGGCGGGAAAATCTTGGAATTTGTGATAACGATAGTTGGAGAAACGGCGCAAGGTAGCGCTGGTGTTCGGCCGAACGTCCTTTCCCCAGACTCTAGTCCTAAGGAAGCTACATTCCAAATTTCAAGTCTCTACCACCACGGGAATTGCGCCCAATAACGTGATTTTTTCCGTATCACGCAAATTTTGGAATTGCCCCCAGCCATAAGACATATCCATGTAAAAAGTTCCATTCATGCAGCATGATTATATGAGCAAATTTTCGTAAATTACCGTGTATTAGGTATAACATTACATTGTTTTAAAATTTTAAAATGCATCTATTAAAAAAACCTGCGTTGCACGCCTAGCAAGTGGCTCTATCCCTTGTCCCCGCTAGGGAGACACAAGGCCCCATTTTTAGCATTTCAAAAGAAAGGATGAGTTCGTTGGATAACACTTTTTGAGCACATTAAATTGGTCAAATTTCAAAAAGTGTACTAAAAAAAAATCACAAAAAATTTCACAAGTTCAAAGTTCAATTTCAAAAAATCACAAGTTTATCAACTATGAAGTTGGTAATTTAAAAATTAAAGCTCAAACCTATGCTAAAAATTGTAATTAAATTTCATTAAAATGAGCTACAAAATCGATAAAAATGGTAAAAATCCAAAATCTCTTTTTGAATCGCAGAATATTATTTAGAACGAGTTTTTTGCCATAAAATTGGTAGTTAACAATTTCTTTCCCCTCAGTGACCTTAATTTTCAAAACAATGTAACATAATATAGTACGATAATTTACGAAAATTCGCTCATACGATCATGCTGCATGACTGGAACTTTTTCCTTTACCTTGAGCCTTCAAATTTCTGCTATTTAGGTTGAATAGCAATGCACTTAACTATGGATCTCACTCAACTGATGTGGGGGCTCTAAATCAAATCAAATACTTTTTATTTGTCAAAAACACATAAGTAGTGCATAGAAAATTGTCGGGGTAAAAAAATGTAGGTACTAAATAAGTCGATTGAAAATAAAATCTTGTTATAGAAACTTGAAGAGTAAAATAACGAAAAGAGCAGAACCCGAAACTGAGTAGGTATAAACAAAATTAAGGAACACGGCAACAAATATACAAATGATATCAATAAAATACAAGTTACATCCATAGGTAGGTGGGTAGGAATCTACAGGGTGACACACTTGAGGCGCATGGGAAAAAGTTGGGAAGCAATATAAATGTCCTGAAAAATTCAGATGGGAAATCAACTGTTTCAGCAACTGATCAATGCTGGAAGAGCCGTGTCGCTAAGCGAGTTATTAAATGAGTTCATGTTCAAATAATATATAAATCAAATGGAGACTTGAAAAATAGCCAGGACGAAGTGTCGCTTCGAGGGGAGACCCCCAAAAAGTCCAGTCATGCAGCATGACCCTATGAGCGAATTTTTGAAGAAATCTCCGACATTTCAGTCGCTATTGATCGTGTAGAGAAATTTTAGTTTATGATTTTGATAGACAAATATGGAATCAAATTATTAAAAATATAATTTCATGGCTGATATTTTCTAAGCCACAGTCAGTATTAAAGCTACATCAAGTCCTAAAACAGTTAAGCGTAAAACATTAAAGAGAGCGACCGAGAGAATCGGAGGACGGAATATTTCACAGAGTAAACTCATCAATTGTGATTCCTTTTTTTTTTTTCTTTTTTTTAAGCACCTACTACCTACGTTTTAAACAGCACGGTTCTAGGATTGGTTATACAGGGATACTTCCATAAGAGTAGTTCAATCTGAATTTGGACAATGTTTCATGCAAATATTACCGATTTTTACAACTAGCGAACGGCGTTATTTCGATTTTTGACTGATTTTTCAACTTTGAAATTTTTGAAAACTTGATACATATTCTTATAGGAAATTATACGCTGATTCCGAATATACCACAAGTTAGTATGCTGAAAAAATTATTTCGCACAAAAAATCGCAAAAAACAGGCTATTTTGAAATTTTTGAGTACATTTTTGAAAATTTCAACCCGAAGATGTAATCCGATCATGCTGGCCAACGAACTTAAACTTTCGTTTTGTGTCCTTAACATTTTAAAATTTGTTTGAAGTTTCTAGCACAATTCTACGGACAGTTATCGTCTGGAATGACACATACATACATACATACATACATATATACATACATACATATATACATACATACATTAAAAAAATGCGTTAAACTTCAGAATATGATTCAGAATTGCCTGAAACGGATTTCTGCATAAAATATTTTCAAAAATTCACATTCTACAAATTTTGAGGCGAGAGCAATAGCTTAATGTTCTTCAAAAATTCGCTAAAAGAGACAAAGAAGGTAAGGGTTGGTGGAGAGGTGGGGGGGGCACCCAGCAATGGATATGGACCGACTCATAGACAAACTAAAGTGACGTTGAACTCCTATGTTGTGGGACCTGTTCGAACCACCTGGTGGAAATGGTGAGGCAATGTAGGATGGCAAACAATCATGTGGCTCTAAAAATGAAGGAAAGCCCCTGGACATTCAGGTATGTAAAAATATCCATCATTAAGAGGCGATCTGCATAAGCAGAAACATGTCCATGGGATTTCAAACGAAATACATATCTGACACAAAAATTAAAGAGGGTTTACAAACTCGTGGCGTGTTTTGTTTGGGCTGCTGTTTTGGCTGTTTGTAACCATTCTTGAGAGCGATAGGAGGCGGCGCCGGCATTCACTATGCGGTAATCAAAAAACGCCGGCCTTCTTCGCTCCCATGACCTTGATGTCAGCCACTAAAGCAGGGCTTCCGACTTCGGCCTCTTGAATCACTTGAGACTTATTTTGGTACAGTTCGGGCGACGTAGCAGCGGTACCGTATGGAGAAAAATGCAGACTGCGCATGCGTGACGTACAGTGCGTCAAGTTGCCGGTGTGACGAACCTTGTGAAATCGGTTTCCCGCGGCGTCTTTTCCTGACGAACGGGACGATATATAACTACGATGACCATATTTATCTTAAGCAAAATCGGGACGGATAGAACTATCAAGGGGGTCTGAGGGGTATAGAATACCCTCCATGGGGAGGAGGGTCCGGGGGTCCACCCCCGTAAGTTTGAATTTTTTACCCTTTAAAAGTTGGTTTTTAAGCCTATTTCATCCATTCAAACATTGGTTTATTAAGAGCTTCGTATCAAACTAAAAATATGTAATATTCATTAAAGAATGTGGCACTAAGAATTACATAAAAAAATAATTTCAAGAAGTTTATTACACACACAGAAAGAATATGTACTTTTTGCACGAACAAACTGAACTTCACGAACAACAGGTAAGTTTTTATAGTCAAATAAACAAACATTAATTTTCCAAAAAATAAAAGTTAACAGAGCAGTCTGTTTACATCATTGTTCTTGTTATATTTTTTCACTAGGGCCAGGGGTACTCTTTTTACTCCAGTCGTACTTCTGTGTTGAGGAAAGTGCTCTCAGCAAGGAGTCGTCTTTTCTTATTTTGTCGTACATTTCAACACACGACAAAGAACTGTTCATTTGGACAATTAGTAATGCTTTAACACAGCCTAGTGCCATTGAAGATTTTTCTACGGTCCAAAAGTTGCAAGATGTTAAGGAAATCAGCCTCATCGAGTCTGGAATTGGCTTACCAGGCTTAGGAATCGGCACAGCTATCACCTCTCTCCATCCCACAGGGAAGTTGTGAGTGTTCCATATCACATTAAACTGCATCAGTAAATGATGTAAGAAGGCATCTGGCAAATGTTTGAGAATGGGATAGTCTATCAGGTCCTTGCCTGGAGCTGTATTGGTAGAGATAGCATTTTTTAACTCGTTCATTGTGATATCCCTTAATACTTGTTCCTCAGTCAGCACAATCAGCGGAGCGTATGAGCCAGCTTCAGAATCCCGAAAAGGGCCAGCAATAACCGAATCCGGGGTGATGCTTTTCAACAATTCCTCACACCAAACACCAGCTACTAACGGTTGAATATTGGACACCTTCCGTTAATCGCCTGATTCTCAGCCACAACGCCTTAATGGGGGTGGATCGGTTCAATTCGGAACAATAAGAAGCCCAAGATGCACGCTTAGCCATTTTTATCACTCTCGATATTGCTACACATACCTTATATACTATGAATAGTTATGATCGGGTTGATAGTTTTTGTTCTTTCCATTCAACCAGGACGACATCAGGAAGCTGTGTGTTCAGCACACTAAGCTCATTGAACAAATCATCAAGCCAGAGAGGTGGCCTATCTTGAAACAATTCCCAACTTTCCTCTAGTTCTTCCCACTTCAGCTGCTTCTTTAAGTCTATCCAAGACAGTTGACTCAAGCTGCCAACGTTTGATTTCCAAAGATCAAAATAAATAATGCAGTGGTCATAAAAAGTTCCTACATAGACTGACTACCTCTTCTTTCTGACTTCCTTGTTTTTCTTTTTCAATTTATCAATGTAGTTTTGAGATTAGGAACGCTTATTTCGTTTTTCTACAAGTCCTGAAATAAAGTCAGCCACCGTTGCTCAGTTGATAGTTTTTGTTCTTTCCATTCAACCAGGACGACATCAGGAAGCTGTGTGTTCAGCACACTAAGCTCATTGAACAAATCATCAAGCCAGAGAGGTGGCCTATCTTGAAACAATTCCCAACTTTCCTCTAGTTCTTCCCACTTCAGCTGCTTCTTTAAGTCTATCCAAGACAGTTGACTCAAGCTGCCAACGTTTGATTTCCAAAGATCAAAATAAATAATGCAGTGGTCATAAAAAGTTCCTACTGTATTTTTCACCTCTTGTAAATCGCATGCATTTCCTGCAGCAACACTGTTTCTTTGAAGTTCCTTTACTTTCATTGGTAGAAATAAAGACTCTTTTCTGTCAACCAAGTTTTTGTAAAGAATCAAATATTCATTTGCTGCCTCTGTGGCAGAAACCTTCGCTGAGGTCGAGGGGGCCAACACAGTTGGGTCTCCAGACTGCTCCTGTGACTATGATAATAGTTATCTTGTGTGCGGTGTAAAGAAATTCCACGGTACTAATCATTCATTTTAAAATAAAGCTAATAACTTTTCATGATGATTTGGTTTGAAAAAATCTTTATTGGTGAAAATCGGGACATTTCTTTCCCAATTCGGGACCCCGGGACACAGGCTTCAAAATCGGGACTGTCCCGATAAAATCGGGACGTATGACTTACTTGACTGACTTGTGATCCAGGACAAGCTTGCAGACCTGGAGTCTGTTGCTCGGGATTATGGACTGAAGGTGAACGCCGGCAAAACCAAAGCCATGCGAGTCAACGTCACTACCAACCATCCCCTCCATGTAAATGGAACGACGATCGAGGACGTTGAAACCTTCACCTACCTGGGCAGTGTAATAACTAAGAAGGGTGGCACAACCGAGGACGTAGCAGCGAGAATCCGCAAGGCTAACGCTGCTTTTGTCCAGCTGTACCCAGTTTGGCGTGCTAGGGAGATCACACTCAACACGAAACTGAGAATCTTCAGCTCGAACGTCAAGGCAGTCCTCCTGTACGGTTGTGAGACTTGGAGAGTCACGAAGAGCGAAATGAATAAGCTCCAAGTGTTTATCAATCGATGTCTCAGGAGGGTTCTCCGCATCTTCTGGCCCAATGTGATCTCCAACCAAGGCCTATGGAAGAGAGCCAATGAGTCCCCAATTGACACCCAGATCAGAAAAAGGAAATGGAATTGGCTGGGGCACACTCTCCGCAAGGAGCATGATGCAGTCGAGCGGCACACACTCAGCTGGAATCCGCAAGGAAGGCGCAAGAAGGGACGGCCGCCTGTAACTTGGCGCAGAAGTGTGGAAGCGGAGGCTCTGACGGCTGGAAAGTCCTGGGGTCAACTTAGGAGCCTGGCTCAGAACAGAGTTCGCTGGCGATCCTTTGTCGAGGCCCTTTGCTCTGATAAAGAGCCATAGGAACTAAGTAAGTCAAGTAGGAGATACAGAATACAGTAAGGAGATACAGAATACAATTGGTTGGAGTAAACGTTCTGTTCGAATAACCAACAATTCCAACTACTCATCAATGGTGAAGTCACGTTAAACGTGACTTCAACAGCCGGTGTTCTTTTAGCAATTCATCATGGAAGTGTTAGCATCCAGGTGCTCCCCTCAGCTCAATGGCCACGGTTTCCTAGTCGTCGAGGACCAAAAAATCTCTACTAGTTCCACTGCCCCCCCCCATGCCAGCTCTGCCAAGCCTGTCACTGCATCTCTAACTTCATCAAGGCCCCTTTTAGCGAATTTATGAAGAAAATTAAGCTATTGCTCTCGCCTCAAAATTTGTAGAATGTGAATTTTTGAAAAAAATGTATGCAGAAATCCGTTTCAGACTATTCTGAATCATATTCTGAAGTTTAACGCATTTTTTAATGTATGTATATATGTATGTATGTGTCATTCCAGACGATAACTGTCCGTAGAATTGTGCTAGAAACTTCAAACAAATTTTAAAATGTTAAGGACACAAAGCGAAAGTTCAAGTTCGTTGGCCAGCATGATCGGATTACATCTTCGGGTTGAAATTTTCAAAAATGTAGTCAAAAATTTCAAAATAGCCTGTTTTTTGCGATTTGTTGTGCGAAATAATTTGTTCAGCATATTAACATGTGGTATATTCGGAATCAGCGTAAAATTTCCTATAAGAATATGTATCAAGTTTTCAAAAATTTCAAAGTTGAAAAATCAGTCAAAAATCGAAATAATCGAAGATTTCTTCAAATATTCGCTCATGGGGTCATGCTGCATGACTGGACTTTTTTACTAGCCCCCCTTTCTGCAGTTCAAGGCGTGCGGTATGTCAAAGGTAGCACCGCAACCATCCCAGTTGTTGGGTAGAACTTTGACAAAACGAATTCATTTGTTTCTCACTCAAGTCATCGTCAGTTCCTTTAATGGGGAAAATGGTGTGTCATCAACTTGACAACTGCGTTGGATGTACCTGCCCCACAATCTCTCAGGTGTCCCACACCAAATATTTAGGGGTAATTATTGACCAAAACTTGACCTGGGAAGAACATATTAAAATGATCAACGTAAAATTACGAAAACTAATCCCTATTTGCTTCGAAGTACGTAATTTTATGTGCATGAAGCTGAAAAAAATTATTTTATAATGCAATGGTTCATTCCTTCTTGGTTTACGGTGTAGAGGCATGGGGTTCAACATTCGAATCAAAATTAAATCCCCTAGCAATAACTCAAAAAAGCCTAATTAAAATGTTGCTTAAAAAACCGATCAGATTCCCGACTTTGTCAATTTTCAAATAGTTTGCAGTGCTAGATTTAAGAAAAATCGCAGAAAAAACTACTTTGATATTCATTTATAAGGAGTTCTGTAGTGGTAAGCTCAAAAGGAACCTCATTATTACGAGGGCTGCTGATGATATTACCCTGCTTACGACGAGAATGAACATTGCTATGGGACAGAGGTTGTATTCATTTTGGGGGGGTCTCTCGTTTCAATTCTCTCCCATCCTCCTTGACGGGGAAGCAGGTTTCACTACTTGTTTTTAAAAATAAATTGACAGAGTATTTCATTTCAACCCTCCCAGCATGTCTTTTGGGATTTTGAATCATGTATTCGACCAATTCATTGAAGTGCAATTTCGTTTCCGAGGTAGATTTTCAATGTATTTCTGTTTTTCGTCGATGTTCCGGTAAATTTTTATGGTTATTTTATTTTTTGTTTTTTTGCATACTTTTCTCTTTTTTGTAAGATACATTACGTATTTGGTATGATAAATCTAATTATAATTAACATGAGTCAGCACTCCGACCCCAAGCACAAGTTTTCATATAGGGGGTCGTAACATTGTCATTTTTGAATAATATGTTTAACAAATGAAAATGTATTTTAAAAAAATTCAGTGGTGTAAAGCCATATCTCAAAGCAAGGGCATCTCTAAACTGAGTTGCAGACAGGTCGAAGCCGTTACTTGCTTTCGGGAGCACTGTCAGCTGTAGTAAATGAATACAAATAATAACTTCAATAAATAAATACTTTAATAAATGAAATACATGTAAATTTAAATACACATGATCAACAATGAAGACATTTAGCCGCATTAATAAAATCCTCAAAACTAAAGGGAGCAAGGCCATGCAACAATTTAGTAACAAATTCCTTAAAACCCTTCCTATCGTAATCTCGAACTTTTACAAGGATTGCATTGTAAAACTTAACTCCCCACCACCTAGAACCGTTTCGTGTTCCATTTAACCTGCTGAAGGGAATAAGAAGACTTCATGATTCGTTTCTAGACGTCCCAAGAGATACCCATTTCAAATTCCAGTTCCATAAGATGAACGCAAACAAATTACATACGAACTAAATCACTCGCAAAGAAGTTGTGGAAACCCATTTCAAAACGGAAGTTAGTGAAAAACGTTGTCTATACTCACGAAAAATAAAAAGTTACAATGTTAAATCAATTTCGACGGTTAGGCCATCATCAGCAACAAACAATAATTAACAGTTATTAATAACTGTTACAATAATAAACAGTTATTGGAAAAATACAACGTTTTTCACTAACTTCCGTTTTGAAATAAATTAGATCCGATTTAGTCTCGTTTTTAGCGAATTTTTGAAGAAAATTAAGCTATTGCTCTCGCCTCAAAATTTGTAGAATGTGAATTTTTGAAAAAAATTTATGCAGGAATCCGTTTCAGGCTATTCTAAATCATATTCTGAAGTTTAACGCATTTTTAGCGAATTTTTGAAGAAAATTAAGCTATTGCTCTCGCCTCAAAATTTGTAGAATGTGATTTTTTGAAAACATTTTATGCAGAAATCCGTTTCAGGCTATTCTGAATCATATTCTGAAGTTTAACGCATTTTTTTATGTACGTATGTATATATGTATGTATGTATGTATATATGTATGTATGTATGTATGTGTCATTCCAGACGATAACTGTCCGTAGAATTGTGCTAGAAACTTCAAACAAATTTTAAAATGTTAAGGACACAAAACGAAAGTTCAAGTTCGTTGGCCAGCATGATCGGATTTTACATCTTCGGGTTGAAATTTTCAAAAATGTAGTCAAAAATTTCAAAATAGCCTGTTTTTTGCGATTTGTTGTGCGACAAAATTTTTTCAGCATACTAACATGAGTTATATTCGGAATCAGCGTAAAATTTCCTATAAGAATATGCATCAAGTTTTCAAAAATTTCAAAGTTGAAAAATCAGTCAAAAATCGAAATAATGCCGTTCGCTAGTTGTAAAAATCAGTAATATTTGCATGAAACATTGTCCAAATTCAGATTGAACTACTCCTATGGAAGTATCCCTGTATAACCAATCTTAGAACCATGCTGTTTAAAACTTAGGTAGTATTTTTAGCACTTTGAATGTAATCAAATTGCAAACTACCACCAATTCAATGGCAAAAAAAACTTATTCTAAATAATAATCTGCTCATTAAAAGGACATTTTGGATCAGTGTAATTTGTTGGACTTTCTAGTTTTTAGTTGATACACTTTTTTGTGTAATAATCAGAGCCCTTCAAGTGCCATTTTGCCATCCTTAAGTGCCATGTTTAGCCAATTTTTGGGTAAAAAGCCATTTTTTGCCAATTTCTTGGAAAATGCCACGTTTGTGTCATTTTTCGCCTGATATTCTTGAAAATTTGTGAAAAAAAAAATTTTTTTCTGGGAAAATTAACAAAAAGTTGGGGTATCAAGTATTTTTTCAAAAAAGGCAAGCTAACATGGGCTTTTTAATGTGGGCAAGCTCACAAGTCAACGATTGATTGATTGATTGACTGATTGTTTATTGATGTCATACAAATAGGACCATAGGGTCCTCTCTTACTTTATATGACAATTACACTAAATAATAACTTATCAGATTCAGCCAGAAATTATCAACTATACAATACTTTGAATGGAAGTGTGTGTGAGTACAAACGGTAGAAAAATATAATACATGAACGGAAAACGTGAAATAATATAAAATAAAATATGACCTGCAGACTTATTAATACCATAAATGCAAATATAATAATACATGTATATGTTTAGTCATAGGTTTTCAACAATTTTGCTCTAAATTGTTTTTTGAAGTGAAAAACAGACTTATTTAAATCAAATTGCTCAGGGAATTCATTATACAGGCGTATTGCTTGGATCTGAAATGACTTGGCATATACTTCTGTTTTATGCTTTGGGACATTCAATAATTTTTCAGCATTTCTAGTTTTAAAGTTATGAATTTCAGCCAAAAACACAAAATTCTTCCTAAGATATTCAGGGCTTCCGAACTTTAAAATCTTGAACAGTAGGACTCCTACTCTAAACGTTCTCCATTCCCTAATTTTCAGCCACCCTACTTTTTTATAGAACGGAGTAGCATGCTCATAAACCCTGAAATTGAAAATGAATCTCATGCATGCATTTTGAGCATATTGCAATTTTTTCATTAATTCTTCAGAAATATTATTATATGCAATAGCCGCATAATCAAATATACGGAATAACATAGACTGAACAAGTCTCATTTAAACGGATTGCGGCAAATGATACGCTAAACGCCTGAATTGGTAGAGCCCTTTATAAATTTTATTGCACACATTCCTTACTTGAATTTCCCATTTAAGATTTGAGTCCACATGAATGCCTAAATTTTTCAAAGAATATTCATATTGCAGAGGTACATTTTCAACCATGATTTTGGAGATGCTGTTAGTATCAATCTTCTGAAGCAGCGTCGAATTTCCTAATAGCATGACTTTGCATTTAGCAGGATTGATTTTAAGACCATGACTGTTACACCATACAACTAATCTTTGAATGTCCTCGTTCATCTTGTAAATACCCATTTCAATATCATCACTATCTACCTGCATAAATACCTGTAAATCGTCCGCATAAAGCTGATATTTACACTCAACAAAATTAACAGACATCTTAGATATGTATAAAATAAAAATCAAAGCTGACATTACAGATCCTTGAGGGGTTCCTACTCGATTTAAGCTCCACGTAGATTCAGAGCCATCTCTACTTTTTATCTTTTTGCCACCTATCATTTAATAATGATCCAAACCACACAACCAATTTTTCTGAAATGTTCACCGATCTCAATATGGAGAGAATCAACTCATGATTCAGTGAATCGAATGCACGAGCATAATCAATCAAACATAAGATCGTTATCTTCCTGGAATCCATACCTACTCGTACTTCATCCATAACCCTAATTAAAGCTGTTTCAGTACTGTTTCCTTTTTGAAACCCAGCTTGGTACCTATCAATCACACCTATTGACTCTATAAACGACCGGGAATTCTCTTCCGAGGATTAAGGTCTCCAATGTCCGAGGATTACAGCCATTAGTGCTTGATAAGGAAATGGTCATTGCAAGGTCCCCTGAACATGTCGAATTGTTCTACAACAGTTTTAACCCAGAGGAAGAGATTCTTCATTCTCCTATATAGATTTAAATTCAATTTTTTGTAGTCAATTTGTAATTTTTAGCATGCTCTTTGTAAATAAAGTATAATAATGTAATTAAAATGGCAAGTTTTAATTTATCTATCAATGGGGGAAAAAAGGGGAAAAAAAGAAAAAAAAAAAGTTTGGATTTTGAAGAATAAAACATTTTGCCATGTTTTTTAGAGCCACGTTTGGCAAAAATAAATACCTTGTTATGAAGGGCATTGGTAATAATACTTTAAAAAACACATTTCACTATTTGGCCATTTTTAAGTATATTTTTGAAGGTGACAAATTTATTGGACACAAAAAGTGCAGTCCATCAAGCTCATACTTCCTTTTGGAATAATTGAATTTTTTTTTTTAGTGAGGATATAAGTTTGTATCTAATTCTAAGGAGAATCTGGTATCGTCTGGAATAATACGCAGTAAACTTATGAAAAAGCATCAAAATCCAAGAATCCTTTCAATGTTTCAAAACGGATTTTCATGAAGAATTTCTTAAATCTTCTTGAAACTTTGTTTCAAATTAAACTTTTCAAACTTTATCTGCAAAAGCTTATTATGATTTTATTCATTTATTTATATTATTTTTTCCTAAGCGAATTCGCTGAAATTGAAAATTCTTGTAGGCAGTCTATCTTTTCACCAACCAACTCAGAAGCGGGGGTTTATACTTGAATAGATACAACTTCCGTATTGGAATAGTATGGAGGGGGAGCTAGCCAAGGGGAGATAGACCAGAACGCCCCACCGCCCAATACGGAAGTTATATCTATTCTAGTATAATGTACGAGTAGAAGGGAACTCAATGGTGTTGCATAGGTATAAAAAAAAAGCACCTTTTCTTCATCTTTTTGGACAACACATTTAATATACATTTAGGCAACATTAATGCCTACCAATATCTATGCTAACCAACGTCCTTTACAAAAACATTAAATACAGCAAATTTCATAAGAAAAAAAAAGTTCCAGTCATGCAGCATGATCGTATGAGCGAATTTTCATATACTATCTATCGTACTATAGTATGTTAAATTGCATTGAAATTGGAGCAATTTTAGTTGACAGAAATGGTTAAAAACCAATTTTATGACAAAAAACGTATTCTAAATAAAATTCCACTGATTCAAAAGGGAATGTTGATTTTTAAATTTTTTTGCAGTTTTTATAGATATTTTAGCAAATTTTAATGACATTTAAGTACGTTTTTCATCATAATTTTGAGAAAAAATTTTTGATGTCCTAGTTAATCGTTGAAAATTTAGTTTTGACTAAAATTCTGCAAAACAATAGAAATTTAACGATTTTTGGCCGTTTTTAGCCATTTTTAGTGATTTTTTGGGTACATTTTTCGAAATTTGACCAATTTAATGTGCTCAAAAATTGTTGTCCAACGAACTCATCCTTTCTTTTGAAATGCTTGATTTTTTGGTGAAAGAACGAAGTTTTTATCTCAATTCTATCGAGAGTTATTGTCTGGAATGACACATACATATTTCGTGTGTCGCGTCGTATATATATATATATATATATATATATATATATATATATATATATATATATATATATATATATATATACTTATATATATATACATATATATATACACATATAAAAAAGCGTTAAAATCCAGGAATCATTTCAGAATGCCTCAAAACAGATTTCGATGAAGAAAATTTTTGAAAATTTTTATTTTAAAATTTTTGGAGCCATTGCAATAGCTTTATTTTCTAAGAAAATTCGCTAAAAATTGAAAACTAGTGAATTACAAAGCAGCCTTTATTTTCACCAATCAACTCAGGTACATAGGTTCAACATTTATTGAATGATTGATTATTGTTATCACAGTTGAAGGGAAGTACCAAGTATTCAGCTATATTTATGAAAACAGGAAAAATAAGTTAGTGACATTGCGAAATGAATTAATAAACTAGGAATAAGTGAACAACAACAAGGTACACGACCAGAATATTATTATAATCACAATAAAGAGGTAAAGCATCAGATATTCAGCTATATTTATGGTCAGAAAAACTATAATTTAGTGATATTGTAAAATAAATTATTCACCCAGGAACAATGACGGTCGATAACCAGCTAGGTTTGCCAGAAGAGGTTTTTGAAATCATTTTGCAACACTTGGATTTGCGAGTTGTTCTTTCTTGCTCGTTAGTTTGCCTTGGTTGGCGCAATGCCGTCAATAGCAACAGCATCTGGGAAAAGCTGTGCAAGATAAACATCGGAGGAGAGATTGAAGTTACGGGCTGAACGCAAGTTCAGTGGGATCATCGTACGAAGAATTCCTGAGTTCGAAACCGAAAATATGGCGAGGATGTGCGTTTGGAGAAGGAGATACATGGATGACGTCGATTTCAAAAGAAATTGGAAACATGGATGCTGCCAGGAAGACTATGTGTACAAATTTGATCGCGTTCCAGAACTTTGGTTGGTTGGTTGGCGACTGATAATGAAGTGTTATTGGTGCCTAAGGATGAGAGGGTATCACTATCACCATACACCGTGTTCAACATTCACCATGACAGGTGAAATACACCGCGCTCTAAGTAACCTCATACCATCACTCGACAAATTATCCAACAACAGTCTGGTGATTGTTTAACGCACTTTGCTGCAGGTGTTTAGAAAAGAATAATATAAAAACTTACATTGAAGATAAAAAACTAGATCATATCAATTATTTCCCCCCTATTTACCTTGCTACGGCGCTTAACCACGAATTTCGTAGGATACGGACGTTCGATGGCTCGCTTCCAATCCAAAAAGGAAGTAAAGGATTGAAAAGAGAAGGTCTCTTTCACCACGTTAACAGAGTGAGCATCTGTCAAATGCCTTTCGAACTCGTTATTATTGGCAGCAGAAAAACCGCAGCTTCCACACAACATTTTCTTCGGAAGCAACGACGACGATGTGCCGTGCACTTCTCGATTATGCCGACGTAAACTATCCTGGTTGCACAAAGTTTTGCCGCACTCATCACAAAGAGGCATATTAGTAACAAAACAACTACCGAAATACGAACTAACGAAATAACAATACAAAACGAAGACGAAAGTCAAAACGAAATAACGAAAAATACAAACGCGAAAGTCGGTACACTAATGAAAAATCTTTGTAAGTTGAAAATTGAAAACCACTGAAAAGATACGAGGAAGTAGCATTCAGCAGACGTGGAAAACGAAAATTCGAAATCGAAAGGAACCGAACAGGATACGATCGGGGGAACCATTAATCTTGTGCTATTTTTTGAAGAATCCGCTGATAGCGCTGGCTTATCAGTTCTATTTCCAGAACGCCTTGAGACGTTACTTGTCACCGTTCGTTGTACATGGAATGAGGAACAGCAAGTTCACGCTAGCTATATAACAGTAGGTTTGGAACTGTTCCTCATCATCATACACACCAAACGGTGACAAGTAACAGGTCTCAATTCGTTTTGGTCTCACGTCGTCGCGTTGGCCGCAAGGTGTATCTTCTGACCACCAAAATCGTCATTTTCCAAGTAAGAATATCTCAATATCATTTCATTTCTCATTCATACTGAATGCGAAATTCATATTGAATTTAGACTAAGTATGTATATTGTGTAGACCGGTTAGGTATCCATAGATTTTCTCATCTTTTCTGCAAGGGCTGTTGCCACTTGTTGAATCTGAATGAGAGATTCATAGCATTCGGGTATGTATTCAACTTTACATTGAATATAGTAATTTTTCCATTCTCCGGTTGTAATGTTTATTGTTTTAGTATTCTGTTTGAGACCGTTCGTTTTATAATATTCGATAGTGTTTGCTAGTGGCAAAGTGACCTAATTAATGGCAAGGTATTATATTTCATGCTCGTATATTTCAAATTTCATCACAGCATACGGTGTTCTTATTGTTCCTATATTTTGTTCGATAGAATACTTACCCTCTACAACTAAAAGCACCTGAAGACGCGTCTGAATGTAGGTTTTGAACCTCTAATGTTTTCATTATTAATTTTTCTGAAATCTGCAATAGTTTGAGCAACCTGAAAAATTGACTCTAGTAGTCAACCGCCGCCATCTTGCCACCTCGCCGCAGTTTGTTGGCTGGTTCCCAACTTTTTTGTAGGTACCTAATTATGTACTGAATTGCTATTTTTACCAGTCAGTTGTGATAAATTTCTCCCTTCCATAGAAAAACTCAAAGCTTTAATAATCGTACTATCTGTAGTGCTACGAATTGATTAATTGCTCGTGAATGCTCGCTTAAATGCTCCTCCTCACAGATTCCACAAGACACTTGTTGAGCACCTATTTTGCTTGGAATATTTCTGTAGCATTGAGTGCTAGGGTTCCCAACATGGTCTTACGTAATGCGTGTTCGTCAATTTAAATAAAAACTACTTCTGACATTCACTTGTATGTTATATTTATTGTATGTGAGAACTTGTATGCAATAAAACTGATTTTGCAAAAATTGAAGGATGCAAATTATTAAAATTATATGAAATAAATTCCAATTAGAAGAGATTGTTTATGAGTATGAAAATACTCATAATTCTATTCTACACTTTATGATATAAAGCTTCGCTTCCTTCGGGCGTCCCTAGACGGCCCCATTTATTTATTTACTTTTTTTTAACTAGCTTTTATTTTCGTCAAGTCACATACACTAGTCATATCCCTAGTAGGTAGTTTATATGTAATTGTGAGTGCAAAAGTGAGTTCGCGACAATGGAAGTTATAGTTGAGAGTGGTAGTGGAAGTTGTAAGTTAACTGAGGAAAACTTGAAGTGTGAACATTGTGGAAAATTCCCTCTAAACTGTGACAGCTTAATTAAGGCGTTCTCTCAACAAATTTCATCCCAACCGCACCAAGACACTTTTGCGCGAACAAAAAGTGATTTGTGCTGTGGAAAATGCCTACAAAACCGAGGTAGGTAGGCGATAACTCAACAAATTTCAACCAACCAATGCATCTTGGCGTGAACCAAAAATGAATTATGGGATGTGCAACGGGCGTTTTTCAAATAACCAGGAGTTCGAATGTCACATGATAAGTACGCATGCAGTCGACGTTCTTCAAGACTATTTGTCTTCCAAATTGAAGAATGAATTCAAGGCGTGGTTACACTCTATCGAAAACCGGGATAAAGCCAAGTTGTATTTAACCCTTCGAGGTCACTCTGGGTCAAAATTGACCCCACCGAATATATTTGTATGATTTTTAGGCTTTACAATATTTTTTAGGCAAAAGGGATATTTTGTAAATTTATTTGGTAGCATTGGCTAAGCGAGGAAGTGATTACATCTGGCAGTATACGTTGTGACCTCGAACCAGAGGGTTGTGAATCTCGTGTGGGACACTTTTGACCCCAGTGTGTCTTCTGCGTTCCTAATTTTGTTCTGTTGGGGTAGCCATTGACCCCAGTGTGTATTTTGGATTTCCTCACAAGGTAAGTCAGATAATATCATAATTCACTTAATTTTTCATAGAAAATAAGTATTTTTATAATCTGGTAGTCAGTAGGTATTTCTTTTTCTCGACCACTCCTACTAAGTGACTCAGGTGAAGATTCTCAACTGGGTAAATGTGTCTAGTTGATGGTACGTACCTAATCATGAGAGGTACGTACTTACTCAACATTTTTCCATTTACCTAGTGTATAAATAGTTATTCATTGAAAATTATTCATATCTATAGGTAAGTAAATCCATAAATATATTTTTCTTGTAACTCTCCTGTTGTAGGAATGCTTGGATACCCTGTAGAGCCAGCTTCCTCGAGACCTGCTGTACAAGTTGTAAGTGGGCGATGCTACATTTGCCCAAGATCTAACGATAAAAAGACGAGTCGGTCGTGCACAGTCATACCGAAACGACGTGTGAAAAATGCAATTACTTATAAAAAATAATAATAGCCTACCTACCTACCTAATAATTCCGTCGTGTTTTTAAAAACAACTTTTAAAAGTACATTCAAATTTCGTTTTTTATGTGTGCCTATTGCTTAAATATAATCTTGAAATCACCTTTCATTATTTTGTCATAAAAAATTAATAAAATGAGATGATAAAAATTGAATGCGGAATGAAAACAGTGTATCAGTTTAGGGTAAAAAAAAGGAAAAAATGTGAAAAATTGGGTAAGTTCAAGGTATCGTGAAAACTTTACTATTTAACTTACAAAGTTACAGTTTTTTCTGACCATTTGACAGATAGTCAGCTTTGATAATTTGCTTTTAATTATTGTGTATCTTTAGAACTGAATTTTTAATATTCATATGCCCAAAATTTTGATTTTTGAAAATTTTACTAAGAATGGTTTCAAGAAACCACGAATAAAATATTCAATTCTAATTTAATATATTCTACTTCTTGTTTCTATGCGTAGGTAGGTTAATTTTTGATTTTTTTAAATAGTTAGTTATTGGGAAACTATTTATTGAGTATAATATATAAATTAAAATACATTTGGGGTCAATTTTGACCCCAGAGTGTCTACCGTGTCACAAAAAAAGAGTGTGACCTGGGAGGGTTAATCATGTCCTACTCGGAAAAGGTGAATATAAACCTAAAATCGATTTGTCAGTAAGCATATTCGTTCGTTACTCTTTTATTAAAACTTATTTCTGTTCTAGACCCAAAAATTTCAACCATGTATCATGTTTTCTCCTCGTTATTGATTCGAAATTCTATGAAAACATCAGAAATTAACAAGCGGTTGCAATCATGTTCACAATATCAATTATTGAGAATGATCACCTGTGTGTAAACAATTATTTATATAACCATGCTCATAACTCAGTTTGTTGGACACGCACTTCGCCGTAGTTAACATAATATTGTTGGATAAATCGAGAGCTTTCGAACGAATGGTCAACGAATTTTGTGGGATGAAAAACGACGAAGTACCATTTCCCTAGCAACGACTCGGTTGTAGGCGGAAATCACTGTAATTAATTTCGTGCGCGGAAAAAAATTGACTCGCAAAATTCGCTAGGACCCCAGGGCTAAAACATGATACATGTTAATTATACCAACTTCAATGAAAGCAGCACGATTAAGTACTGGTTACTGAAGCATGATTTAATCAATAAAGACAGTTTTCAACTTGGAAAATGAAATTCCTATGGTGCTTTATTATCTAGGTATGTACAGGTTGTTTTTGATGTCAATTATTGTACGTACTCATAATATTAATAGGTGTCAACGATATTGATAGATGATAATCGATGTTTGTGTACCCCCCTCCCTCGATCACATACCAGTTGAGACGTAAATGTGACTTCATTTGTGACTCATGAGCTGCTCCGCGTTGAACGGAATTGAAGAACTCTCCGTTCTTCTTGTAGGGAACGGTTCCAAGTAGTTGCCGGGATGCTTGACGAACTTGATCGTTCCAGAAGGTCTCGTAACCGAACAGGATAGGATCGGGGGAACCATTAATCTTGTGCTATTTTTTGAAGAATTCGCTAATAGCGCTGGCTTATCAGTTCTATTTCCAGAACGCCTGGAGACGTTACTTGTCACGGTTCGTTGTACATGGGAATGAGGAACAGTAGGCTCACGCCTTTGAGTATTAAGCTTCGTTCTCAGTGCGCGTTCTGGGAGGTCGGAACGGTTCTGGGCAAGCGCAGTAGAGTTTTGTCGTTCGCAGTGCCAGAACGCCCAGTTCCGGAACGCCGAGTTCTGCGTTCGCAGTGTCTTCGGAACCCAGTTCCGAACGGTTCTGACAGTTCCCGTTTTTTTTCGGAACTGTGAGAACTCGAACGCAAGGACGTAGTTAACGCATGCGCATTTCACTATTTTTCGGATCTCGTAGAATAAACAACTTTCGTCTTCATCGACTTTATTCATTAACAACCTTATATCGTTTTATTTCGCTCATTTTATTTCGCTTCATCGATCATAACAATTTCAGCTCCATTCTCTTTCTTTCATTTCATTCTCTTTCAGTCTCTATACGTTACCAAACTATTCTATAATTCGAAATGTCAACTAGCTCGTCAAGTACAGATAGCGATAATTTCGACGATGGTGTTCCGTGGTTTGTAGACGATGAGGACGAGATCGAAGTTATAGTTGGATCTCGTCTACATCCAAGAAACTCAAATTTTTTTGAGAAAATCGTGCCAAGGTTTGACGACGAAGAGTTCGTTTACCACTTTAGAATAAGCCGTGGGCTCGCGGAAGAGTTAGCCCACCGTTTTCAGGCCAGCACCCTCTACCATCACCAGTTCGGTCCTTATGGCAAGGTATGGCAAAAAAAAGTTCCACTCATGCAGCATGATCGTACGAGCGAATCTCGTAAATTATCTTAGTACCTATATTACGTTAGGTACATAGTTTTGAAATTAGAACAGTTTGAAATCGTAATAACCAACATTATGGCAACAAAATTCGTTCTAAATAATAATCTGCGACTCAAAAAAGATTTGGGAATTTTAGCTTTTTTGGGGAGCTTTTATCGATTTTCAGCAAATAATAATGAAATGTAAGTAGTAAAGGGATTTTTATCTCAATCCTAAGGATAGTTATCTTTTGGAATGACACATGCGTGTATACATATATGAAAACGCGTTAAACACTAGGATTCGTTTCAGAATGTCTCAAAACGGATTTCGATGAAAAAAATTTACAAACAACAAGACAGGTTACAAACAACACAGGTTATTCCATTTCCAAGTTCTGAAATCGTTCGCAGTGCAGAACGCGGTTCCACAAGTTCCGGAACTCCCCGGGACTCCCCGTCCCAGTTCTCATGAGTTCGAGAACTGTTAGAACGCGCACTGAGAACGAAGCTTTAATTAGATCTTATTAATTACTAGATACTTATTAATACTCAAAAGTTCACGCTAGCTATATAACAGTAGGTTTGGAACTGTTCCTTATCATCATACACACCGAACGGTGACAAGTAGCCGTCTCAATTCGTCCTACAAATAGAACTGATATGCCAACGCTACTATCGGATTCTTCATAAAATAGCTCAAGATTAGTTGTTCTTCCGATCCTATCATACCGCTCCCCGTGACCAGCCCGCGTGCTCTAGTCAATTGTGATTGTGGTGGGACCGTTAAGCGTCGTTTGAGCGAGGCCTGTCGTAGCTTGACGCTGTTAGTGGAGAATTGTAGACGTTAACACACCAGTTGATTCAGAACCAGTGAATTGATCCCTGAGTGGAGGACAGGATTCACAGATTTCATTCAAATAAGTGGTGAGTTTTAAACAAAATCATAAATATTCCTAAGTTTATTCGCTAACCCATCGGTGGCTTTGATTATCAACGTACAAATACTCGGTACTTGTAGGCTTCGTACCGTTCTCGCGAACTACGAATACCTTATTTTGTCCACATGCCTTATATAGTGAGGCATAATACCAACGTACACACAGCTGTTTAGAAAGTACTAAAACCGAAAATGTTTTGAAATTCAAGTTCCAAGGACAATATTTTCTCAAGTAGCCACTTAAGTAGTAGGAGTTTCGGTACCTACCAGTTGTATATTATTTATGCGGTCTCAGTTTAACATGCGATCGACGCGACACGTTGTCTGGACTCAGTATTCGATCTCACTTGGAAAATCGAAAACTTGCTTTAACGCATCGTGATTTACTGTTTTATGGGTATACCGCTCGGTGCTAAGCGTACCTACTTTAGGCCTTCCACTTCGAATAAATCACGGAACCAATCTCGATCTCGTTTTTGATGATTGGCAGCAGTGTCCCTTTGTCCCATTTCTCTACAATGAAAATTCGGCGTTTTGTGTTTTTTTGTGTTTTGTGTTGAGATCGCATATTGGAGGTCGATCGCATATACAGTACTGTTCAGATTAATGGAAACCGACAGACACGTAATTGTACATTTTCACCATAAATTTTTATTAAAGGGGGTACCTACAGCAATTTTGTCATTCAGGGCATCAGCTAAGGCAATGCTAGGAAAAATGAAGTGGATGAAGGAGTTTTTTGAAGGAGTCATGGGTGCAGGTTATCAAAAATGTATTGCATCTTTCTGACAATTTTGCCTGATTTCTTCGCAATTAATGCAATCGTTTTCACCATTAGAATGGATATTTCTCCGAAAAACGAAATAAGATAGTCACTCAGCGGGAACATAGGAGTATAACACCTAGTGAGATCCCCAAAACATGTGAAATCAGCTTGAAGGGAGGCTTTAACGTTGTGGCTTTGAAGATGAAAACAATAAGGGTCTATCATCCCTCAGAGAGTAGGGAAGTGTGGAAGGTAGGGGAAAACTTCTAAAAGGGATGAAGCATAGCTGATAAGAAATTGTATGTACAATTGTAAAATGTAACAATTGTACATACAATTTCTAATCAGCCATGGTTCATCCCTTTTAGAAGTTTTCCCCTACCTTCCCCACTTCCCAACTCTCTGAGGGATGACAAACCCTGTGTTCATCTTCGAAGCCACAATGTTGAAGACTCTCTTCAAGCTGATTTCACATGTTTTGGTGATCTCGCTAAGTTTTATTCTCGTATGTTCCCGCTGAGTGGCTATCTTACTTCGTTTTTCGGAGAAATATCCATTCTGATTGTGGAAACGATTGCAATAATTGCGAAGAAATCAGGCAAAATTTTCAGAATGATGCAATACATTTTTGATAAAACCTGCACTCCTGTCAGAAAATTCCTTCATCCACTTCATTTTTACTAACATTGCCTTAGCTGATGCCCTGAATGACACAATTGCTGTAGGTACCCCTTTCATCAACATTTTAGGGGAAAATGTAAAATTGCGTGTCTGTCAGACATATGTTTCCATTAATTTGAACGGTTCTGTACAACTGGTACCGGAGAGTCATTGATGTCAATTGTAAGATTTAACTGGAAACTTCACAATCTTCAAGGTACTTGTTTGACCCTGATCAGGTCAATCTAATGACCTCACCATCTAGTGTATGATGGATCGATTCGTGTTCGTGTGCTTTTTTTGTGTGAGTGTGTGTGTGTGTGTGTGTATGCGTATTTATTGTTAGAGACCATTACAATAATGAATATACCTCAATGGCGATATTGTAGGTAGCCCTGTTATTTTTATAGGTACCTATTTATAATACCATAATGCTTATAGCATTATTCTACAGAACGCAGCTGTAGTAATGCGAGATAGTTTGGTTTAAAGTTAGTTTGTTTTTTCGGTGATTAGGTTAATATTAGTTTATTAGTCATGTAATTGCTGTAGCACTGTTTTCTGGTTCGTGGGATCAAATCTAGAACGTGTCTAGGGCGTCTATTAAGTCTGGCTTACTGTGGTGTTGAATCCGTCGTTGACGAGGTTGTTTGAGTGGTACCTATATCTTTCAACTTTACCCTAATTTCTTTCAAGGATGTAGTACATACTACATCCTACATATTACTTAATATGTAGTATGCCGGATTAAGCATCCAAGAGGTGATTCCAGAGCAAAGTCGTTATAGATAGTGCTGTTTCGAACGAATAGAGGTGCATGTAGAACATTCTTTTGAACAGTACGGTTTTGGTTTTGCTCGATTCGTTTGAACTGAGAGCGAGAGCAGGTTCTCCAGATTGAGACGGCATATTATGTCTATATGGGCCGTATTAAGATCTTAAAATAAATCACCTTTTAGCGAATTTTTGAAGAAAATTAAGCTATTGCTCTCGCCTCAAAATTTGTAGAATGTGAATTTTTGAAAAAAATTTATGCAGAAATCCGTTTCAGGCTATTCTGAATCATATTCTGAAGTTTAACGCATTTTTTTATGTATGTATGTATGTATGTATGTATATATCGCACCCGTCCTAGAATAAGGGTACAACTCAAAAATCGCGATTTTTGAGTTAGTTGTGGTTCTGAGAAGTAGAAACGGTCTATTTTGTCTGTAGAAGGTGGAGATATGTGTAGGGCACTCTAATTCCGCTAGAGAGTGCGTGTGTCTTTCTTCTATGGACTGAGTAACCAATTCACGTCCTAGGAAGAAAGACACAACTCAGTTGAGTTCAAACAGTCTGTGTCTCGTTTTGAGTTGTTTCCTTTTTGTGTGGAAAATTGTAACTTGTGTCTTTCTTTTCTAAACATTTTGGATCCTGACTGGTGAGATTTCAGTGTTTGAGTTGGAACAACTCAAAAATTCTTAAAAAATCAACCAAACCGTTCCCCCCACTCCCTTCCCACTGGCAAAAAAAACTATTTATTTACCATGGGGCGTTAGTGTAATAATGTAGGAAACAAGTTTCGCAAAGATAAATTATGTTCATCGTGTTCCAAAGAAGGGGTAGCCAATGGTGTGGAAGGAAAACTTTGAATGCGATTCGCCGAAAATGACAATTTTTGAGTTGTACCCTTATTCTAGGATGGGTTCGATATGTATGTATGTATATATGTATGTGTCATTCCAGACGATAACTGTCCGTAGAATTGTGCTAGAAACTTCAAACAAATTTTAAAATGTTAAGGACACAAAACGAAAGTTCAAGTTCGTTGGCCAGCATGATCGGATTACATCTTCGGGTTGAAATTTTCAAAAATGTAGTCAAAAATTTCAAAATAGCCTGTTTTTTGGGATTTGTTGTGCGAAATATTTTTTTCAGCATACTAACATGTGGTATATTCGGAATCAACGTAAAATTTCCTATAAGAATATGTATCAAGTTTTCAAAAATTTCAAAGTTGAAAAATCAGTCAAATATCGAAATAATGCCGTTCGCTAGTTGTAAAAATCGGTAATATTTGCATGAAACATTGTCCAAATTCAGATTGAACTACTCTTATGGAAGTATCCCCGTATAACCAATAGTAGAACCATGCTGTTTAAAACGTAGGTAGTAGGTGCTTGTTAAAAAAAAAAAAAAAATGTAATCACAACTGATGAGTTTACTCTTCAAAAATTCGCTCATGGGGTCATGCTGCATGAATGGACTTTTTATTATATGAGGAGACGTTTCTGCTGTTCAGCAAGGATTTCAACTGGTACGTTCGCGTTTTTAATCTGCTGTGCCACTCATTTCGTTCTTATATGTATTTTTAATAAAATAGTAAGTAGGCTTAGGCGGGGCAAGTGCGTCTCTTCGTTTTATTTCGCTGTGAGGCCACTCTATTTTAATAAGTTTCTTAGAAAATAATAGAACAGGTATTTATGATCACCTGATAAAAATTGTAACCCCCTCAATGAACAAATAAGCGAGACGTTCCAGACCCGACGCGAGCACCTCTCACCCCACTGTCTCTTCACCTCCGTTTGTTAAAGGTGGAATTTCCCTGATGCGGCTGCGGCCGGCGCACAGTAGGACGAAATGCGATTCTGGCTGGACAAAAATATTTTATTGGCTATTCTTATAGGAAATTTCACGCTGATTCCGAATATACCATATGTTCCTATACCTAAAATAGCTGTACTGGATGTTTATGGAAGTAAGATGTACTGGAAAAGTTTTTTGCTCAATGGAAAAGTTATAGAGAATTAAATTCTGCGTCGATTCGTCACCAAGGAAACCTAACTTTTGGTAAAATAAGGAAGTTATCGAATTTCAAAGTTTTCCAAGACCGGAAAGTACCATTTACTGCCGTATTAGATATTCAACCGACTTTCACAAACAACAAAAGTTGTGAACCATCAAATTCAGCAGCGATTGACTACCAATTTTTTCGAAAAACACCAATAATTAGGGGGGTTACGATGTTTCAAAGTTTTTGACAACTCCTATTTTCCACTTTTTCACTATGCTGATTCCCAGGAACCTATCATCACCTCACCACTCCTTCATATATGCGTTCAACAACTATTATGGTAAACCGTGAAACCAATTCCAGCTGCAAATATTTGCAAGTAATCACGATACCCTCGTCAACGTTGTGAAAGTGTGCCAAAACTCTGGTATAATTGCTTCAAAGTCATAGGATCTCAACTGTAAATTTATTGCATCTTGAAAGTGAAATCAATTTCGAGGGCAAAGAACATCACTGTGAAGTCTGGTCTAGCCCAACAGTTAACGTACGATAAACAGATTTTTTGCGTGGAAAAACCTTCAATGTGTGAGGAACCTTAGAATTACGAATGACCAACTAGATATATGAACGATTTACAATACATGATTTAATTTATTATTCAGTATTTACAAGGACAATTCACTGAATGCCAAATCATCACTGGTGGAAATATCATCGTCACTGGTGACAAGTCTGACATCTGTGGCCGCGCAAAACTAGCGCTCGTTGCGGATACTGAGGACACCACAGTTTGACCGGCTATGAGTAGCGAAGTTTTATGATTGTTCACTGGTTCTTCTTGTAGTCCTCTGTAGAGTAGTGGATAGCACAACAGACTACTGAGTCAAAGAACCTGAGATCGATTTTTGCATTTGAATTCACCTCCGAAACATATTTTTAAACGTCATTATTTTAAGCCATATTTTAGAACGTCATTTTGATCTATTCGTCTAACTAATTTGTATTTTGCTAAGGGACTGGCCTCTTGATGTTATGTATTTTTGAGATGGGAGCTTGCGAGCATCCAGACCTCCAAACTATACAAATAATTTCAATCTTTTTGACCAACTAATCTGAATTTTTACTAAAGGATTGACTACTTGAATCAGAAAGAGATGAAATAGCTCTAAAATACAGGCGTTCAAGTTCGATTCACAATATTTTGTTAGTTAATTGACAGTAACTCCCTACAGTTACGGATGTTTACGAAGGTTGGGAACGGTTTGTGGGGAGGAACAGGATGGAGTGGGAGTCTGGAATGTCACGTAACAAATAAGCGTATTTTTAGCCATTTTCCTCGAAGCCTTAGTCCGATATCCGAGAGTGAATCTGAAGAAGGTACAGTTGTCAATGGTTTTCTTGTCTAAAACCTTTCCTTTCCACTTTATTCCACTTTCTATCTTTCAACCGTTTGTCTCTCCATGAACTGCGCACTTGATAACTTCAAGGGTACTAAAATTGCTGCAGTAGATCAATAAAACGCTCTTGTCCTTCTTTTTCTGACGGTGAGGCAAGTGCGTTTCATTAAAATCCACATGAAATTACCAGGAAAAATAAGAAAATCATGGTCTTGAAGCCCAGTTTCCAACCCGAACCACTTCTTCAACCCCCACGCACAACCGCACGCTCCTCCCAAACCTCAGTCCTATCTTATTCTACAAAACTCTGGAGTCTTCAAATTCTCTCTCATGCAAACCTAATTCCCCATCCGACAGAGAATCAGACTACAGCTAACAAGTGGATGAGTCTATTGACAATTTTATCAACTCAGGAATTCATGTTGAGTTGCTAAAAATTATCTATTTTGCGACGTTTTATTTATCATTTACAATTCATTTTAAATTATAGCTATAATCTACCTACTTTGGATCATTTAATTTTTTTTTTTTTTTTTTCAAATAGAAAGTTGAAAATGCACTTGCTTCCCAACAGGGGGCAAGTGCGTTGTTTGAATGCTTCAAGGTTTTCCGCAATTCTTAACCCTTAAACGCCCAGGAATAGAATTCATGAGAGAATTTTTAAACTTTTGCTTCTAATGGTCTTAATCCATCCCAAATAACATGAAAATAACGTTTAAAAAAATTCATGGTCACTCAGTACCATAAACCATGATCTGTATCCGAAAAGATACACTGGGCGCTTAAGGGGTCCGGAGTCAAAATCTTGATGAACGAGGGATGGTACCTATCTAAAAACATTATTTGTAATAACAAGGTGTTTTGCTAATGAATAGTCCAACTGAATTGTTTTAAATTTTAATTATATTTCAATAATACAAGTAAATTGGATTTTCATATCGGTAACACGCTCATAGTACTTGACATAATTCAGTCTTCAGTTTTTTAGTTCAGTCTTTTGTAATTGATGTCAGGAATAAGACTAGGAATAAGACTAAACCAACTACCTACTAGATTTCTCACTGAACAAATTGTGGAAGAAACTTACAAGCTCAACAGAACCAACCAAAACCGATATCCTTATCCAGAAAAATCGTCAAACATGATTTATCTTTTTAGATGCGCTGGGCGTTTAAGGGTTAATGAATTACGAACTCCAATTCATTATATCCACTCGTCAATTAAGGCACTCATGGCGAGCAGGCTGATAGCACTTGATAAGAACCCAGGGGTCCGACCAATAGGAATAGGAGAGTGCTTACGGAGACTACTGGGGAAATGCATGGCGGAGGTGACAAGTGATGAAGTAATGGAAAGCTGCAGGGAAAAACAGCTATGTGGAGGCTTAAGTGCAGGCATCGAAGGAGCAATACACTCAATGAACGCCCTTTTCGATGAGAGAGCCATTGCACATTCAAAATGGGGATTATTGCTTGTAGATGCAAAAAATGCTTTTAATTCAGTGAATCGAATCGTGGCCCTTTGGTATGCTCGGCTACACTGGCCGAGCTGTGCTCGATTCCTATATAATTCCTATAAAGGACATGCCGAATTAGTGATGAAAGGAGGAAGACACGAACTATATAGCAAAGAAGGTGTGACACAAGGCGATCCCCTAGCAATGTTATTGTATGGCATCTCAACCCTACCTCTGATTGACCTTTTGCAAGATCAATGTACATATGTCAAACAATGCTGGTACGCAGATGATTCGGCGGCGCAAGGAAGTTTTGACGGGTTGAAGAGATGGTGGGAGAAATTGCAGGAGTTTGGTCCTAATATCGGATACCATCCTCAAGGTCATAAATCCTTTTTGGTAGTCCATCCTGAAGACTTAGAGGACGCAAACAGGGTCTTTCATGGAACAGGAATTCATATAGTGACCGGACAACGCTACCTTGGAGGATATATTGGAGAGGGAAAGCAGGAGTACTTGAAAAGCAAAATCGAGAATTGGGTAAAAAATGTGAATCAATTAGCCACTGCGGGAAAAACTCAGCCTCAAGATGCGCATACTGCCTTCATAAAATCCTTTCAATTCCAATGGCAGTTCGTTCAGCGAGTTGTTGGAGGAGAAGAAGACACATATATGCCCTTGCGAAATTCAATAAGATCAACCTTCATGCCATCGATTCTAGGAGGAACTGTGTCATCTGAAGAAAGCGACCTCTTCTCTCTGCCAGTCAACAAAGGGGGTTTGGCATGGACGGATCCAGTGCGTTCAGTCAATCAGTGTTACATGACTTCAAAAGCAGGCACGATAGTTTTAGAACAAGCTGTACGACAGGGACAACCGTTTGTTGTCAGCGAACACTTAGCGACACTAAGGCAGGTGAAGGAAGAAGCAAGAAGACAGAAACACCAGGTAGAAGACGAATTGCTGAACACCACATTGGAAAAGCTCCCAATTCAACGGCAAAGAGCAATAGGACGAGCAGTGCTGAAGACAACGAAGGTAAAAACGTCAAGTTGGCTCTCCACCCTTCCATTAAAAAAGCATAATTACGACATGTCTGCTTGCGAATTTCGAGACGCCTTAGCCATCCGCTACAAGAGAAAGCCAGTAGAGATGCCAGTTGCATGTGATGGGTGTGGCAATCATGATTTCAATCTCGAACATGCCCTGAACTGTAAAACGGGAGGACTAATTACACGAAGGCATAATGAGATAAGAGACCTTGTAGGTGAGCTCATGTCATCCGCATGGGGCAACGTCATTAAAGAGCCAATAATTCTTGAACCATCTCCAACCACACCAGGCCTCAGAGGGGACCTCGCATGCCGTGGCGTGTGGGATCGACAGAGGGAAGCGTTGTTCGATGTCCGTGTCTCTGACACTGACGCTCCCTCATACGTCGATCGCACAGTTGCGGCGGTCCTCGCTGGGGCTGAGGAGGAAAAAAAACGAAAATATCTGGCAGCATGTGAGCAAAGACACGCATCATTTACTCCCCTAGTCTGCTCGGTCGACGGTCTCTTTGCCCCTCAAATGGTGGCCTTTACCAAAGTCCTCGCCGAAAAATTGGCTGAAAAATGGTTCAGACCACAAGGGCAAATAAGAGGATGGCTTAGGGTGAGAATTGGATTCGCGATAATAAGAGCAGCATCCATGTGCATCAGAGGATCGCGAAAGAAATGGATCTCCGCCGAAGATTTGATAGGGTTTGGCGATGGGGCCGCCCTGTCCTTGGGCATGAATTAGGGATTACAAAATCACATTTGACGTTAATCAAAGAAAAAAAAAAAAGTAAAGAAAAACCCTGGAAAACCCCACTCCCAGCTACATGAACAGTTCCCCCTTAATTCAAATAGCCTAAATATATACAATATTTATATATAAAAATAAAAAAAAAAAAATTATATCCACTCGTTACTCGACGTAGAAATGTCTGGGGAATCTAATAAAACTGTAGTCATTATTTAACTTGTATTTTGAGGGAAATGGTGGCATCACAAAGTCAGATTCACGAAAAACAGGTACGCACTTACCCTACCCAACCCTAATTGAAATTTACAATTGTAAATTGTGGTTGTTTGCGTTGTATTTGTCAACCGCTCATCCCAGAGTATGAACTCAGATTTCATTTATATTCTCTGTCTTATAATATAACTTGATAACTAAATGATCCAAAGAGAACGAGACTTAGTCAAATGATTGACCTGATGATAGTAGAGATTGATATTTTTCGTCACCCGACGTATAAGTTAGCTATTTAGGATGATACAAAAGCTAGGACCTACAGGCAAGGCATCATATGGACTATTTATATCGCCAAGGCTGAGGTCACAGTCGTGTTAATTAGGGCGCTCCAAGCTTTGATGGTCCTCGGCAAATTTTTTTAATTTGCTTCTCCATCGAGCTCTGACTTCACCGTCTACTTCATTTGCAACGAGCCACCCGACCCTCACTTTGTCGTCTAACGTTTGACCTCCGATGGCATTCAACTTGCTAAGAGCTCAATCATTTCTGAAACCTAATAGACCCTGAGCGTCCAATTTCAAATCTTTTTCAACAAAGAAAAAATTAATTAAAAAAAAGTCCAGTCATGCAGCATGACCCCATGAGTGGATTTTTGAAGAAATCTTCGACATTTCAGTCGCAATTGATCGTGTTGAGAAATTATAGTTTATGATTTCGATAGACAAACATGGAATCAAATTATTAACACATGCACAGAGTAAACTCATCAGTTGTGATTACATTTTTTTTTTTTTTTTTTTTTTTTTTTTTTTTTTTTTTTTTTTTAAAGCGCCTACCTACTACCTACGTTTTAAACAGCATGGTTCTAGGATTGGTTATACAGGGATACTTCCATAAGAGTAGTTCAATCTGAATTTGGACAATGTTTCATGCAAATATTACCGATTTTTACAACTAGCGAACGGCATTATTTCGATTTTTGACTGATTTTTCAACTTTGAAATTTTTGAAAACTTGATACATATTCTTATAGGAAATTTTACGCTGATTCCGAATATACCACATGTTAGTATGCTGAAAAAATTATTTCGCACAACAAATCGCAAAAAACAGGCTATTTTGACATTTTTGACTACATTTTTGAAAATTTCAACCCGAAGATGTAATCCGATCATGCTGGCCAACGAACTTGAACTTTCGTTTTGTGTCCTTAACATTTTGAAATTTGTTTGGAGTTTCTAGCACAATTCTACGGACAGTTATCGTCTGGAATGACACATACATACATAAAAAAATGCGTTAAACTTCAGAATATGATTCAGAATAGCCTGAAACGGATTTCTGCATAAAATTTTTTCAAAAATTCACATTCTACAAATTTTGAGGCGAGAGCAATAGCTTAATTTTCTTCAAAAATTCGCTAATAAATCATGATCAACCAATCAAAATCAAATTTATGGGCAACTAGGTTGAAAATATCAAGAGCCCCCCCCCCCCCCCCCACTCACCAAATTGAAATTTGAATTTACTGAGAATGGTTTCACTGAGAGTTGTAATGCAATCAGACGAATAATGAATCACCAAAATCGGTTGATATTAGTGTAAATGATAGTGTTAATTTTTGCTTCCTCACTACCGAAGGTGGGGAAGCTTTGTGTTCGTGATTGAAGTTGAAAAAATTTTTATCCTCCAAATTCAAAATTTCCACTTGCTTTTTGCGTTTCAGAGCTTGCTGATCAAATTCGGTTTCGTGTCTGTCTGTCTGTGGTAAACCCTTGTCACGCCCAAAACTATACCAGGTTTCAGTCCGATTCCGATTAAATTTTCAGAATTGTAAATTGTGGTTGTTTGAGTTGTATTTGTCAACCGCTCATCCCAGAGTATGAACTCACATTTCATTTATATTCTCTCTCTTATAATAACTTGATAACTAAATGATCCAAAGAGAACGATAAGTAGTACTTAGTCAAATGATTGACCTGATCATAGTAGAGATTGATATTTTTCGTCAACCGACATAAATATATAAATTAGCTATTTTGGATTACTCATAAGCTAGGTCCTACAGGCAAGGCATCATATGGACTATTTATATCGCCAAGGCTGAGGTCACAATCATGTTAATTAGAGCGCTCCAAGCTCTGATGGGCCTCGGCAAATTTTATAATTTGCTTCTCCATCGAGCTCTGACTTCACCGTCTACTCCATTTGCAATGAGCCGCCTCACTTTGTCGTCTAGCGTTTGACCTCCGATAGCCTTCAACTTGCTAAGAGCTCAATCATTTCTGAAACCTAATAGATCCTGAGCGTCAAATTTCAAATCTTTTTCAACAAAGAAAAAATTAATAAAAAATAAATCATGGTCAATCACTCAAAATCAAATTTATGGGCAACTAGGTTGAAAATATCAAGAGCCCCCCCCCCCCCCCCCACTCACCAAATTGAAATTTGAATTTACTGAGAATGGTTTCACTGAGAGTTGTAATGCAATTTCAGACGAATAATGAATCACCAAAATCGGTTGATATTAGTGTAAATGATAGTGTTACTTTTTGCTTCCTCAATACCGAAGGTGGGAAGCTTTGTGTTCGTGATTGAAGTTGAAAAAACTTTTATCCTCCAAAATCAAAATTTCCACTTTTTGCGTTTCAGAGCTTGCTGATCAAATTCGGTTTCGTGTCTGTCTGTCTGTGGTAAAGGCCTGTTTTCCTAGCAACAGGTTTTTTGCGCCGTTGACAACGTGATACGCCGGGTGTTTAACGTCGACCACTGATTCCCTTGAATTTAGTTGGGGTGTTTTCCTAGAGAGCGCATCACGTCAGCGCAGAACGTTTTGCGTTGACGCGACTGGCCCGACTGCTTGAGAAGGAGTCAACTGCGCAGTACGCTGACGCGATTCCCTTGAATTCCGGTGTTTGTGTTGCTCCAATTTTCGATTTCTGAGGTTTTCAAGATGTCCCAAAGCGGGACACCTTCTTGGGACACCCCAAACCTTTCTCTGGTCAGTCTGAAGTATCTTTGGAATTTCTCTTCATAGTCAAGCAGATGATTTTTGACTAGAACGCTGAACATTCCTTAATTTCTGCGATTTGAGAATACCTCACTCACACGTTTCCTTACTTTGGCATATTTTGTTAATATGAACTCTTCTTCTTCCTCACCATCTATCATTTCTTTAATTATCAATGCAGCCAGTACATTTGTATTTGCCATCATGTTCTCCATTTAAGCATTAGGTAAATATTTTCACACACAACACGTGCTACCTTCAACACAATTCAACGCCAATTGAACAGATAAAACACGCCGCTAGGAAAACACTTTTACGCAGCGTAATATACTTCACGCTCCTGCCGACGTTTTTCAGGCAAATTCGGTTCCTGCTGCGCAAAAAACCTGTCGCTAGGAAAACAAGCCTTAAAACCCTTGTCACGCCCAAAACTATACCAGGTTTCAGTCCGATTCTGATGAAATTTTCAGGTGTGGTGAGGATTATCTTCTAGACGGTCCCTTATAATTGTCAGTGCCGTGGAATTAATTGTAGTCTGTGCGCATGCGCAAATGTGAATTTCTCATAACATCGATTTCTTATCATCTATTGATCCGATTTCGTTCAAACTCGGCAAATAATTTGGTATATATTCTAGGAGAATCCCCTATAAATTATATAACATTGGTAGAGTATTAACCATTGCGCATGCGCGAATATAATACCGATTGGCACAGGCAAAACTCTGAATCTAATGGAACGATTTTGATGAAAATTTCAGGGATTGTGCGGGATAGCCTCTAGACGGTCCCCTATAACTTTCATTGCGGTCACATAAATAGTAGTCCGTGCGTATGCGCAAACGTTAATTTATTATAACGTCGATTTTTATCATTCATTGATCCGATTTCGTTCAAACTCGGGGATTAGATGGTTTTATATTCCAGGAAAATTTTCTATGAATTATATCTCTATATTGGAGTAATAGCTATGACGCATGCGATAAATTAAAATTAATCGTCACAGAGAACTCCGAGACTAATGGACCAATTTTTATGTTTATAAAGATTGTGCAGTTTAGCTCCTAGAAACCCCCCCCCCCCCCTCCCCCCTAACCCCCCTAAAAAACCCTATAAATTTCATTGCCGTTGGATTAATATTAGTCTGTGCACATGCGCAAACATTAATTTCTTATAACGTCGACTTGTACTTAGTTCTTCAACTAATTCTATGCGTCCATGTTACAATATGTGAGGAAGCTATACTGCCCACCCAACCTGGCAGACGTTTTATCTCCATCTCATCATGGGAGGGGGTAATAATGAAAAATCATGATGTTCTAACAACTCTCGTCGTTTTTTTTTTTTTTTCTTTTTTTTTTTTTTTTCCAATTATGAATCCGGTCTATTTCTAAATCAGGAGTTTCAAATTTCACTATGGAAGGGGGTGAATACAGGGGTTCATAGTAATAAATCGTGATGTTTTAACTATTTTCGTCAGATTTTCGTGATTATTTTGCTCAATTATGAATTTGGTTTAGTTTTGGGAAATATGTCAGGAATTTCAAAATTCATGCTGGAAGTTTCATGATGGAAATTTACTGTCGGGGGAGGAAGCTAAAGGAGGGAACAGTGATTCAGAGAAGTGATATTTTGTTTTTTGTCTTATTTTAACTCTCACCAAAATTATATATAGCATTCCCCGATCAAAATAAACATTTTCCCTACCAAAATAAACGTTCATAGGAAGAGTAACTAAGTAGAAAGAAAAGTACTGTGAGAGCACGGATATATATAATTTGTCGGTGGTCGAAAGATCGAAAACCTGCTCAGTGCAAGCCGCTGGGCGGGGAGCTCGACGAATATGTCTTCCCTGTGTTCTGGAATTCCTTATCTATCCTTTTCGTTCGCCTTCAGTCGTTCTGTAATGAAGGCATTTGTTTGTTAGTTTAATTTTCGCATCCATTGACCAAATAATGAGTGGCACGGAAGTCGTGACAGGAGTATTGAGGATAAGCGGTTGGGCCCGTTCTATGCGTGCTGCGTTTCAGTCCAGTGACGACGAAAGTGACGACGAACACCAACAAGCGACTGGCCGTAGAAGGCGTGTACGTCATGGGAAAAATGACAAGGTTTCTCAAGATAGAAAAAACATGTTTTTCAAGTTATAGCAAGAATGATTTTCTATTAAAGAGGCTGCCGAAAAGTCTTTAGTTAAGTACTCAACGGCGAGAGGTATTGTTGCATCCATGAAAAAAGGTGAGCTACCTACACAAAATGGCCGAGTGGGAACCGACGAGGTAAACTTAGGCGGGGCTTACACCTGACGGGAACGGGAAAAAACCGTCGTAACGGACGGGGAAAAACCGTCGCAGTGTCCGCGTTAGCCCCGCGTTACACCTGACGGACGCGGGCCCGGCCCGCGCCTTTCTGCGGGCCCGCATTTTGGGAGAACACGAAGAAATAAGTGTATCGACTTACATCTGACGGAGAGCGGGGCGATCCCCGCGACGGGGAAAATTTCGCCCGCAGAATGTTGCGGGGAGATCGGTGCCCGTCCGACGGGGCGGGCCCGCCGGGAGTAGCCAACACATAGAAATGAATCTCTAGTATTACACCTGACGGGGACGCCCGCCGACGGGGACGGGCGTTTTTCGGTTATTTGTTTGAATTTTGTTGTTTGAAAAATGGAGGTATGCAGAGTGGGAGCGACGGGCCCGCGCAAGTGGCCCGTCAGGTATAACGCGAACACTGCGACGGTTTTTCCCCGTCCGTTACGACGGTTTTTTCCCGTTCCCGTCAGGTGTAAACCCCGCCTTAGACTAGAGATTCATTTCTACGTGTTGGCCACTCCCGGCGGGCCCGCCCCGTCGGACGGGCACCGATCTCCCCGCAACATTCTGCGGGCGAAATTTTCTCCGTCGCGGGGATCGCCCCGCTCTCGCTCAGATGTAAGTCGATACACTTATTTCTTCGTGTTCTCCCAAAATGTGGGCCCGCAGAAAGGCGCGGGCCGGGCCCGCGTCCGTCAGGTGTAAGGCGGGGCTTACGCCCGAACTTCTCAGATAAATTGAGTCAATAGTAGAAGAATTACCAGACATAACATTGAATAATTCAAGCTTCTTTCAACGAGATGGGTGGCGGCAAGTAAAAGTAAGTAAGTAAGTAAAAATATTGAACTCTTTAGACAATGCAAGGAAAGAACAAACTTATCGCAGTCTCCAACTAGAAACGCTTGCATACGAGTCTGCAACACATTGGGACATTTTATGTCTTTTGTTGAAGACAAGTATGTGTTCCAAGAGCCACTCAGCTGATCCGGACTCTGGGCATCGTCACGTAAATGTGCCAAAGAGACTACATACGAAATTACAGCTTCCTAGAGTGTAAAACATAGAAATTAGCTTTAAGAGCCACTCATCTGATCCGGACCCTGGGCATCGTCAAGTAAATGTCCTAAAGAGGCTACATACGAAATTACAGCTTCCTTGAGTGTAAAGCATAGAAATTAGGTACCTATTAAAATGATTTAACCACCGCTTCACAAATCAAACCGTTCTCGCAATATTTGGATCACCTGCTATGAATCAAATCATCGAAACACCAGCTCAATGAAATCATCAGAAATTAACAAGCGGTGGCAATCATGTTCACAATATCAATTATTGAGAATGATCACCTGAGTGTACACAATTATTCAAATAACCTTGCTCATAACTCAGCTTGTTGTCCACGCACTTCGCAGTAGTTAACATAGTATGGTTGGATAAATCGAGAGCTTTCGGACGAATGGTCAACGAATTTTGTGGGATGAAAAACGACGAAGTACCATTTCCCTAGCAACGACTCGGTTGTAAGCGGAAATCATCAAAATATTTCCGTGAGCAATTTTCCGTGACGTTTTTTTAGTTTATGTGTCATAGCAAAGACATAAAATGTCAAAAAATTAAAGAGAAACTTGGAGGCCAAAACATTGTCGTAGGGAAATCCACCATTGACAGGGGACTGAGAGAAATGCGCATTACTCTAAAGAAGGGGTCGGTCGAGCTCGACCGCGTGAATTGTCAGCGGACAAGAGACTTGCGGAAAGATTTTGCAGAACGTTTCAGAGTTATGATGGGACCGCAACGAAGAGACAAACTCATATTTATTGATGAAGCAGGCTTTAACTTTCATATGCGCCGGACTCAAGCCCGATCGAAAGCGAATACAAGGGCATCACTGTCCCAACTGTCAGGGGAAGAAATTTGTCACTTATACTTGCTTTGAACACACAAGAGGTGGTCCACCAGACAGTCATAACAAGTGGTACAACCAACGGTCACCTACTCGCTCAATTCTTGGAAGAACTTGTTGGAGACTGGAGACATACGTGAGTGCACAATCGTTATGGATAATGCACGAATTCACCATTCTAATGAGGTTGCTACAACAATTCGTACTTCTGGAATAAACGTTGATTATTTCCTGCCCTACTCCCCCCCCCCCCCCCCACTCAATCCCGTAGAGAACGCCTTTTCAAATATAAATTCCAGTTTTTTTTCTTTTGTTTTTTGCATGGTATTTATTTACATTCAGCCATAATAATTACAATATCGTCTTATAATAGGTTATATTTTACGTTACAAATTAATCATAATATATACATATTTGTGTTCCAAAACGTCAGATAATAATAGTACAACTGATTTCCTTATAGTTAAACATATTCGTTTCCATTAAATGTAGTTAAACATATTTCGTTATATGTATAATACTCGTGATCTTAAATTTTGATGTTGGTATTTATGAATTTAGTTATTTCGCTCCAAGCATTGCTGTTCTTCTTCAGCAATAGATATTCGTAATTGAAGGGGTTTTCTACTAATTCTTGTATGTTTCGCAACATTACTTCACGTGTGATGCTGTACAAAGGACATGCCATAATAATATGTTCTAAATCGCCTATTAGCTGACCATATTCGTATTCCATAGTTCGAAGCACTCTAAGTGAACAGGGAAACCATGTGTTAGAGGATGTGATTACCAGAGCAGTTGCTGCGATTAATGCTGATGATTGTCGGAACTACGTACCTAATGAACACCTCTGTCAACCTTATATCAGCAGCTGCGGGTGAAGAAATTCATTAAACTAACAGTTTGTTGTTTTCGTTTTAAAAAAATATTATTAAAGAAATATTTATGTTTATAGTCTACACATTGTGCAAGAAGCAAGTTCATTTTGATTGTCTTAACTTTAATAAAGAAAATGTTTATTTTGGTTGAGAAAATGTTTATTTTGGTTGGGAAAGTGTTCATTTTGATCGGGAAATGCTATACATCCATTCATAGGGACGTCCTGTAATGTATGCATGTACTTACCAATATGTTTCAAATATACAACTCAGATGATTGAATAAATTAAACTACACTGCCCACTCAACTTGGCTGACGGTTATGTATTTTCATCAATCTTAGTTGACACAAGGTGACGTGGTTGGCTGACGTGGTAACTCTCACGTATTTATCTTTCCTTTGCTTCTGAGGATTGTTCCATGCTTGCTGTGGGTACATACCCAATCGTTCTCGGAATTATCGAACTTATCTCCAGTCTGGGATCAATATTCTTATTATCTATATATATTCCTGGTAATATTTGTTTTTCCCTTTTAAAAATATCTCGAGTTCAAATTTCCGCTGAGATAAATCAAGACATCGAACCAGTGTTAATCAACTCAGTACTATGATATAAAAAGAAAGTCTGCCATGTTGGGTGGGCAGTATAGCTTCTTAACATATTGTAACATAGAAGTATAGAATTAATTGAAGAAAAACTCGGCCCTTCAAGCCTCGCAAGGGGCTCCGCCCCTTGGCCCCGCCAGGGGGGCTTCGCCCCCCCTGGACCCCCCCGGATGTTATTACTTTGAGCCTGACTGCTAAAATGTAAAAAACATGGAATCATGTTTTAGCTCCTCGCTCTCACTTTATTATAGAAATGATCACGACGATTGAGCTCTTGCTTCCTATAGTGTAAAGTATAGAAATTACCTATTAAAATGATTTAACCACCGCTTCACAAATCTAACCGTTCTCGCAATATTCGGATCACCTGCTATGAATCACATCAACGAAACACCAGCTCAATGAAATCATCAGAAATTAACAAGCGGTTGCAATCATGTTCACAGTATCAATTATTGAGAATGATCACCTGTGTGTAAACAATTATTCATATAACCATGCTCATAACTCAGCTTGTTGGTCACGCACTTCGCAGTAGTTAATATAGTATGGTTGGATAAATCGAGAGCTTTCGAACGAATGGTCAACGAATTTTGTGGGATGAAAAACGACGAAGTATCATATCCCTAGCAACGACTCGGTTGTAAGCGGAAATCGTCACAATTATTGGCGCTACTTGCATCTCACTTTTCGGCGGGGGATCCATCGCTAAAACATGATCCCATGTTAAATGTACGAGTCAAAATGGTTGATGCGTGAATTTCAAATTTCGAAATTTCTTATGCGTTTTAAGAAATTTGCGAAGAAGTTTGCGCAGACTACCTACTACTAATCCCACAGCAATGAAATGTATAGGGGAACGCCTAGAAGCTAAACCGCACAATCCTTGAAAATTTCATAAAAATCGGTCCATTGGTCCATTGGAGTTTTTTCTGTGTTAATCAATATTAGTTTTGCGCATGCGCTATAGTTGTTACTCCACCAATCGCGATATAATTCACAGAGAATGTTCTAGAACTTATACCCTGGGTGTACTCCCCAAGTTTGAACGAAATCGGACCAATAGATGGTGAGAAATTGACGTTATAATGAATTAACGTTAGTGCATGCGCACAGACTGCTATTTATGTGACGGCAATGAAAGGTTTAGAGGACCATCTAGGACCTATCCCGCACTATCTCTGAAAATGTCATCAAAATCGTTCCAAGAAAAATCGAAGTTATGCCTGTTATCCGGTATTAGTTTCGCGCATGCGCAATGGTTATTACTTACCAATTGCAATATAATTTAAAGGGAATTTTTCTTGAACATAAAATCAGAAGCCTTTCAGCGACGAAGTGTCTTTCTTCTGTAAAATCATCAAGACACTAACAATTATTTCCACCAGTGACGATGATTTGGCACTCAGTGAATTGTCCTTGTAAATACTGAATAATAAATGAAATCATGTATTGTAAATCGTTCATATACCTAGTAGGTCATTCGTAATTCTAAGGTTCCTCATACATTGAAGGAGAGGTTTTTCCACCCAAAAAATCTGTTTATCGGACGTTAACTGTTGCTAGGCCAGACTTCTCAGTGCTAGGTATTCCTGGCTCTCGAAATCGATTTCACTTTCAAGATGCAATAAATTTACGGTAGGGTTCCTATGACTTTGAAGCAATTATACCAGAGTTTTGGCACACTTTCACAACGTTGACGAGGGTATCGTGATTACTTGCAAATATTTGCAGCTGGAATTGGTTTCACGGTGTACCATAATAGTTGTTTAACGCATACATGAAGGAATGGTGATGTGATGATAGGTTCCTGGGAATCAGCGTAGTGAAAAAGTGGAAAATAGGAGTTGTCAAAAACTTTGAAACATCTTAACTCTTAATTATTGGTGTTTTTCGAAAAAATTGGTAGTCAATCGCTGCAGAATTTGATGGTTTACAACTTTTCTTCTTTGTGAAAGTCGATTGAATATCAAGTTTCCCCTCTAATACGGCAATAAATGGTATTTTTCCGGTCTTGGAAAACTTTGAAATTCGTTAACTTCCTTATTTTGCCAAAAGTTTTACTTTCCTTGGTGACGAATCGACGCAGAATTTAATTCTCTATAACTTTTCCATAGATCAAAAAACGTTTCCAGTACATCTTAAGGATGAAAAATGGGAAAATATTTCAAAAAACGTGTTTTTTCGAGGTTTTTTCAAGAAATATCCACTAAAGAGCTATTTTAGGTATAGGGACATATGGTATATTCGGAATCAGCGTGAAATTTCCTATAAGAATAGTCAATAAAATATTTTTGTCTAGCCAGAATCGCATTTCGTCCCACTGTGCGGCGGACGGACATTTCAAATTTGGATTCTACGCACCTTGAAACGTAAAGTGACAAAGTTTGAGGGGGGGTTATACAAATTTGTTGCTACACGATCACATAGGCTTATTATTGGAAATAATAAACCGAAATATATATAAATACCGTTTATATATATACCGTTGGAAAGCTGCGATAATCAGAAAGTTTTCCTTGGGAGTGCCTCACAAAATAAGAACGACATTTGGAGCAGAAAACGGAAAACCGAAAATTTTCTTTGGTTATTACTTAAATCGGTAAGCAATTTGTTCCAGGGCTTCCTTGCTTGTCTGTAGAAAGCTATTCGTGTTCTCATATTTAGGTATACAAAATAACCATTAAATAAGCAGGTCCAGGTGTTTCCAGGGTAACGTTAGAGCAACAAACTGTTGCCGGATACGCTGGGCTCCACGGAGATGGGCGAAGACAATCGGCAAACGCTGCTTATAATGCGGGTCACAAACACGTGAGGCCAAACAGTTCATTGTACCTGTCAGTTGTCTTAGGGCCGGTTTCACCAAAGTCTTCAATCAACGTTTACTCATTAGGGAGTTTTAGCAACGCTGAGTCGTAGTCGAGTGGGAGGAACTACGAATGGGAATGGAGCATTGCGCATGAGCACAAAATGCTAACGGTTTGCGGTCCATTTGTTGTACGAATAGAAAAACGCTGCAAATTATTTCACAAAGGTTTATTATTTTTTCAATTGAGTTGGATCGTAGTTTTAGTTGGCTTGCGTACGTCATAAGGCCCATCAAGACTCCTCGGCGTGTCCTATTTCGAGTTGCCACAACCTATACTTCTATAATTATATACTCATGTTTACATTTCTCGATTTGAGCTCCTATCTATTCAAATAGTTATTGCCTTAATAATGTCATTATCTAAGTACGTACGAAAAGTCGAGAGGATATGTTATTAAATATGCGTAGGAAAAGCATTGGTATTAACACACAAATATGACCTAGAAAAAAACATATATTCATGCCTCGAAGGAACGCTGTACCCACCTCATGGTGCCGCGGTGTATTATATGGGTATAACACGTAAAAGTAATAAAATCCATTCTCCTACACCCCTCTGCTATGCCCCTGGTCACCCCAGACCCCAGTCACCGCGGCGCCTTCTCTCACTCTACCCCCCGCCCCCCCCCCCCCCCTCACCACCAACCGTGACCCCCTGGTGTCTAACACTCAAAGTATCGAAAAAGACACTTTTTCGCCCGTTTTGGGCCCATAGCATCTATGCGAGTAAAGCGATCGGGATGGTTAAACGTTAGGACCAACTAGACCCCAAATGGAGTCTATGTGCGAAAGAACGGGTTTTTTAATTCAATTCTTAGGCCTTTTATGGCCCAGACGGCGGACGGACATTTCAAATTTGGATTCTACACCTTGAAACGTAAAGTGACAAAGTTTGAGGGGGGGTTATAAAAATTTTTTGCTATACGATCACATAGGCTTATTATTGGAAGTAATAAACCAAAATCCTATTGCTGAAGAGAAGCCGACTACAGCTCCGAATATGCATGTAACCTTCCGTGACGATAACCTATAATAATTTTTTTTTTTTGTTCCTATTTCAAGGTGGCTTGACATGGAGGTCGTAATATTCATGATTTTCAAAAAAGGTTGTTGATTTGTAGGATTCATCCTCACTTAAATTATGCTGATACCTTGTAATGGATTCTAAAGCTTCACGATCTACCATCAGTCCGATTTCGCTCGAGGGTATTTGGGTAGGTGCAAGTCTCAGGATGGCATCCTGCAAATTTTGTTGAAATAGGTAACCATTACACATGTCGAACCTGAAAATGGTTGTTATAGACGATAGATCGATTTTGATGAAGTGGTAGGGATCGTGTCACTTAACAGGCAAGATCTAGACACAGACAGAAACTGCCGTCTTCGCCCTTTGTCACGTATTAGGAGGTATCCAAATCTTCAAAAATAGTTCGTGATTTTCAATAATAAAACGTAAATGTCCAAGAGAAAAAAGTGTTATATCGTACATTATGTAGTTACAGGTAGGTACATATTTATAATATTGGTACATCTTGATCGTTGATCATGTTGAAGCTCCAGAAAGATATTCTCCGAACCCAAGGCGTATTTCAATGTTGCTTTATCAACTACCCTTCCAAGTTCCCTTCAACCACATCTATTTATAGTGAAAAAGTGTGCTAAAACATGGAACATGCTTTATTCCCGCTAATTCGTAAATGTAAATAAATTTAAAACTACGACATACGTGTTTTACTAATCGAAGTTAGATGGAAGTACCTAGGTAGGTAATTTTCTGTTATAGTGCGCGTCTACAATTACTATAACCAAGATTAACTTCACAACCATGTGACAACAATACAAGCGGCATTGTTTACTATATTCATTTATAAAATAAATATTTATAAAACTACGATATGAATATAAGAACAAGTACGAAAGAAATGCGTGATAAATCGAAAGCTTTCCAACGAATGGAGAACGATTTTTGTCCGGTGAAAACTACAGAAGTTTAATTTCCCTAGCAACGGCTTATTTTAATTAAAACGCTTTAGGGTGGAGGGGCCAGTGTTTGACACCTTAAGAGAAATTTTGTCTTTGATAAGCAATTTAAGGTTCGTTCGGCTAAGGATTCTGGACGAGTTCAGGACGGGACGGCATTTTGCAAGGGGAGGGGATAGGATCAGTACCGTACCGTTCTTAACCGAACGCCTTCAGAACTCGTACTGAACTGGTAGCCAATATTGTAACCTCCCTTCATTTTTTAATTGTATTTTTTGCGGTATTTGACTGTTGTCTTCTCTCGTTTTTAGTGATTCAGTATAGATTTTCAAACGTTTACGAATTTAATAGTTATACTTCTTTGCACACAAAAAGCTCACATATCAAGACATAAATTTAGCATAATAATAAGTACCAACCTACCTACCATCATTTACGAAAATGAGAAAAACATCATGAGAAAACCAATTAACTTTTAGTTGCATTCAGTGACTAGGTACACAATATTATATTCCGAAACTCCATCGGATTCGTAAAAATCTGGGTCAATCATTTTAACTCAAAATTATTCAACAAAATGACAAGAGGACACACGCAAACAGTAAACAAAAATATTTATATGATAAGCGAAATGATGATAAGACGATGTGATAAGCATAAATATCTAGTGCGCATGTCTCGGACTGTCGGTCCCGATGAAAATCTCAGGACTGGTTGAACTGGTCCTGGACGGTAATGGATGCCTAAACGAACAGTGGACTGTCGGTACTGGACGAGTTCTGGGCCTAAACGAACGCCACAAAGGGGGCGGGGACCATCCCGAACCGTTCAGGATCCTTAGCCGAACGAACCTTTAAGTTACGTTTTTTCGTTTGTTCAAACTTGAATCTTACATCTACTGCTGCATCAGGATGTCCCCAAACTACTCAATATTGGAAAAATCACTACCTAATTCAAGCCAGAAAACATCATAAATTCGTGTTTTTTTTTTTTTTTTTAAACATGAAATAATGTTTTAGCGATGGATCCCCCGCCGAAACGTGAGACTATAAAGTGAGATGAAAGTAGCGCCAATAATTGTGATGATTTCCGCTTACAACCGAGTCGTTGCTAGGGATATGATACTTCGTCGTTTTTCATCCCACAAAATTCGGGGGGTGGAGTGAGAGGAGGCGCCGCGGCACCTTGTGGTGTCTGGGGTGACCAGGGGCGTAGCAGAGGGGTGTAGGAGAATGGATATTTATTACTTTTACGTGTTATACCCATATAATACACCGCGGCACCGTGAGGTGGGTACGGCGTTCCTTCGAGGCATGAATATATGTTTTTTTCTAGGTCATATTTTTGTGTTAATACCAATGCTTTTCCTACGCATATTTAATAACATATCCTCTCAACTTTTCGTACGTACTTAGATAATGATATTATTAAGGCAATAACTATTTGAATAGATAGGAGCTCAAATCGAAAAATATAAACATGCTTATATAATTATAGAAGTATAGGTTGTGGCAACTCGAAATAGGACACGCCGAGGAGTCTGGACGGGCCTTATGACGTACGCAAGCCAACTAAAACTACGATCATACTCAATTGGAAAAAGAATAAACCTTTGTGAAATAATTTGCAGCGTTTATGGCTTAATATTTAAACTTTTTGGTGAGAGAACTCTGGTCCCTCGACTCTAGCTATTTTCCAGCGTGTAAATAACAAGAAAGATACTGTGATGATTATGGTTTATTTTTAGTATTCTCCGAACAACAAGGAAAATAACTCTTCAGGTAGGAACAAACACCTCATCATAATTTCGGAATTCCCGTTCAACGATGTTAATCATTTTCGTTCTTCACACTCGCATTTCATAATCCATTTAGGAGTGAATCATGATTTATTCTAGGTAAAACCCGACAGTGATGTCAAGTCTACGTCACATTTGTATCTAAAACCGATACCCAGAATTACTTTATCAGGATTACGTTCTCTCTTGGATCATCCCTACCAAGAGAAGGTGTATAAAGATGAACTCGAGTGTAGAGACTTTAAATTTTATCTGCAATCTTGTTATCCTTCCTCACTACCGAAGGTAAGGAAGCTGTGTTCGTGATAGAATTCGAAAAAACTTGTGTCTTCCAAAATCAAAATTTCCTCTAGCTTTTTGCGTTTCATTGCGTGCTGATCAATTTTGGTTCGGTGTGTGTCTCTATGTGGTAAATCCTTGTCACTCCCAAAACTATACCCTGTTTCAGACCGATTCCAATTAAATTTTCAGAGATATTGCGGATTAGCTCCTAGACGGTCCGTTATAATTGTCAGTACCGTCGAATCAACAGTACCCAGCGCGCATGCGCAAACGTGAATTTCTCATAACGTCGATTTCTCATAATCTATTGGTCCGATTTCGTTTAAACTCGATAGGTAATTGGGTATATTTTCTACAAAAATGCCTTATAATTTATATATCGCGATTGGTAGATGGCGAACTATTGCACATGCGCGAAACTGGTATCGGTTGACACAGTCAAAACCCCGAGTCCAATGGAACGATATTGATGACATTTTTAAGGATTGTAAGGAATAAATACCGCCACCCAACAATTATTTCAACACCTGAGTGACGAATCTTGTAGCCAAATATCGTCTTCTTTAGATCAGCAGTAATGTTGGAAAAGTTGGTTTGGGGTCATTAATTTGTTTTTATCAAAGATAAGCGAGTTCACAGTTTTTGAAGCTTGGCGTTCTAGTTTTATTGTTGTCGAGTTTTCGTGGTAAGTAACAGTTTTTCATACGTTCATGTAAATTTTTGGGCATGACGACGTAGAAAAATCATTTAGCTTTAATTTCCACCCATTACTTCATGATTTTTTACGAAAACTGTAGTTTTTAATGATTTTTCATCTCGAAAAGTTTCAAAACGGAAGTTAGTAATAAACGTTGTCTATTTCCACGAAAATATACAACAATATATTATTTTCGTGGAAATAGACAACGTTTATTACTAACTTCCGTTTTGAAATGGGTTTCCACAATTTCGTCGTGAGTGATTTAGTTCGTGTCGAAAAGTTTACTGTGGAAATATCGCTACACCGAATTCAGGGTAATTCCGCCATGGCGGTATTGCCCCAATGCTCCAATCATCAGTCTTTTTGGAAGTTTTTTTGTGGTAACAATCACCTACTTCTATTGATCCTGAGTGATTTAATTATAAATTAATGCTTAAAACACGAATTAGATTGTGATAGCTTATCTCCATAAGCACCTCTATATTTACCTAATCGTGATTCATTATATATTTGCCTACCTATCTACTGAATAATTTCGCAGTATATATCTACCTAACTGCCTTCCTAAATTAACATAATCGTTGTAAGATTCCACTTTTCTTGCTCCCGTTTTGATTTTGACGTTAGTCTTTTGAATTTTGCTGCGACCTGAAAAAGAGCACAAATTTGAAACTTTAAAAGATGGGAAGATAAAATGCTATATAATCTTTCCTTTTAGCGAATTTTTGAAGAAAATTAAGCTATTGCTCTCGCCTCAAAATTTGTAGAATGTGAATTTTTGACAAAAAATTATGCAGAAATCCGTTTCAGGCTATTCTGAATCATATTCTGAAGTTTAACGCATTTTTTAATGTATGTATGTATATATGTATGTATGTATGTATTATGTATGTATGTATGTATGTGTCATTCCAGACGATAACTGTCCGTAGAATTGTGCTAGAAACTTCAAACAAATTTTAAAATGTTAAGGGCACAAAACGAAAGTTCAAGTTCGTTGGCCAGCTTGATCGGATTACATCTTCGCGTTGAAATTTTCAAAAATGTAGTCAAAAATTTCAAAATAGCCTGTTTTTTGCGATTTGTCGTGCTAAATAATTTTTTCAGCATACTAACATGTGGTGTATTCGGAATCAGCGTAAAATTTCCTATAAGAATATGTATCAAGTTTTCAAAAATTTCAAAGTTGAAAAATCAGTCAAAAATCGAAATAATGCCGTTCGCTGGTTGTAAAAATCGGTAATATTCTTCAAAAATTCGCTCATGGGGTCATGCTGCATGACTGGACTTTTTTAACGAGTTCCGCTTTGAACGTTGTCAATAATTCAGTTCCTGTGAAGAACGAACATTATTTTACCAGTATTTATTCTGTTCCAATTTTACAATTCTGATGTGGAAATTGTTTGTCAATTTTTAGTGAATCCTTTTTTTCTGTCAACTAAGTTTCCAATATGGTGAGAAGCTACCCAGGAAGAGTTTTTGAAATTCAATAAATCATTATTCCGATGTTCTGATGAGACTGTTCATTTCCTTTTCCTCCTTGTTTTCATATGGCGGTATTATCCCAGCTAGCTGGGGTAATACCGCCATTTACAAGGGTCTCGTAAATTGCTGTTTACTAATATTGAGTTGCTACACAACAAGCAAAAACTTGTAATTCACTACTGGAGATGTTCTTTTATAATTTGCTTCCAAATCTGAAGCTCCTGAGTGCAAACCTAGGCTGTGATAAGACAAATATGCTTAAGGTGGCGGTATTACCCCATTTTCCCCTATGTGCTCCAGAAAAATTCTCTATGAATTAAATCGCGATTGGTGGAGTAATAACTATAGCGCATGCGCAAAACTGAAATTGACCGACACAGACAAAACTCCGAAACTAATGGACCGATTTTCATGACATTTTCAAGGAATGTGCGCTTTAGCTCCTGACGTTTCTCTATAAATTCATTGCTGTTGGATTAATAGTAGTATGTGCGCATGCGCAAACATTAATTTCTCATAACTTCGACTTATCAATCATTTCAACTCGTATTTAGTTCTTCAACTAATTCTCTGCGTCCATATTACAATATATGAGCCCACCCAACTTGGCATACGTTTTTCTTTTAATCGTCGAACTTCATACACATAGACAGACAAAAACGGAACAAAAGTTGTTCAGAATAGTCTTGAATGCAGCCGTCGAGTGGAAATTTCTATGTTGAGGACAAACAATTTTTCTTACCCCAAAGTGAAAACAAATGCATCCGCTACCTATAGGTTGACTTGGAAACAAAAAGATACAAAGATATTTTCCCATGCCGGGTTCTAAATTCAACTAAAATTGCGGATGTGAAGGATGCTAATAAGGATATGACTCGTTTTTCAGTACATTAGGCGATTCAAGCAGTATCAGTTATCACCGCACGAGGTGAGCCATCACCATTGTACAGCGTCGACCAATGATGTAGAAATTTGCAAATTTTCAGTATAATAATGAATCATTGTTTAATGATTGGCTCTATTTTGTGTAAATGCAGAATATCCTAACAGGCTGGGACGAATTGCTAACCTTATTCTTCGATTTTCAGCTGAACAATGTGTTGCGAGGACCTGGTCTACAAGCTTCCTCAGGTGGATAACTGCTGCTGTTGCTGCAAAGTTGAAACTGGAAGCAAAATTTTGGGATGGCTAGCAGCGGTGAGTATTTATTTATTTAATTTTATTTACGGGCGAAATTGCCCAATTTACAGTTTAATGATAATAATATTTATTTTAATCTAGATGTCACTAAACAATGCTACGTTAGATTCCATAACATCAATCTCACAACAAACAATAACAAGCTTATCAATGATCTAGGTAGCCCCCTAGAGGTGCAATGGGGCCAAAATCCGCGAAAAAGAGGTAGAGGAGGTTGACAGTATCCCGTCAGAGAGATACCACTCCTACTAATAGCATTAATGAGCTATGTTCGGAGTAGATTGGTTTTCCAGGTCTTGGATCACCCATCCAACGCCAAACTCAGCCTTTCACAAACACGAGAAGAGGCGTGAGACGCCCGTTGTTTTCCAACGGAGCGACGGCAGCGCTTTCTCTGGGATTCTGACGGGAACTCTGTCACACTCCCCCACTTGAAGACATACTTGATTGAAGAGCAAGTATGTTAACCAGGTGCAGTTTACTTGCTGAGAACTGATGCTCATTAGTAAATAGCTGCATTGGCGATCGAGGATGGAAAAAGAGAAATTAAAACAGGATGGATTGTCAATGAATCTTCATATGAAGTATTCATTAGGTAATTAACCCCCAATCAAAGATTGGAACAATCGGGAATAAATGGTGGCTCAACTATGGAGACTTATACCTTAAGGAAAATAAAATAGATATAAATTGATATGCCCACATTGGGGACTTAAATTGGGAACTAAGCCCTGGAAATTGGGAACAATGCCCTTGAATAATTGGGAACCATGCCCGGGTATAAAGAATAATAAAAATGGCAAAGGCCAGGTATACCATAGGTATGAAATTGAAAATATAAGAGGGGAATAAAAGAGAAATTATAAGTCAAAGACCAATGAAATTATTTATATACCAAAGGGTGATAATGGGAATTCCTTCTGGAACCCCGGGCCATGTTTCTTCTGAAACATTAACGCCCCAAAAATAGTGGGTTGGATTACTAGGCGTTAGCAGTCCATAATCCTAACCACACTCTGCTACCATGTCAAGGATCTAAGTAGCCCCCCAGAGGTGCAATGGGGTCCTAAATCCTCGAAAAAGAGGTAGAGGAGGTTGACAGTATCCCGTCAGAGAGATACCACTCCTACTAATAGCATTAATGAGCTATGTTCGGAGTAGATTGGTTTTCCAGGTCTTGGATCACCCATCCAACACCAAACTCAGCCTTTCAAGAACACGAGAAGAGGCGTGCGACGCCCGTTGTTTTCTAACGGAGCGACGGCAGCGCTTTCTCTGGGATTCTGATGGGAACTCTGTCTCAAGCTTTATATGACAAAAAAAATAGAGATCACCAATTTTCAACAATAATAAATAGCACAACAAACCACTTTGAAGAATGGGGTAACATAAATAATTTAAGAAATTGTTGACTATAACAATCATTTACCGTAATTCAATTAATTAGTCCTTGAACGCCAGCTCACTTAAACAAAGGAGGTCGACACCCGGCGATAAACCCACCAGTCAGTTGAACTCCCTCTGGCATCTAATCAGGGGCCCGCCGTGTAAATAGCTGGTCGTCACAGTTGGGAGAAAAAAGTTTGCATGTGGCGAGTTGGATAGGGCGGCACATAAAAGTTTGAGTGCGAGAGCAGAGAAGGACAGTCAATTCCTCCGTTGTCCAATCTATGTAGGAAAATTAAGTCTGCTAGCTCACGTCACCTCCTAAGAGTCTCGAGGCCCATTACTCTCAGCATTTCCAAGGGATCAAACTCTTCCCATTTATTGCCCATTTTGAAAGAGAGATATCTTAGGAACCGGAATTGTGCTAGTTCTACTATCTCCATTGAATTTAGGTAGTATGGAGACCATACTACAGATGCGTTTTCATGTAATGGTCGGACCAACGAAATATCCAGCATCGATAAGGCAGCAAGATCTGAGAAATTCTTGGTACTTCTTTTTATAAAACCGAGCACTTTCATGGCTCGCGAATAAATGTCCTTAATATGGCCAGAAAAACTGAGACGGTTGTCAAAAAGGACTCCCAGATCCATGACTTCTGTTTTTCTATGCAAGATCTGTCCTGCAATCGAATAATCCATCACAATCGGTGAGGATGAACGAGACCACTGAACATTTATTAATATTAAGAGTCAGTTCGTTCTTTTTACACCATCCATCGAGAGCACTCAGAGACAATTGAATCCGCACATAGCCCTCTCCCAATTTCACCACTGCAAAAAGTACAAGAACATTTAGAACTATTCCATCTCATGATACCTCCCCTTATGGTAGGTATTAATTTTCTTAGTAGGTACACAACCTACAACTGTACCTCTAAGTTTGAAAGGGGTTGCTTTCATAGTCTAATACATCCCTGTCCCTATCTACTTTTCTGCAACTCTTTCAACTAAAAGTTTTGTACCTACTTTGGTACGTGTTCCATTATAACAAAAGTTCCAGTCATGCAGCATGATCGTATGAGCTAATTTTCTTAAGTTATTGTATTATATTATGTTAATACAAGTTTATGGGTCAGAAAGAAAGTCCTTGCTGCGTAAACTGGAACCTATATTGAACAAGGGTATTTGTCTGGCTACTGGGGCCTTTTGCACTACCCTGACAGCCTCCCTTCAGGAGCCTAGGGCATAGCCAGCCACTCAGGATTTGTCGAAATCTGCTAGCACTTCGCTATGCTGAGCGCTTGCGCTATTTTCCTCGGCACCAATTGTTTGCTTGTCAATGGTAAATTTAATCCCAAAGAATCGATTAATACCACCCACAACGCTGTTCTTTAAACAGTTTGTTTTCCCTAAGGGCTCAAACATAGAAAAACACCTTCGAATTTCTAACCGCCATTTCTAATGCACTGCTAGCAAATCTATTGAGTAGACAATCAAGCTCTGAATTCCATCAATGATCGCTACATAGTGATAATTGAGTACATAAAAATTGACTAGACGTTCAACAGCACGTCCAACCCCCCACCACCAGTGCCAACTAGATCCAATTCTTCTTCATACTCCACCTCCGTAACATCATTTTAGGTGTAAATCTGATCTGTTTGTTCAGCTAATCTGTATTATGCTAAAAGGATTGATTTAGGAAATTTTTTTATATTTGAGATGCGAGCTTGCGAGCATCCAGACTAGCAAACTATAAAAATCAGAGTTATCTATTACGTAGGCCTGTTTCGTTATACGGAGGCTGATTATTATACGGAGGCCGAACATGGTTTATAAGGAGGCCGGTTTATTACACGGAAAGCTGGTGGTGGGGGGTATTAAGGTGCTCTTGAACGCCAAGTTAAAAATTGCCTTGTAAATATCAGCTGATATAATGCCAATATTGGAATTATCAGGTGATAATAGTTGATAGTTCCAATGGAATTTATTTTAACGTTGCTATTGTCCTTGCGATTTTACCTACTAAAGAAGTATTGGTACCTAAATGCTAAATTTCATCTCTTAAATTTCTCTCAAGTCTACCTATAGGTAGCGGAAGCATTGTTTTCTTTCGAGAGATATAAAGTTGTGGTCTCCACTAAATTCAAATGGCTGGTTTTTTTTTGGTTTTTTTCCACAGTGGTAAAATTTCCACTCGCATTTTACGTTTTAGACTATTCTGAACAACTTTTGTTCCGTGTCTTTCTCTCTCTATCTCTATATGTGTATCTGTGAGTTGTGACAGAGTTCCCGTCAGAATCCTGGAGAAAGCGCTGCCGTCGCTCTATTGGAAAACAACGGGCGTCGCACGCCTCTTCTCGTGTTCTTGAGAAACTGAGTTTGGCGTTGGATGGGTGATCCAGGTCCTGGAAAACCAATCTACTCCGAACATAGCTCATTAGTGCTATTAGTAGGAGTGGGTATCTCTCTGACGGGATACTGTCAACCTCCTCTACCTCTTTTTCGAGGATTTAGAACCCCATTGCACCTCTGGAGGGCTACCTAGATCCTTGATATGGTAGCAGAGCGTGGTAAGGATTATGCACTGCTAACGCCTAGTAATCCAATCCACTATTTTTGGGTAGGGATGGGATATCGAAGGTATGATATCGATATCAGTGCTGATATCGGTATCGGGCATCCCGGTATCAATACTAGTGAAATATTGGACCTGTGATATCGATATTCCCAATATCGATATCAGGAATATCGGTACCAGTTGAAGGAACTGCCAAAAATACGACAATTTTCGAATAAGAATATTTTTTATTAGTTCAAGTCAGAATAATGATAATGAATCAAACATACAATGGAAGGTAGAACATAGAAAATCAATAGGTATATATATTATACAATGAATAAAAAAAAAGTAATCCTCGTCCAAGCTCTCCAAAAATAAAAGTTTGGAGAGAGTCTCACCTTTTAATCTGTTGCGGAAATTGGGATGGCTTTTCTCAATGTGGTTCCTCGGGTTACTGGTATTACCACGTGTTTTTTTTCACTTGTCCACATGTCTTACACTTCGCTTTTTCGCTGTCAACCCTTAAAAAAAGGGCCCACCACTCACTTTTGGCGGGCATCCTTTAAAAAACTATCACTTCAATAACGGAAAAGAAAAAGCAACGGGTTGGGGTTGCACAAGAAAAAGAAACGGTTGGCACTAAAAAGAAAAACAACTTGGACTGTGTTGATCTGATAGGGTGTAGGTTATGGCAGCAGGTTATGTATGGCTACCGATACCGATATCCATATCGATTGAAGGGTATCGATATATGAATAACATCGGCTTTGATGGTATCGATACTGAGATATCGAGTATCGACAGCCTAATCCCGATATTTTGGTAATATCGGATATCGATATCCCATCCCTATTTTTGGGGCGTTAATGTTTCAGAAGAAACATGGCCCGGGGTTCCAGAAGGAATTCCCATTGTCACCCTTTGGTATATAAATAATTTCATTGGTCTTTGAGTTTCTCTTTTATTCCCCTTTTTTCAATTTCATACCTATGGTATACCTGGCCTTTGCCATTTTTATTATTATTCTTTATACCCAGGCATGGTTCCCAATTATTCAAGGGTATTGTTCCCAATTATTCAAGGGCATTGTTCCCAATTATTCAAGGGCATTGTTCCCAATTTCCAGGGCTTTGTTCCCAATTTGAGTCCCCAATGTGGGCATATTAATTTATATCTATTTTATTTTCCTTAAGGTATAAGTCTCCATAGTTGAGCCACTGTTTATTCCCGATTGTTCCAATCTTTGATTGGGAGTTAATTACCTAATGAATACTTCATATGAAGATTCATTGACAATCCATCCTGTTTTAATTTCTCTTTTCCCATCCTCACTCGCCAATGCAGCTATTTATTAATAAGCATCAGTTCTCAGCAAGTAAACTATTCCACCTGGTTAACACACTTGCTCTTCAATCAAGTATGTCTTTATGTGGGGGAGTGTGACAGAGTTCCCGTCAGAATCCCAGAGAAAGCGCTGCCGTCGCTCCGTTGAAAAACAACGGGCATCGCACGCCTCTTCTCGTGTTCTTGAGAAGCTGAAATTGGCGTTGGATGGATGATCCAGGTCCTGGAAATCCAATCTACTCCGAACATAGCTCATTAATGCTACTAGTAGGAGTGGTATCTCACTGACGCGATACTTTCAACCTCCTCAACCTTTTTATTGAGGATTTAGGGCCCCATTGCACCTCTGGGAGGCTACCTAGATCCCTGATAGTGTGTTTGTCTGTGTATGTCCGCAAATCCTTGTAATAAGCTTAATTTCCACAATATTCAACCGATTCTTATGAAATTTTCATGGATGGTGTGGGTTAGGGTGAAGACGGTCCCCTATCAGTTTCGTTGTTCCCAAATCAATACTTCACTCGGCGCATGCGCAAACGTAAATTCCTTCAAGCATCATTTTCTCACACCCCCGTTGTCCGATCTCGCTCAAATTTGGAGCATAGGTAGAAGAGGTTTGTTTAAGCATCCCCCTAAAAATTTCAACATAATCCTGTAGCTACTTCGCATGTGAGAATATGTATTCCTTTTTAAACGAGCCTGATTTCAAGTTTTCATCCCATTCTTGTGAAATTTTCAGGGAATGTGCGGGTTAGGCTGTAAATGGTCAACTATCAATTCCATACTTCTCAAATCATTACTTCATTTTGCGCATGCGCAAACGTAAATTCCTTCAAGCATCATTTTTTTATACCCTGGTCGTCTAATCTCTCTCAAATTTGGCGCATATTTGGGGGTGTAAGGGGAGTTTTGGTGTGTTATATAATTTTATTAATTTCTCTTCAGTAAGTGTCAACACGTATGCTGACACATAAATACCTAAATAATGATTTCCTTAATAATATAGACAAGAGTTCTGCGTAGAAGAATATACCTAATAAACTGTTGCTATTCAACACAGAAACAATAAACCTCTTTGTAATAATTTGCAGCGTTTTTTTTTTATTTGTATATGGGGGTGCAACAGCACCTCCATTTAAAGCACAATTGATTGAAGCTAATACAACTCAACTGTGGGGTTATCGTCCAAGGTGCATATATGTATAGACTTCCAAGAAGTTCTTATTCTCTCGATATCTTTAGGAGGTAGTAGGTATTTTTTCGGACCATCTATATGATTATAATAATTTGTTTGTATATATTTAACATTGTTCATACTCCTCTTCATTTATAATACGTTCTTCATGTTTTCAATAACAGTCAGTCATTTGGTGAGCTGAAGGGAGCTTCAGGTAACAACCTTAATGTGGTATTCGTTATTTTCAGGTTGGAGCATTTATATACACGATATTTACTATTATTGGAATCGTGGCGCTCGCAGTGGGAGCCAACCATGCCGAAAAACCTGATGACGCCCATGCTATCGTAATAAGTAAGTTGAATAATAAGATTCAGAGGGTTCGTAGGTACGAAAGGAACCCTAATTCGATTCGTATTCTTCAAAACAATTTTACCGTTCCTAATCAGTACCCTTTGAACTGCACTAGCTGATGATTGATCATAGTTATCGACTATTGAAATGCAGAAGCTAGAAGATTTAGTCTGAAATTGAGAAGGGCACCATTTTGATGATTATCTTAATAATCCGAGAACATCGAGATAATTGACTCAAATTATTTATCGTATATCCTAATTCTTTATTCAGCTGGTCCCTGGGACCTACATTCAGCGAATTCAAAAGTTCAATTTCCGGAGTTTTATTGTTGGCAGAGCAGACTAATAATCTCAATTTTTCACATAGCTTTTTTTTTTTTTAAAGCCACTGAGGCCGCAATGGCCTATTGTAGCTGGAGGAGGAGGCCGTACCTCCTCCCCATCCCAGACACTAGATCGGCCCAATACCGACAGCCCTGCCAAACCAAGCACTATCTGCCTGGTTCCGGCACTCCTGCCTGCCAACAGGCACTACCTGGAACCCGAGTGCTCCACACTCGGTGAGTTACTGGGTCGCAGCCCCAGTCTGGCTTGGCGCCATATCACCAATGCCAGCCACAGCTGGGAAGTCAACCCTTTCCCCACCACGTTTTGGCAAAAGCGAGGAGAGTCTAAATCTCCCCCGTCTTAGTGTCTTGGGGATCGATGGAGGTTCTGCCCCAATTCAAAAAGCGATTTCTTGCCAATATATAGGGCATTTTATGCAAGCTCCAACTTGTCCAAAATCATCAATTGAGGCCTAGCTGACTCTGGAGGTAGATCCTTTCGTGACCCACAATGCATAATCATCACTCAAATTTATACTCAGCAGATCAAAACATCACATTTTCGTGACATATCTGAGACCTTTGATTCTTCTTAGATCATCGTTGGTTGCTTCAATTTTGAACAAAGCTATCAAAGAGCTTCAATTTTTATTGTGTTGCTATCATTGAGTCGAAAAACTTTTCATATTACCAATTCATCTTATACTTTTAGTACCTACACCCCATCATGATTTATGATAAGATCGATACGACTCAAAAACGTGGGTTAAAAATTCCAACATCTTCAAACTAAAGCAATTGAAATTGTACATTCATGCGATTACTTACTGGTTGACAAAATTGATGAACTTCCAAGTCAAAATATTGAGTTGGAAAATCTCATTTTGAAATAGAGATATCAATGGCAGCGTAAACTTACTCCCTAATATTCTAAGTGGGTCCAGATTCTAATTTCTTCCTTCATTCAACCAACTCCACTGAAATGACAAAACAAGCCTCTCTCGGGTTGCTGAGTGTCGCACAGTGGGCTGAAATGGCATATTTTATTAAAAAACCTGATTTCAAGGTAATCTTTCAACATTGAAATGCATTCCCATGGTTTTTTCATTTTTGGAATTGAATAAGACTAGTTTCAGAACAATGCGCACAGTCGTTTTCAAGATATTTCAGTTTTGAGGCAATTTCAGCGTCCGTGCTGAACTGAAAAAGTGAAATAATCAAAGTATTACTTGTAAGTCACTCCTTCCGTTTTTCCGGTTTCGAAAACTTGATACAGTATTCATCAATTAATATTGGTTTATTTATTTAATTATTGTTGTTGCTGTCTTGGAAATTGAGAAGGGTAAATGAGAGAAAAGTTGAAACGGGAACACATCCTTTCATATTGCTGTATTTTGTCAATAGTATAACAAATGGTGCGTGGTAAAATAACATTAAAATATGAAAGAAGAAAACGAAAATTATGCTTCTTTCAAAATAAAAATTAGTCGACACTTGAAAAGAAATCAACTTTCTAAAATTAAAAAACAAAATATCTTTCTTAAAAATTTTCTTTTTTTTACAATATCAATCCCAATACAGTATCACTGAGCGGAAGCTGTTTCTTCTTTGGTATTGGCTTCATACTTGTAATTAGGGGATCTGATGAGATCATAATAGAGTGCATTATCAGTGCAAAGAGTGTTTACTTATTCGCAAGCTAACAATTGTTTGTTTACTCTTAAATGAACTGTGAAAAGAGTCGGCGGAAGTCGGCGATGAAACTGATGGAGAATGCATTTTAATACCTCATCTTTCTTAATATTTCACTGTTTCAATAAATACCGGTAGCACTTTTTTTCCCGACCCTTCTCATTAATAAAAATACGTGATTTTTCAGCTTACATTACGAAAACTGTAAATTTCTCGTATGATTAATATTTAAAAAATATATCTAACCCCCATTAACCGTTTAATAATAATTTAATTTAATAATTTAATAGTAATTTAATTATTAAAATATTTAATACACCATATCACGATCATAGGTATAGGTATCATAGGTACCTACTGACATGACGCAGTCGTGCGAAACTGCCTGAAAAAAAGGCCACTATTAACCTTAAGTCGTTGGAATATTTGAAAATCTACTGCGTACAACTAATCACTAGGTATCTAGCTATGAAAAAATAACAAACCCAGCTGAAATTTTTTTGTTGTTGTTGGGGGTTTTGAACATTTCAGCCCACTGTGTGTCGTGGCCCGAGTTATATTATGTGCAGGTGTCTACCTAGTTGTTACCTGTAAACAGATGAGCGGCAGCCCAGCCAGTAAAACATGAAAACATTACGCCACTCGGGTTGGATCATCCTCCTGCAGAACCACAGTTCAAATTAATAAAGAGCTCGCTGAGTTGTAGGGTATCATTCCAAAGCCAACTTTCGACTTGTTCCCTTTCTTACCAAAAACCTCACCAATCACCTCAAGCCACAGGATTTCGCATTTCGGCCTGAACCCTCGAAGGGCACAGAATTCTACATTCCGGCTTCGCTCCTCTCAAATTTTTGCTGAATTTAACGCCATGGAATTCTGCACTCTAGCTTTAAATTCAGCTCTCCCTCCGTCCACTATCCAAAGTATAAACTAAGGTTTTATCAGACAAGACTCAAAATAGTCAGTTCAGCTTTCAAATTCGCTAGTCTCACTGAGCTCAATCTGATCACAACCACAACACTGAGTAATAATGACAAGGTAGCAGGCACTGATCTGCCGAATCAGGTCTGCAATCGGCCAAAACCATTTCATTAACCTTTATAATTTTTCTATTTAGGTACATTCTAGTATAGGTCAGCTTATACTTGATGGTGGCGTTTCTATGTTAATCGTCTGTGTACTTGATTGTTGCAGCTGGAATTGTATTCGCTTCGGTCATGCTCATCGTTTTGGTGTTTATGTGGGCAATGGCCATCGTTCTGCTCGTCGGACTTTACAAGGTAAATCTTTAAAGAACGAAAGAACATCCTCTAATTTCCATGTGTACTATGCCTATAATCGTATGATTCATAAGGATGTGGGTATACATAACAACGTACATTTCATATATAAGAAATTACTTTTTATTTTTTTAATTAAACGATTTATTCAACTTTTAGTAGTACATACTACCTCATAGTTTTGCAAGCAGTCAATTTGTATTAACTATATGTGCTAGAAACCACGTAAATGGGGGGGGGGGGGGGGGGGGCTAGTTCTTGACTTGAGAGTTTAATTGACGGAAATGGGAAAAGAGTGACAGGATAGCGGAGAATGTGCCGAAAAACAATGTAAGGTAAAGTATTTTAGAAGTTAATTTTTTGAATAAGATTTGTTGGGGTCTTGAGGTTCAGTCATAAAGTGTACCACTATTTTTCTAGGCCAACGTTTCGGTATATTTTTATACCATCCTCAGGGCTACAAAGAAATGCACCAGAGAAAGTCAGACAATTATAGGCAAGAATAACAAGGAATAAAATGTACATATGTACCTAATTATTATAGAAGTGTCTAGCTATGTATATTAATGGACCAACATAATTTTAATCTATTTTCACAATAAGTATTATATATATATATATATACATATATGTAAAGGGACTATATGTTGACTATGGAATAGAAATGATAAAGTCATCATACCTTAGATAGGGGGTGGGGTTAAACCTCAATTACATCTAGGTGCCGGATACATCTTGAACTTGACTTTCAAACTTATTGTAGATCAATTGCCGAAAACTTTTATTAAAACTGAATTAAGTATAATGAAGATTTGAATTTTAATGAAGAGAAACTCGTGTGTAAATCAATATCAGATAACGAATATGTAACGGTCAACTGTTGGTTTGTGCTTTGGTGGGTGGTGGTGGACACAGAACCTTCTGTGTTCAGGCATTTGCTTTTACATTCAAAAATATTATGAATGATAGTTATAATTTCTTAAAAGTAGAATAATTATGGGGGGGGGGGGGGGAATATATATATATATATATATATATATATATATATATATATATATATATATATATATCATTATTATTATTATTATTATAAAGCGATAACTTGTTCCTTAATGAGTACAGATAAACAGATGTAACCTGGCACTTGGGACTGGCGAGTCGTGAAGGGAAGGTGGCAGAAAATCCTAGTCTCAAAACATTGACCTGGGCCGCCCAACCGCCACTCGGCGTGGTTATAAGGGTCGAGGCTCGGACGTCCCCAACCGATGTTTTCAGCCATGGGAGTACCTACACGATTTTTACCTAGAGCTACGGTGACCATATTTATCTTAAGCAAAATCGGGACGGATAGAACTATCAAGGTGGTCTGAGGGGTATAGAATAATGGGGAGGAGGGTCCGGGGGTCCACCCCCGTGAAAGTTTGAATTTTTCACCCTTTAAAAGTTAGTTTTTAAGCCTATTTCATCCATTCAAACATTGGTTCAGAGCTTCGTATCAAACTAAAAATATGTTATATTCATTAAAGAATGTGGCACTAAGAATTGCATGACAAAATAATTTCAAGAAGTTTATTACATACACAGAAAGAATATGTACCTTTTGCACAAACAAACTTCACTTCACGAACAACAGGTAAGTTTTTATAGTCAAATAAACAAACATTAATTTTCCAAAAAATGAATTAATAAAAGTTAACAGAGCAGTCTGTTTACATCATTGTTCTTGTTATATTTTTTCACTAGGGCCAGGGGTACTCTTTTTACTCCAGTCGTACTTTTGCGTTGAGGAAAGTGCTCTCAGCAAGGAGCTGTCTTTTCTTATTTTGTCGTACATTTCAACACACGACAAAGAACTGTTCATTTGGACAATTAGTAATGCTTTAACACAGTCTAGTGCCATTGAAGATTTTTCTGCGGTCCAAAAGTTGTTTATAAATGAGAAAGCTCGCTCGACTGAAGCATTTGTTGCTGGTAAAGAAAGAGCAAATTCTACCAGAGTTTTGAGATTTGGAACGCTTATTTCGTTTTTCTGCAAGTCCTGAAATAAAGTCAGCCACCGTTGCTCAATTGATAGTTTTTGTTCTTTCCATTCAGCCAGGACGACATCAGGAAGCTGTGTGTTCAGCACACTAAGCTCATTGAACAAATCATCAAGCGAAAGAGGTGGCATGCTATCTTGAAACAAATTCCATCTTTCCTCTAGTTCTTCCCACTTCAGCTACTTCTTTAAGTCTATCCAAGACAGTTGACTCAAGCTGTCAACGTTTGATTTCCAAAGATCAAAATAAGTAATGCAGTGGTCATAAAAAGTTCCTACTGTATTTTTCACCTCCTGTAAATCGCATGCATTTCCTGCAGCAACACTGTTTCTTTGAAGTTCCTTTACTTTCATGGGTAGAAATAAAGACTCTTTTCTGTCAACCAAGTTTTTGTAAAGAATCAAATATTCATTTGCTGCATGTCTCCAGACTGATGATGATTTGGTTTGAAAAAATCTTTATTGGTGATAATCGGGACATTTCTTTCCCGATTCGGGACCCCGGGACACAGGCTTTAAAATCGGGACTGTCCCGATAAAATCGGGTCGTATGGTCACCGTACCTAGAGCCCATGTGCCAGGTTACAGCTGTTGTACTGTACCTGTGTTCATGGAGGAGTTAAATACCTTGGGTACCCCAAGATGAGTGTCTTGGTGGTGGCGGCAGGTCTTGATTCACAAACTCTTTTGGAAATTGGATCGTATAACAGGAGTTTCAAATTTCATTATGGGAGGGGGTGAATGGGTAGTAGTAATGAATCATGATGTTTCAACTAATTTCCTCCGATTTTCGTTATTCTTTTCTTGTTTAACTATGAATTACATCTAGTTTCAGAAGGTATATCAGAAGTTTCAAATTTTATTGTGGAAGGGGGTAAATGGAGGGGGTAATAGTAATAAATCATGATGTTTTAACTATTCAAGACAGATTTTCGTGCTTTTTCATCATTATTATTATTATCATTATGAATTTGGTCTAGTTTTCGAAAAAAGGTCAGGAGTTTTAAATTTCATGCAGGTAGTCTAAAAATTGGAAAACATGAATTTAGTGGAGTAAAACAAGGAACAAATGAGCTAATTTCAGTAATTTGTTTATATATATATATATATATATATATATATTTATATATATATATATATATATATATGCTCTGGTTAGTCTAGAAAATCACACCTACAAAAGGTAAAAAGGAGTTGAAAAATTTACTCTTTAACAAGAGGCCGTCAAGGGTATTGTTGAGTAAAATTGGCACAAGGAAAAATGCAATTAAAGGTAGCATTGAGTAAAAATTACACATATATCCTTGGTATTTACCTTGTAGGGTCGACGCACATGATCCAATTGATCCCTCCACCCGCACGTCAACTTCTCCAGGGCCTGAGGGAAGAATAGGTAGGAGGTAGGGCCTGGTCGCATGTCTGGGCTACGCAAAATCAACAGCAGCTAACGGTGGCAGAGTACAAATCAGTCCCGCTACATTTCTATTATTAATATGAAGATAAATAAATGTAAGGTAAATAAATTAAACAAAGTGAAATAGTAACTTTTCAAGAGGTTTGACAAGAGTGATTGGGTTTGTTCGAATCGGTCAAGTATGTCTATTGTTCTTTTAGCGAATTTTTGAAGAAAATTAAGCTATTGCTCTCGCCTCAAAATTTGTAGAATGTGAATTTTTGAAAACTTTTTATGCAGAAATCCGTTTCAGGCTATTCTGAATCATATTCTGAAGTTTAACGCATTTTTTTATGTATGTATGTATGTATATATGTATGTGTCATTCCAGACGATAACTGTCCGTAGAATTGTGCTAGAAACTTCAAACAAATTTTAAAATGTTAAGGGCACAAAACGAAAGTTCAAGTTCGTTGGCCAGCATGATCGGATTACATCTTCGGGTTGAAATTTTCAAAAATGTAGTCAAAAATTTCAAAATAGCCTGTTTTTTGCGATTTGTTGTGCGAAATAATTTTTTCAGCATACTAACATGTGGTATATTCGGAATCATCGTAAAATTTCCTATAAGAATATGTATCAAGTTTTCAAAAATTTCAAAGTTGAAAAATCAGTCAAAAATCGAAATAATGCCGTTCGCTAGTTGTAAAAATCGGTAATATTCTTCAAAAATTCGCTCATGGGGTCATGCTGCATGACTGGACTTTTTCTTTTTAAGCGTTTGGTAGACAGTTGTCGTTCCCATACTGTCAAGAGTCGTTCGAATGCGGATGATCTGTGAGAATCTGGCCGGAGCACCTGAGCCGAACTTGCCAAGAAACGAAGACGGGCTTCGGGACTTTTTGGCCCTCTTTGCGCGAAGAGCAAACATAGTCATGGTAGTTGATAGAAAGTTTGGTGACCACTAACGTACCCAAGAGTACGTGACCTTGAGGAGACGTTAGCAACGTTGTACGTTAAAGGCCCGATCACACAGGATGCATTATAACGCGACGATATAGGCACGTGCGTTCCCCAGCACGTTCGACAATATAGCAACGTCACAGACACTGCCTTATTATTGGGCGTTATCAGGGCGCGAGACCCAGTCTTGTCTGTGCTACTCAAGGGGTTCGCGGTTCCCAGCGTCTATAATTTATCTAATCTATCATGATTTCTGACAATGACTCTGATGAGGAAGATCTACTGATCTACTTCTTCCAGCGCTAGTAGATCGCAGGAATAGACGGTATTGGGTGCACCCAATCAATCAAAGGAGGGAAGAGCTTGGGGAATACCACCGTCTATGTCGGGAGTTGTTCTCACATGAAGATCGTTTTGTGAACTATTTCCGCATGTCGAGACGAAATTTCGAGGGCCTACATGAACTACTAGCGGTGAATATCCAGAAGATATCCAGAAGGACCGAGGAGAATTCCCTCAGTGCGCGATATTTTGTAATTTTGTACAACCCGCTTGGGTGACGTCGTGCTACTGAAAGTATCGCTGAGGGGTACCGCCGTGTGTGTGACGGGGGTGATGGAATGTTGCGTCATACTACCTTATAACGCGTCCTAAGTGATCTAAACTTTAATCTTATTTCTGTCGGTTCAATTATGTGTGCACATAAGCAAACTTAAATGTCATTAAACGATGATTTCTAACAATCTGTTGGGCTTTGGTTAAAACTCGTAATTGGGCAGGGTGAAGTGGGGTAATTGTGATCACTTTGTTTCAACAAACAGATAAGCGTAAGGAAGGGAGGAGACATTCTAAAATCCAGCCATCACTTGGCGCCGTTTTTTGAAAGCATTCAAAAAACATTTGCCCCGCTAACGCAATTACCCCTCTTCACCCTGAAGGTTTCACGAAAATCCCCTATGAATTTTATCGAGTTTGGTTGAGTAACAATAATTATTGTGCATGTGCGAAACTAAAGTTGATTGACATACGTTAAACTCTGAATGTAAAGACCGATTTCGATGAACATTCCACGAATTGTGCAGTTTAGCTCTAGATGATCTCCTATAAATTTGTTTGCCATAAGATCAATAGAAACGTGTCTGCATGCGAAGACGTGAATTTCTAATAACGTCGATTTCTCAGCATATATCGTCTGAATTCTCTCAAACTTGTGAGGGGAGGATTTTGTACAAGACTCTGGATGACATAACATAACATGTCATTGCGATCGTTAGTAGCAACGATTACGGTTGTGTACACCTGAAATTGGTTGTTCGATACTAATTGATTGAATTTTATGAAATATTCAGGGACTGTGCCAAAAACCTTTTCTTATTGATATATTATAATGTTTTATATTAAATTGTGATTTCAGGAGGACATGGGCAAGGTTAAATTGTGGCTGAGGGTCAACATTTGCTTATTCATCTTTGGACTGGTTAGCAAAGCATTATCAATAGTAACCGTAATCAGCACTGGAAAAGCAAACGGTGGAGAAATTGCTGTGAATATCATCTCTGCAATAATCAGTGCTTGTAAGTTCAATTATATCCCTACTAAAACAAGCATTTGTTCCATCCAGATCTATATTGAAATTGTGGTCTTGAAAAACCTAAATTAGCTGCAACTTCAATGGCTTACTTACCTACAATGTGCTAGGCACTTAATATGTTTTGAAAAGTATTACAGCGAATTTCCGTAAAAATTGAAACAATTCCATTGAATCAAAACATATTAAAATGAAAATATTCTAAAATTTCTCTAAAAAACTCTCATAGGATTGAGATAAAAATTCCGTTCTTGCGCCAAAAAGTCACGCTTTTCAAACGAAAGGACGAGTCCGTTGGCCAGCATTTTTTGAGCACATTAAATTAGTCAAATTTCAAAAAAAGTTCTGAAAAAATCACTAAAAACAGCAACAAACGGCTGAAAATCGTTAAATTTTTATTTTTCAGCAGAATATTGTTCAAATAAAGTTCATTAACTATAAACTAAAACATGATAAATTAATAGTAGGTAAATAAATAATAAATTTATGTGTCAAAGTATGCTGAAAATGCACTTAAATTTCATTAAAATGTGCTAAAAAATTGATACAAACTCCAAAAAAGTTAAAATCCAAAATCTCTTTTTAGGTTTGGTGTTTTGAGGGTAGAGAATTTTGCATAGGCTTCTCAAATAATGTGGTTTATTCATGGACTGATTGCTGGAGGGGGCCCAGAAAACTTATATTTAAACATGAACCAATCAATAAGGTAAATATGTATACTAAAACCCAAATCATCAACAAGTACCTATTTGATTAGCTATGACTAAGTTGTATAAGTATGTAAAATAATTGCAGCTTTGAAGAGGCCTGGCATTATTTATTTATTATTATTATTTTTAACACAGAATGTGTTTTAGCCATGAACTAACTAGCCGAAAATGGAACGCGGGATGGTAACGAAATGTGTGACGGATGATTTTCACGTACAACCGAGTCGTTGCTAGGGATATGGTACTTCGTCGTTTTTCATCCCACAAAATTCGTTGACCATTCGTTCGAAAGCTCTCGATTTACCCAACAATATTATGTTAACTACTGCGAAGTGCGTGTCCAACAAACTGAGTTATGAGCATGGTTATATAAATAATTGTTTACACACAGGTGATCATTCTCAATAATTGATATTGTGAACATGATTGCAACCGCTTGTTAATTTCTGATGATTTCATTGAGCTTGTGTTTCGATGATTTGATTCATAGCAGGTGATCTGAGTATTACGAAAACGGTTTGATTTGTGAAGCGGAGGTTAAATAATTTGAATAGGTAATTTCTATACTTTACACTCTAGGAAGCTGTAATTTCGTTTGTAGCCTCTTTAGGACATTTACTTGACGATGCTCAGGGTCCGGATCAGATGTGTGGCTCTTAAAGCTAATTTCTATGCTTTACACTCTAGGAAGCTGTAATTTCGTATGTAGCCTCTTTAGGACATTTACTTGACGATGCTCAGGGTCCGGATCAGATGTGTGGCTCTTAAAGCTAATTTCTATGCTTTACATTCTAGGAAGCTGTAATTTCGTATGTAGCCTCTTTAGGACATTTACTTGACGATGTCCAGGGTCCGGATCAGATGAGTGGCTTTCGAAGCTAATTTCTATACTTTACACTCTAGGAAGCTGTAATTTCGTATGTAGCCTCTTTAGGACATTTACTTGATAAATCGCTCTTGATTTATCACGAATTTATTTCGTATTTTTTTTCGTAGTTTCATACTATAACTATATAAATTGATGTTATAAATGAATAGTAAACAATGACGCTTGTTTGGTTGTCACTTGGTTGCGCGACAACGCAAACACATTCTGTGTTTCAATAATTTCGTCCGAAGTATGTAAATAGAGGTAACCGGGGGTCCAGGGGGCTTGCCCCCTGGCGAGGCGCGGAGCGCCGAGTTTTTTATTTTTTTTTATTATTATTTTTTTTTTTTTACATTTAGACTAAGCTAATTCAATAGGTACTTGTTAATAAGTTGGTTATATTATACATATTTACCGTATTATTCGATTGATGAGCTTATTAACAAGTGAATTGTGACAGTTCCCGCGAGATCCAAGGGAATGCGCTGCCGTCGCTCCGTAGTTTCCCAACGGGCGTCAGGCGCTTCTTCCCGTGTTTTCGAAAGCCCGCGTTTGGCGATGGATGGCTGATCCTAGAACTGGAAAACCTATCTTCTCCGAACGTAGCTTATATACAATTAGTACGAGTTGTATCACTTATGGTACTGTCACTCTCCTCTCTCTCTCTCTCTCTCTCTATGAGTGTGGATTTAGGCCCCCATTGCACCCACGGGGCGCCTAAGTCCATTACATGGTAGCAGAGCGTGGTTAGGATTATGCACGGCTGACGCCTAGTAATCCGATCCACTATTTTTGGGGCGTTATTATTTCAGAAGAAACATGGCCCGGGTTTCCAGAAGGAATACCCATTATACTCCCTTGAATACATGAATACTTTCATTGGTTCTTGATTATTAGTTTCTCAATTTATCCCCTCATATTATTTCTATTTAACATACTTAATTTTCAAGGGTATTGTTCCCAAACCCAGGGCATCGTTCCCTGTTTCATAAGTCCCCATAGTGGGCACCTTTCACTGTAAGTCTCCAAAGTTGAGCAAGTTAATTCCCCAGGGCTTAGTTCCCATTTTCGTAAGTCCCCAAAGCTGGCAGCTCCCTACTTTAAGTCTCCTGGTTGAGCAAGTTATATTATTCCCGGTTGTTCCAATCTTTGATTGGGGGTTAACGACCTAATGAATACTTCACATGAAGATTCATTGACAATCCATCCTGTTTTAATTTCACCTTTTCATCCTCAATCGCCAATGCAGCTATTTATTAGTGAACATCAGTTCTCAACCTGTAAACTATTCCACTTAGTTTACGTACTTGCTCTTCAATCAAGTATGTTTGGGGGGGGGGGGGGGGGGGAGTGTGACAGTTCCCGCGAGATCCAAGGGAATGCGCTGCCGTCGCTCCGTTGTTTCCCAACGGGCGTCAGGCGCTTCTTCCCGTGTTTTCGAAAGCCCGCATTTGGCGATGGATGGGTGATCCTAGAACTGGAAAACCTATCATCTCCGAACGTAGCATATATATGCTATTAGTACGAGTTGTATCTCTTATGGTACTGTCACTCTCCTCTCTCTTTCTATGAGTGTGGATTTAGGCCCCCATTGCACCCAAGGGGCACCTAAGTCCATTACAAGGTTCCTACCTACTAGGGACGTTGCAATACCACTTAAGTATCGATACTCGATACGATCCGATATTTTTTTAGCAGTATCGATACCCGATATTATCGAAAGAAAAGTATCGATACTTCTCCAATATGGACTCAAAAGTATCGATACTTTCGATACTTTTTTGCGTGTAAAAAACAGGGGGGGGGGGAGGGGGGATGCCATTTGGTTAATAGTTTTTTAATTGGAATTTTCTCACACCTTACGTAATAGGTAGGCTTCGGAGGATGCATCCAGAACTCTGTCGAAAGGAACTGATGATAGGATTCTTAATTTATGTTTTAAATTAATAGATATATCACTAAGTAGATTTCCAATTTTGATTTCTCAAACTTGTCCCATTGTTGATTCCAATCTCTCTCTTTTTGTTGCAAATAGGAAAGTGAACTTTTTTAATTCAAATATCAAATTTTGTTGTTATTACGTAGGTGAACGTTAGGGATTTCATTCTAGTAGGGCTGAATAATTTAGGAATTCATTTAGGGGGTTTCAGAGCAGTTTCCTTTCACAGAAATCATTTTAAGGTGAGTTGTTAAATTTTGCTAGAAACAATATTTCAAAGAAATTTAATTTTTTATAAGAAATTTTTTTTTTATTTATTAAATTAAAGAATATTTCAAAAGGTAACACAAGATTTTGAATGAGAACAAAGTTTCATATTTTATATGAGAATTAGCTAGGCCATTGAAGGTTATTGACTTGCCTATTTCACTTCACAACATGTTATGGTTTTCAGAGTAATTATAATCATTAAAATAAATGGAATCATAAAATACATCTACATCTTACATTAAAAGGATATTAAGTTTCATGTGAGTAACTCAATGGTTTGATGAACTTAAGACGAATGTGGCAGGTCAAAACTTTCAAATTTAACAGGGACATGAATTCATTTTAAAATAAACATTTATGAAGAAATTTTAATGATGAAAAGGAGGTACTGAGTCTGAGTTGGTAAAATATGGTTTCCTTTGGAATTTTAATTAGACTGAGTAGCTTTATCACTGAGTAGTTTCCTGCCTCTATAGCAAAGGGTAGGTGGTGGAGTGGCTATGCCCCCCTTTTAGGATTAAATTTAACTAAATTTGATAGGTAGATAATAGAATCTGGAGAAAATTATTAGAATTTACTAAAAGTGATTTATCCATAGAACATTCGAAATTAGTAAGAGATTATAGTTTACTATGAAAAACCACGAAAGGATAAATAAATCATATTTCTTGATTTGAGAAGACGTAGGTATTTTGGTGGAAATTAAATAAACACTATTAGAAACTATTATGATTTTAGTTTGACAAGTTCAGATTGAGCCTATATTAACTATTGCAATCCAACATGAATGGATATGACTCTAAAATAATTTAATTGCAAGCCAATATTCTCAAAGTTCTCAACAAAGTGAAATAATTACAATACTCTCAGAGCCTGGGGCAGGCTGGTCGTCTCCTGGATTTGTGGTGGGAAAATTATATTGAAAAAAGAAAAAAAAAATCAAGGAAAATATCGGTGGTATTGGTCACTAAGTATCGATACTTCCGATAATATCGGGAGAAAGTATCGATACCACGATAATATCGGATGCAAAGTATCGATACAAATATCGGTGGTATCGGAAGAGAAGTATCGATACCACGATATATCGGAAGTATCGCAACGTCCCTACTAACTACTAGATTAGCTAAGACTTAATGTAAAAAAAATAATTGCAGCTCTGAAGAGTCCATATATTTGACGAAAGCGCCCAGCATACCTCATTGAACCACATTATCAGGGAAGCTTGTAAATTCTCTACTCTCAACCAACCCAACCTACTAAGGACAAGGCAACACTCCATAACCAATATTTAGAAGGTTTTTTGTCATAAAAATAATAGTTGAGACTTTATTTGCACACAAAAAGTTGAAATTTAAAAACAATCTATATCTATAAAAGAGGATGTATGTATGTATGTATGTATGTATGTATGTTGCCTATAGACTCCGAAACCGCTCGACAGATTGTAATGAAACTTTCAGGTATTATTAGGCATGATTCAAGGATTGTTCCTGTAAAGTTAGGTGCAAATCCGTTCAAAGGGCTCTGACCCAGAGGGCATAAAAGGGTGCAGTGTCAGGTTTTAGAAATTTATTTAACTACCCAAGCCAAGACCGAAGGCAGAGTGAGGCCGAGGGTGAGGCCAAAGGATGAGGAGGAGGATGAGGGAGGATGATGAGGAGGAGGAGGAGGAGGGAGGAGGAGGGAGGAGGAGGAGGGAGGGGAGGAGGGAGGAGGAGGGAGGAGGATGAGGGGGAGGGAGGAGGAGGAGGAGGGAGGAGGAGGAGGAGGGAGGAGGAGGAGGAGAAGGGAGGAGGAGGATACTATTGAACGTCTGCATAAAATGACAACGAATCCAGGGTCATTGCAGACACCAAAGGCAGAAACCAAAGGCTAAGCTTCCGTCCATCCAATCACCTCTTAATAACAGTTTCAAATTACGATCAATAAACAAATTTAATTTGGGCGCAGCAACGCTCGCGGGGGGAACGCTAGTTTAACATAATATAATTCGGTAACTTACAAAAATTCGCTCATACGATCATGCTGACTATTTTCTTTCCAATATTTTTCAGTGATCTCCGTTTACTTCCTTGCTGTTGTGAAGAGCCACTACATGAACAAGACTCAAGGTATTCAGGCTATGCGTGGTTAAGCCCTACGGAGCGTCTGAAGCAGAAGTGTACTCTACATCTCTCTTCAGAGACTCATAAAGCGTCCAAGATAACATCAGATTCGTGGTCATATGCGAATTTAAAAATATTGAATACCTAAGCTTAAACTTATTAATTAAGGCATTTTCTTGTGTATAAAGAGTTGGTCAGTGAATTTGGTATAAATATTGTTTACGTATTAGGTACAACGTGTTCCATCTTGACATTTATCTAAAGTACCTATTGAATTTATATTCTTACATTTTTTTTAAAGTAGGTACCAATCTCTATGGTTTGCCATTTTCATGTCACGTGTTTTGGTTGAGCCGTCATGTTTTTTGAGTTATATTATACGCCACATTTTTCTGAATGTCTCAACCTTTAAACCCCCACTATAGAAGCACAACCTGGTGTAAGTATTTAATATAATAGGAACAAACTATTAGCAACACTTACCCAGATTTGTCAAATAATTTCAGCAATAATTGATCCAGAAGGAAAACCAATTAACATTAAGGATCCGGTGGTATATACCCAGAAAAACACCGGATAGGAAGAAATATACCGATATAGGATGAAAAGAAAACTTGCAAAAGAAGAGGTGATAATTTTTTTTTGTAGTTCTTTGGTAAATAAGTACCCTGAGTTCGTATGTAAACTCGATTTATTTGAATTGCCATTTTATTTTATTGTTCAATGATAGCTTTCTGGCTGTATACTACATATTGTTCTTTATTTTTTATTACGTGTTGATAGCTTTGTGTTTCATTTTGAATACTTTTAAAGAATTATTGTCCTATAGAATACCTATAAAATTCAAATTTGATTTATGTGAAGTAGGTATAGAGGGCGCATTTTTTTGTTTACAGAATTTGCCTGGAGTCACCGCTTGGAAATCAATTTTTCAAGTGGTTTTTGTTTGTTTTGAGTAAAACTTCCTAAAAGAACCTGTTTGAGAATCTCTTTGAAATTTCTCGAAATTGATTTTGCAGAGACATTATTTCTGAGGATCTGCAATTGTCTTGAAACATCAAGCACAGTTTTTGTGAATAAAATGCTGAGATGTGAATAAAATCTTGATTTATTACGTACCCTCCTTATTATAGCATTGTCGTTCATTACCCAGAATATAGTATAAAGTACCTACTAACTAGGAATTTTAGCTGGTGGGTTGTGGAAGTGGAGATTATGTCTCGTCTTCCTTCGATTGTTGGCCTTTATTTGCTCGACAACTTTTGCTGTACGGCCCACAGTGGCGCAGAAACCGATTCTAGGTGAACCAAAAATTATTTTATTAGCTATATATTCTTATAGAAAATTTTGAGCTGATTCCGAATATACCTCATGTCCCTATACTTAAAATAGCTTCTTCGACCCAAGAAATAGATTTTTGGCAATTTTTCTCACTTTTTGACCTTTGGAACCGAACCAAATTTTTTTGACATTTTATGTCTTTACTATGGCACGTAACTCAAAAAGTGTGACGTTACGGTGTGACGAAGAAAGCGTTATGAAAATTTTCAAATGATATTCACATACAACCGATTCGTTGCTACGGAACTTTAACTTCGCCAGTTATCATCGTGCAAAAATCGTTCACTCGTTGGATAGCTCTCGATTTATCCAACCATATTACGTTAACCACTGCGAAGTGCGTGGCCAACAAGCTGAGTCATGAGCGTGATTGTTTAAATAATTGTTTACACACAGGTGATCATTCTCAATAATTGATATTGTGAACATAATTGCAACCGCTTGTTAAATTCTGATGATACGAGTCTGCAACTAAAGACATAAAATGTCCCAATGTGTTGCAGACTCGTATGCAAGCATTTCCAGTTTCTTTTTGTAATTAATATTTGCTGAAAAATCGATTAAAAATCTGAAAAATTTAAATATCTGTTTAAAATCGTAGACTATTATTTAGTACGAGTTTATAGTCGGTGGTTAAAAATTTGTTACCCTGAAAGTGTTCAAATTTCAAAACAATGTAACATAATGTAATACTGTGATCTACAAAATTAGCTCATACGACCATGCTGCATGACTGGCTTTTTTTATATTATTATTAATATTTTATTTTTTATTTTTATTTTTTTCTACAGTACAGTTGTTACAATGTGCTCTTTTTTCCCCAAACTCCCCCAAAAAGGTGGAGGGGACACACCATTAACTTGAAGAAAAATAAATAAATTAAAGAAGTGGGGTGGACGCCCAGGTTTACCCGATGCTGACTCCAGGCATGAGAGAAGTTGTAGGAGGAGGAACAGTGAACCTTTCAGGACGCAGGCGTTGATACCACGGAGCACTCCCGCTGAGACGCCCAACTCGAGCAACTCCGTGGCACTTTTCCCGCACCACACCCCGCGCCGTGACATGATCGCGGCCATGACCTTGATGTGATTGGTCGCCACCCCTTTTAGCTTGGAAATTGCTTACCGCAGATCATTCCGCATACATAAACACGCACATAACACACACATACTCATCATTATTTATTATTACTCAACTTTATTACGAGTATTTGGTTTGTAGTTTACTTTGTTATTATCGTTTTTATTGTTTGAACTTCCTTATGTGTTAATGTCCTTAGCATCCAGGTAAGAGGATACATCTACGTTTGAAAATATTAGCATCTAATATAATTTATATCTACTTTCTTAGTTATATTGACCTAGAGTAAAAAATTATGTTGGCAATCTGTTTTTTTCTTTTTTCTTATCCATATTCATTGTCCCTTCTAGGTGGTTTGTGGTAATTATTTTTATTGGTTATGTTTAGGATATCATATTTTAACACAGAATGTGTTTTAGTCATGGACTAACTAGCCGAAAATGGAACGCGGGATGGGAACGAAATGTGTGACGGATGATTTTCACGTACAACCGAGCCGTTGGTAGGGAAATGGAATTTCCGCCATTTTAATCGCACAGAAATCGTTCATCATTCGTTGGAAAGCTCTTGATTTATCACGAATTTATTTCGTATTTTTTTTCGTAGTTTCATACTATAACTTTATAAATTGATGTTATAAATGAATAGTAAACAATGACGCTTGTTTGGTTGTCACTTGGTTGCGCGACAACGCAATTTTCGTAGTTTCATACTATAACTATATAAATTGATGTTATAAATGAATAGTAAACAATGACGCTTGTTTGGTTGTCACTTGGTTGCGCGACAACGCAAACACATTCTGTGTTTCAATAATTTTGTCCGAAGTATGTAAATAGAGGTAACCGGGGGTCCAGGGGGCTTGCCCCCTGGCGAGGCGCGGAGCGCCGAGTTTTTATTGTTTAATTTAGTTCAGTTACGGATAATTTTTGGTTTGATTTGTACAAGTTTATATTGGTTTTGAGCGCTTACCATTGATTGGAGCATTAGTATCCTTTTGCTGTCCACTTTCATGTGTGAACTAGCTAGATCATAGAAATGGAGACACCAAACCAACCAACTGGGGTATTCAGTTTTCAATCTACATTGAAAGTAAAACGCATCAATATGTTTGATATGAGTGTCACTCGGAATGTATAGGTAAATACTTGACATGATAGACGACACATGCTGGTGTATAATACATATTTTGGTATGATGAGCGTTTGAAATTGACCTAAAAATCTAGATTTGTGTCACAATCATCACTTGAATTTCAACAAATTTAAATTATTTTGAATAGACACGGATTTGCCACATAGCTCTGAAACCAATCAATTAGTAATTTTTGAGCCGATTTTTCAAATAATTAGACCTGTCGTTTGGGCAGAAAACTTCGGAAGGCCTGCAGTGGATGGTAGGATTTTTTTAAAAATTAGATTCTTAGTATCTAAGTAAATAGGTACTACCTATATCTTGGAACGCAAAAAAGAGGGGGGGGGGGGGGGTTAACGTTTTGATTTATTGATTGATTTTTAAATCAATTAAGAGGTTTTTTAAATTTATTTTTTAATTAAAAATTATAAACAGAAATACCTGTTAACAAATTTTGGTAATTCACGGTAGCTAATGGAGAGCTCGCTACCTGTCATTATTGAAAGTGTTTTACTGTTTTACCCACCCATTAATATTGTAGGTTTTATTTTTAATGCAAATAGATTCAATCTTAAGGAGTTTCATTTATTTTATTTTATATTCTATTTATTTTATTTTTTCATGAGGTTTTACAAATAAAATCAGAAGTGGTTGCCGTCACGGTCTATGTACTAATGAAGACGATTGTTGAAGTTACCCCAGCATATCGGTGAGAATTCCGGCGAATGTTGATCTCCAGCTCCTCCAAGGTCCTCGGCCAATGTGTACACAATGGATTTAAAATACCCTCAAAGAAAATACTCACATGGCCCTAAATCGGGCGAGCGAACGGGCCACGGAATATCGCCTATTCGGGAGATGAGGCGGTTCTTGGTCTGCCTTGCATTAACAGTAACATTTCGCCCCTATTCTCGAAAGAAATAACGTCCAATATTGGGCACCACTCACCAATCAGCCAGCATTTCACGGTGAAGTGGGGTTTCCGTGGATTTCACGGGTAGGTACATGCATGGATTACAGGGACGTCTCTATGAATGGATTGCATGTAATTTTGGTGAGAATTTAAAGAGAAGAGAAAAAAAGAAAAAATATGATTTCTGGTAACTCCCCCGCCCATAACAACTTCACCCACGCTTCTCTTAAAAACGCTGCAAATTATTACACAAAGGTTTATTATTTATGTATTAGACAGCCCTTCTACGTAGATCTCTGGTCCATAATTATTAAACGCCGCTTATAGTATATTTAGTATCGGAACTCGGAGCTTCGGACCTCACAAATGGGTTCAATCCATTACAGCAGCGGAATCTCACAATTTTACGCTTTTTAATATAGTTGATAAACAAAACAATTTATTACCAAGTCATCTTTCCAACACATAAAAGTGTTACCTATACTGTATATTGATATCATCTAATTGGTCAAATTTCAAAAAATGTGCTGACAAAATCACTGAAAATGGCTAAGAATCGTTAAATTGATATTTTTTAGCATAAGATTGGTCAAATAAAGTTTATCAACTATGAAATAGAACATTCAAAAATGTATGTACGAAATTATGCTAAAAACTTGAACTTCATTAAATTTTGTTTTAAAAAATCTATAAAATTGCAAAAAATAGCCTAAAATCCAAAATCTCTTTTTGAATTGAAGAGTATCATTTAGAATACTTGTTTTCCATAAAATTAGTAGCTAACATTTTCTTTTCACTCATAAATCTCCAATTTCTTTACAACTTGAAATATACAAAAAAATACACTTTTTCACCTATTTTTGGCTCATAGCACCCATGAGAGTGGAGCGATCGAGCTGGCGAGAAGTTAGGACCAACTAGACCCCAAGTGGAGTCTATGTGCGAAAGATCAGATTTTTTAAGTCAATTCTAAGGCCTTTTATGGCCCGGACGGTGGACGGACATTGCAAATTTGGTTTCTACGCACCTTGAAACGTAAAGTGACAAAGTTTGAGGGGGGGTTATAAAATTTTTTTGCTATACGATCACATAGGCTTATTATCGGAAATAATAAACCAAAATACATTATTAGTATTTTCCATTCGTCTGGTGCTGTTATATTGATTGAGCTACAGTTGAATATCACCACACTCTTCCTGTACTGCAATTATTTCAAACTGATGCGCAGTTTCGTTGTAATTTCGTTGGTGGGCGAGCAGGGGGGGTCATCGGGCAGTCACGATGCTCCAAGCTCTCAAGGCTGCCATTAGTGCGACCTTGGTTTTCAAGCGGGCGCGCCTGGGCGGTTTTTCATTTTATTTTTGCACCTCTATAATGGTATCACCTCCATCACCCCCATTCTCTACCTCGCCATGGTCCGGTGAACCCGTTGACGACGCAACGTTGTCGGATAATTGCTCCCAACATTGTTCATCGGTGACTCGTTTGTTACCAGTTCCGCAAATTATTATGCACTAAACCTCAGGGATCAATATTGACGTCCGACAAATTATGGGGCAAATGTAGTAGTAGTAATTCGTTTATTATATAAAACAACAGGGTGATTATTACAATGAGTGCAGGTCTTAATATATAAAATAATATACATTTTAATATAAATGCCTGAAATGTGCGGAGAAGAGGGAAAAAAAACTCAGTCATGTAGCATGACTAATAGAACGAATTTTCAAAGAAAATTTGTGGATAAAACTGAGGCCTTGTGACGAGATCGCAAAGAAAACTGTAGCAAGCGAACTCGAAAATTTGGTCAATTATGGGCATTTTCATCTATAAATCGAATTTTCTCACTTATCTATGAATATTAGAGATCTGGGAGTGGTCGCAATCGGCTGAAAAAATTATTTCGCACAACAAATCGCAAAAAAACAGGCTGTTTTGAAATTGTTTACTACATTTTTGAAAATTTTAACCCAAAGATGTAATCCGATCATGCTGGCCAACGAACTTGAACTTTCGTTTTGTGTCCTTAACATTTTAAAATTTGTTTGACGTTTCTAGCACAATTTTACGGACAGTTATCGTCTGGAATGATACATACATAAAAAAATGCGTTAAACTTCAGAATATGATTCAGAATAGCCTGAAACGGATTTCTGCATAAAATGTTTTCAAAAATTCACATTCTACAAATTTTGAGGCGAGAGCAGTAGCTTAATTTTCTTCAAAAATTCGCTAAAAAGCATATGCCTACGCTTAAATGGCTAGTGAGCAGCTTTAAGTCAGACATAACCTGGACTGAAATTACTTAATAAAGTTAAAATAAAGCAAGTTCAATCTAGAAAAACATGAATGATGACAGTCATATGACTGATAATTAACTAGGCAGTAAGAAACGGCAGTCCTGTAAGAAATTTGTTCAACTAATTATTCTGGAGTAGATAAATGGTATATAAATACTAATAAACAGACAAATAGATACTGATATCCTATCTCGATGATTTCTTTATTCGTTAAGGGAAAATGATCGGAGTAAAAGAGACCTGGTGACAAAATAAAACACGTTCATAGCTTTCTGCTTATCGTCTTGAAAATCGAGTAAATTCGATAACCGATCATCATCATCTACCAGATTTCGGCCCACAATATACCTAGCACGCGACAAAATGCTTTCGGTGCGGCTCCAACATTGGGTAACGAAGACAAAAATGGTATAGGGTGTCAGGTTCATTTAAATTACTTATTTCGTAGAGGTTTTCACTATTCAGTTTGTATGAGTTACTTATAATACAAAGTCACAAGCCGGTAAGAGGACAGCCTTAGTCTGCTTACAGACTGGAGCTGTGATAAAAGCGAGAGACGAGAGCAAAGAGAGGAGCGAAGAGAGCTGAGAGTAGGCCAATTCAGAGTGGATCGAGAGTCAGAGCAGTTCACATCCTTCTAGACGATGGATGACTATTATTTCTTCGCGGAAAACCCGTCATTGAGAATTTGATATTTACTTCGGGGGCGAAAAGTAGAACGGATTCACATAATTAATCAATCGAGACATATACTCGGGGAATTTCATCATTTGTACAATGAACTTCGAGAAGATTCCGGCAGGTTTCATGAATATTTTCGGATGGATATTATGTGGGCCATACCGATTATGATGCATTGGATCCCTCTGATCCCATAAAGGTTTTTTCCTGAACACAATACCGATTAAATCATCAGGATTCATGTTAGTAGCGCTAAGCCCCGGTGCACACGAGCGTCAAAATGACGCTTGACGCCGCGTCATTTTCAATCGGATAACTAGAGATACACAGCGGAGCATGGTGCGGTGCACACGGGACGCCGATACCTATCTGCAGCTGGCGTTGACGCGGATAGGTATCAAAGTTGACGCAGGTTTCTGTGGGACGCGCGTTGCGGGCGATAGGTATCTTGCCGCCCGATACCCCTAGCAGTACTCAGCAGTCAATCGTCCGGTGCACACGTGCAGCTGCGTCACTTCGCGTCAACCATCATTTTGAAGATTTCGGCCCACGATTTTTTGAAAAACTTCAATTTTCTGCACATTGATTCATTGTCAAAGGATACGAGAAAGCTACGTGCTATGCCCAACATGCCGTTTTTAGCGAATCTTCGCAGAAAATTGCTACTGCAATTATAAAATAACAATTTTAGAGAACATTCTTCATTGAAATCCGAGTCCTAGCTCCGAGGTCCTTCCAACTTTTCGTCCAACCCCAACCAAAATCCATATTCATATCAATTTCATATACGTATATATGGGCATGTATGTGGGAGTATGGGGATGTTATTTAGAAAAAGTTCCAGTCATGCAGTATGATCGAATGAGCGAATTTTCTTAAATTACATGTCTTATTATATTATGCTAAATTGTATCGAAATTTCAGCAATTGATTATATATATATATATACCCCTATATATATATATATATACATCATTCCAGACGATAACTCTCCTTAGGATTGAGATAAAAATACCGTTCTTGGGCCAACAAATCAAGCATTCCAAACGGAAGGATGAGTTTGTTGGTCAACTACGTATTTTTTAGCCCAATAAATTGGCAAATTTCGAAAAATGTACTAAAAAAATCACTAAAAATGGCTAAAAACAGCCAAAAAGCGTTACATTTATAAGTTTTAGCACAATTTTAGTCAAAACTAAACTATAAACGATTAACTAGGACATTTAATAAGTTTTGCTCAAAATTATGCTGAAAAACGTAGGTACTTTAATTTCAATAATATTCGCTTCTTCAGTACTTCCGATTTCTGCCCTCTTCTTAGCGAAATACGTACTTGTGCACCAAATACGAAAAAACCACTTTCTTCTTCAATATCTGGGTACAGATCCATCCTCGTAGTTGGCGAGCGAGTGACTGACACGTCATGACGCGGCGTCCTGCGTCCTTTTGCCGCTCGTGTGCATTGAAACTCAGATAGGACGCAAATAGCGATTCCAAGAAATGACGCGGCGTCAAGCGTCATTTTGACGCTCGTGTGCACCGGGCCTTAGAGCGACGAAAACAAACTGGCTTGATTTCTTCGCTCTCATCCTGCTCTAATCTTTGCTCGACCTTGAGGCGCTGCCCCACTCTGCGCTCCATCATATTCATGCCTACCTGCGTTTGTTTTCTTACCGGAGTGAAGTTAGCAATAGATTCCAGCAACGGAAAATATTGCCAAGAGACGTTGGCAATACTTTTTTTTCGATTTTCGTCAAAGTTAAGTGTTATGATAGCAGTACGGTTCAGAGGTTCAGAAAGTTGAAAAAATAATGAAATCTCCAAAAAATTGAAATTGTTGAAAATTGGCCTACAAATGAATTGCTAAGTGAATTTCCAAGTTATTTCTGCATTTTCTATTCGAAGATGTGAAATTCTTCACATTTTCCCGGGCGCCTGTAGGAGAGGGGGAAAAATGATTAAATCTCCAAAAATTGAAATTGTTGAAAATTGGCCTACAAATTGAAAACAAAAACTTATAAATCAAGCATTTTAATTTCTCCCTTGATGGGAAAAACAAAAGATCATGGATATGTCTAGTACCTACTGCTTGCCAGTTGGTACCTACCTACTACTCAATTGTATACCAACCATGTAGTGCCTTCTTTTCACAAGATTATTCCATTATGGTTACAAAACAATATTAGTTTTTAACTTAGAGTAATAAATCAGCATTCCTTGACACTACAATGGCTTAGAGGTCATGAAATGTCGTGGTAAAATGAGAGCATTCCAAAAAGTGGCGAACGATTTTCCTACTATGAAAACTATGGGAGTTACTCTTCCCTAGTAACGCCTTGGTTTTACGTGAAAATCAATAGAAAATGTGCCGGTCGGGTAAAAAAAGTGTCGGTCGGGAAAAAAAAGTGTCGCGAAAAATTCCTTGACCCCCAGCCAAAAGACATATCCATGTCAAAATTGTTGGAAATATGGCCATTTGTAATTCGACTTCGAATAGTCATCCTGCAACCACGACCAGAATTTGAAGGTGGCACCGCTCCTCTTTCTATCATTTTCATCAAAAATGAAACTAGCAATAGAAAAATTGGTCCCCCCACCACCGCGCCCCTACGTGCGCCCGGGTGTTTTTGGGCCCATCAATCTCTTCGTACTGCATCTGTACACAATCCGTCCAAAATTCAAGGTGGCACCGCACATGGTTTCGGAAATATGGCCATTTGTAATTTCCCCTAGTAAACGGTTCGGCCGGTGGGGACTTGTAAAATGTTTGAAAATAATTGAAAAAATTGGGCGTATTAAAGAAAGAGAAATTACAAGGAAACAACGACTCGGTTGTAAGCGGAAATCATCAGAAACACCATTTCGACGCTTGCATACGAGTCTGCAACACATTGGGACATTTTATGTCTTTAGTTGCAGACTCGTATCATCAAAATTTAACAAGCGGTTGCAGTTATGTTCACAATATCAATTATTGAGAATGATCACCTGAGTGTACACAATTATTCAAATAACCATGCTCATAACTCAGCTTGTTGGCCACGCACTTCGCAGTAGTTAACATATTATGGTTGGATAAATCGAGAGCTTTCAAACGAATCAACTACGAATTTGGTGAGATGAAAAACGACGGAGTACCATTTCCCTAGCAAAGACTCGGTTGTAAGCGGAAATCATCAGAATATTTTCGTGAGCAATTTCCGTGACGTTTTTTTAGTTTATGTGCCATAGCAAACACATAAAATGTCAAAAACTAGATTCTAGAGCCACTCAGCTGATCTGGGATCGGTCAGTTGTGTTCAGAAGTCCCTCAAGGGCCCACATACCAAATCTCAGAATCGTGGGATCATTAGGGAAAAAACTGGACTCTAGAGCCACTCAGCTGATCCGAGATCGGTCAGTTGCGTTCAGAAGTCCCTCAAGGGGCTACATACCAAATCTCAGAATCGTGGGATCATTAGGGAAAAAACTGGATTCTAGAGCCACTCAGCTGATCTGGGATCGGTCAGTTGTGTTCAGAAGTCCCTCAAGGGCCCACATACCAAATCTCAGAATCGTGGGATCATTAGGGAAAAAACTGGATTCTAGAGCCACTCAGCTGATCTGTAATCGGTCAGTTGTGTTCAGAAGTCCCTCAAGGGCCCACATACCAAATCTCAGAATCGTGGGATCATTAGGGAAAAAACTGGATTCTAGAGCCACTCAGCTGATCTGGGATCGGTCAGTTGTGTTCAGAAGTCCCTCAAGGGGCTACATACCAAATCTCAGAATCGTGGGATCATTAGGGAAAAAACTGGATTCTGGAGCCACTCAGCTGATCTGTAATCGGTCAGTTGTGTTCAGAAGTCCCTCAAGGGGCTACATACCAAATCTCAGAATCGTGGGATCATTAGGGAAAAAACTGGATTCTAGAGCCACTCAGCTGATCTGGGATCGGTCAGTTGTGTTCAGAAGTCCCTCAAGGGCCCACATACCAAATCTCAGAATCGTGGGATCATTAGGGAAAAGACTGGATTCTAGAGCCACTCAGCTGATCTGGGATCGGTCAGTTGTGTTCAAAAGTCCCTCAAGGGGCTACATACCAAATCAACGTCATTTCTGATGGTCATAATCATCGTTGTGGCCACTTGGGACAATTTCGTGAGCAATTTTCGTGAGCAATTATTTTCCGTGACGTTTTTTTAGTTTATGTGCCATAGCAAAGAGACATAAAATGTCAAAAAAAATATTTCCTCAAAAATTCGTTGGAGCGTTCGAATATCTATGAAACGGATAAAAATGCAGAATTAACTTGGAAATTCACTTAGCAACTCATTTGTAGGCCAATTTTCAACAATTTCAATTTTTGGAGATTTCATCATTTTTTCAACTTTCTGAACCTCTGAACCTTTCCGTGCTGCTATCATAACACTTAACTTTGACAAAAATAGAAGAAAAAAAATTTATTGCTAAAAAGTATTGCTAACGTCTCTTGGCAATATTTTCCGTTGCTGGAATCTAATACTAACTTCTTCGCTCTCTTCCCTTGCTCTAGTCTAGTCTGTAAGCACCCTTAATTGATATAGTAGGTACTCTCTCTATCTGCACGTTCTGAGAAATACCCTAATAATATTGCCTGCCTGGATAGTCCGCGATACTCCTGACGAATGAGCTGTACCTGTACCCCGCGTTGCACACACGGTCACTATCCTGACACAAAAAATAATTGTGCAATTTATCAAGGATTGAAGGAAGAAAGAATACGCTTTACATATTGGGGATCATCCAAAATGAAAAGTTCTTCAGAAACAGTGGGACAAATGTTCCGGTCAGGCACGTTGCCAGGATTTTGCCGGGGGGGGGGGGGGGGGGGGACTAGATCCCCCCCCCCCCCTCGTCCATCGGCTCTCTTCCCATTTCAATAAATTTAAAAATATGAATTTTAAGTCACAGGAGAAGAAATTTTTTACAAACTTGATGAAATACTATCTTTAATAAGGCAAAAATATTTATTAGGTAGGTACATAATAAGCATGAAACAACATAACGTCACAGTTAAAACAATTTTTCACAATCATGATAAATCTTGATCTTTATACAACAACAAAAGTTCAATTTTTAGGTATTTATTTGATTATAAAATGTTTATATTAAGACTTTTCTGTTTGCTTTCAAAGACATCAAATCCTGCACGTCATCAGCCGTGAACGACAGTGGATAGTGAATTGACATTGTCAACAAATAGGTGTTTTCCAAATTAGTTCACTTTCCCACCACGTCGGGCAGATACAGGATAGGGATTGGTCTCAATCCATATTGGGGTATTTCATCATATTCCATGAAGCCTGGTGACGTCAACCGTTCCATGACACTGCCATCTACTTCAAACTACGCTGCCTGTCAGATCGTCTCTTGACTCCTTACGTTCCCCGGTGTTGGTAGGACTGCTCCGCGCAACTCTGGTTGGCTGCCCAATTCTTCTTCACTTCCTCCGCCCGCTTCGCCGCCGTCATTCATATTCCAAGAACTATATTTGCTTTCTCAAGTGTTTCATTTATAATATCTTACTATATCAAAATATAGTCAGTGACTGATCATTTGTGATTACTTTAGTGTTGAATTAATTGATCCACCTCATCAAGTGAGTAACTTATTTAGTTAATACATCTCCCGATCTCTCTGAATTAGCACGAATTCGTTAACCTGTACAGATCTTTTTCAGACAAGGATCGAATTGCTCGACATGATCTGCATTGATCATGAAACAGCACCTATGCTGCCCCGCAATCTTACGAAATGAGGGTAGCAGACTATTGTTGATCTCTGTCTGTAATCCGCAAGGGTCGTTTAATATTTCTTCCTCTTATAAAGAAAGAAGGCTAGTTAGGTACCTACCGTTCCCTTCCTTAAGTGGACCGCCATGTTGTTTTACCTTTTGTTCTTTGTGCACAAATTTAGGTAGGCAGGTTAGGCGCCCCTCCGCGAAAAACGTACGATAGTTCTGGAGGGAAATTTTCCCCGCCAGGGAAACATTTCACTCCGACCGACCAGCACCGATGTAATCTCTTATCAGTGTTAAGGTTACCCTTTGTAATTGCGCAATCGTGATTCTGTTTATAAATATTACGATCCCTTTGCGAGTCAGAAGTAGAGCTCTACCTGATTCAATTGAATTGGTTAATGAATCAAAATCCTAGGTAAAAATTATCCTCTGCCAAGATTCCAGTCCCCAGCATTCTGAGGAGAATGAAGTTCGGCCGTTTCTTCTGCCCACGAAGACGGTCTCGGGCGATGAGTTCCGTTGATGGGTTTTGCTGTTTATACCCAGAGTAATTTGTCAAATGTACGAACCCTGGAGTTGAATATATGTAAAAAGCGCTTTACTCCAAAGTCAGGTGGTGCGTGTTTGACTAAACAAACACTTCAATAATAAATAGTTCGACATAAAAGTGACATCCTCGAGCTAGCAGCACTCGACAAGTCTGATACCGAGAACTCATTAGGGTCTGATACGTTTATAAAATGAAAAACGTCCGTAGGGCAATCCTAAAGGGGTATATATAAAAACGAGACTGAATGTGTCCCCGTTACTGGATAGCAGAGAGGAATAATTAATTACGAGATCAACAATAAGTCAGTTCACTAAGAGTCCGAGTCAAGTGTAGGGGACTGTAGCATAAAGTGTTCCTCCTCTAAAATATGTTTGGAAATTTTGGATAAAACCATAACATAAATAAGTAGAATTTTTAATATTTTTCCAAGTAATTGCATGTCTAGTTTAATGTACTACATTGCATATTCCCCACACTAGTATGAACCTGAACCTATGCAAGGGCTCACATGGTGTAAATTGTACATATAGTACACCGTGATTCAAAAATACCCTAATGCATAGCGAACCTCACATAAAAAGCTTAACATCACACACAGTCTTTATCTCTTGAGTCGGATTCTTTATTATTAACTGCTAAAAACCCCTCCAGGGCATTCCTCTCTTTTCACCAATCTTCGTTGGTTGATTTCTGGCGGCCCAGTAAAAAGACAATGAAGAAGTAAAAATCAACCAACAACAGGGTGTCCTACGATGCAGAGACCTCGTACATACAGATTGGCTGGCGAGCTGTTAGTACTAATTAACCGAAGTGTGATGCATTGGGAACCTAGTCACGGCGAGGTGGCCTCTCTCTGTCGGAACCGAGGTTCAGGGTGCTCGAACATTAGCGGGCACCAGCCACACTAAAAAGATATATATTTCGTGTCTAGCTTACTATGATTATCCCTCCGCATTAGCTCACTGGATATGCTGACACTGTCTGACCTAAAGCTGGGTTCACATGGGAAATTCTTTCCCAAGAACTGAGCATTCTCGTTCCCAAATTACTAAATCTCTAATAGATATATAATTTGCTGACTGTGTAATAGTGTGGTGCATCGACACTCTAAGTCTGACAGAAACTAGTTACAACAAACTAAGTCTATGTATTCTGTCACGAGGTTGGTAGTTGTAAACAAACAACAAAAACTTAAGAAAAGGGTGAGCGTTATTTCGTAAAAGCCAGTATATGTCTGTGACGCAGGAAGTCGATGCAAAACAAAGTGCTACCAGAATTGCACCACAAGCACTAAAGTCAATGATGAGTGCCCACTAAAGTCAAGAAATTATACAAGAATACCGAAGCAAGGCATAAGTGGAAAGTCATTATGAAATTCTAATACCTTTATAATTTTTCAGGATGTCAGAAATATCTAACCTTGATTTTGAATTATCTAACCCTGATTATGAACTATCGAACCTTGATTATGAATTATCTGACCTTGATTATGTGCTGTCTGACTCTGACCTCTCTGAGTCGCTTGATCGCCGTTCCGCGGATCTGTCGACGTCGCCTCAAAAGACAACCTTCGGTGGCGCGTCAGGGGCGCTCAGAGCCGAGTCGGAGTCAGGCAGAGTCATTGATTTTCTTAAACGATTTGATGACATTAAGCGGAAACTCGTGAAGCTCCATCCAACGATGATGTACCCAACCTAAATACGTCAGGTCTTTGTATTTGTCCATTCGAGACACACAAACATAGGAAAAAGAACAAATTGGTCCCGGTAAATATACTGTGTCAGAATTGTGTGAAATGCTGTCTGATGAAGAGATGCGCCTAGAAAATCTAAACCCCCTCTCTAGAGGATCAGACTCCGCAAAGTTGGCGAGGGCTTCACGAGGTACTTTTGTAGAGGAGTCAGAGGAAGGGGAAAAATGTCTGTCAATTCACGTGTTTCCGTTAGTCAGTATATTCCCCCTAATTCAGACTCTCTTACACAAAAAAAAGAGGGAATATTCCCTGGCCTCAGACCAAACCTAGACGTAGACCTAGATGCTCATACTACCACCGTCTAGGGCATGACAGGGAATGCTGTTTCTGCCTGAAGAAGGCATGTTTCAACTGCGGGGGCGACCATTTGGTCCTCACATACTGTGAACCCTCTCAGAAACAGATTCCTAATCCTCTATAGAGGAAGTCTAAGGCCTCCACGTCTGCTACACTAACACAGAACCGAATGAATAGAGCTAATCTCACTAAGTCTATGTTAGATAAGAAGCCTACTCTTGTCCGAATGTCTTTGGGACATGCCGAGCTGCTTCAGCGTTGATTGGCTGGGCATCAAGATGCCTGCTTCTCGATTGCTGGCAGCGCGGAGTGTCCCGATGACAAGGAGGTCTGGGTCACCATGGGTGATGAGGAGGAGCAGGAGGTTGCTCAGCTGAACTACTGTTCAGAGAAAAACACAGGCTCGAGAGATTTTACAATCCTCACTGATTAGAATCCTAAGTTTTTGTTTTGGGGCCATTGTAGACACGGGTTGTTCGGAACACTTAGCGTCAGAAATAGTCTGTTTCTCTAATCTGCGTCCGCTTCAAAATCTGAAGATTTTCTTTAAATGCGCTAATAATAATGAAAAAGCAGATTTAGCCAGGACTCTATCAGGAATTTTAAACTTTCTTAATAATAATCAACCCAGAACACTAAGTGAAGTGATGTACATCCCGGGGCTAGATACATACCTCTTTTCTGTTAGAAAAATGACTGATTTAGGTTCTCATGTTTTACTCAACAAAGACAGAGTTGACTTTATACAACCTTCTACAGGTAAATTTTTCAAGTCTGTATATTTTAAAAATAATCTATGGTACATAAATCTAAAACTACTTGAAAAGAACCCTCTGGAGAGAAAGTCTGACCCCTCTGTCTATAGGAAAAAGAGAATTATCATAAATATTTGTTCTACTTCTATTCCCACAACAGGTTCCACAGGTACCCTAGAAGCTATTACTTTCTCCACCGATATTTTGTCGGGAGGGAGGAACAATGGTAGCTTTAAAAATGGTAGTTTTTCCGAATTTCCAGGAGGGAGCGCTACAAAGGCCCAGTGCTCCATTACAAATCAGGGGGAGAGCACCACTAAATTTTAATGTCTGTGAAAATCTTAGTGCCAGATGTTTAATTTAAATTATACTGCTAATTATAGCTTATAACTTATGTGTATATGTGAATGGTTCAATATGTACGTGTGCTTATGTACTTACTAATAGTGTCAGTCTCATACCTAAACTTAGTGCCTGATCTAGTAAATTCAAATCGGATAATTTTTCGTCATTCTAGGAGGGAGTTATATTGCTCATCACAGCTCCAACGTTTCCTTCTAGTAGCATTTATCAAATAGTGACAGCCTTATACCTAAACTTAGTGCCAGACCTAGTAAATTCAAATTGGATAATCTTCTGCCTTTTTAGGAGGGAGTTATATTGCTCATCACAGCTCCAACGTTTCCTTCTAGTAGCATTTATCAAATAGTGACAGTCTTATACCTAAACTTAGTGCCAGACCTAGTAAATTCAAATTGGATAATCTTCATCCTTTTTAGGAAGGAGTTATATTGCTGGTGACAGCTTCAACGTCCCCTCTAGTAGTAAAAATTTAGAAAATGAACTAACAAAATTTGATAAAAATATGTTAAGCTAAGTTCACAAGGAAAGTCTACAGGACATCTATGGAACGCTAGGGCACATACGTCTGAACCATGCTTCAAAGCATAACCTGGAACTAGCCAGCAAATTTCTACCAGAACTAAAGTCAGTTAAATTTGGGAATGAAATTCTAGACTGTGTAGATTGTGCCCAAGCTAACACCAAAAGAAAATCACATAAAGAGGTCAGACATAGAGTCCAAAAACCCTTTGCAGTTTTACACTCAGATTTTATGGGACCTATTCGTCCGCATAACTTTAGAAATGGTGATTCCTATATAGTAACCTTTGTATGTGATTTTTCCAGATATCTGTTTGCTTATTCCCTTGCAAACAAAAGGGAAGTTCATCTTGCCTTAAACAAAGGTCTGAATGAAATAGCTACCATTAGTTTGCAACAAAATTCGGTGTTTAAAATTAGGGCTGACAATGGTCTTGAATATAAAACTTCCGAAATGAAAAGTCTGTTAAAATCCAAAAATATCACCCTAGAGACGAATGAACCATATACCCTACAACAAAATGGATGTGCCGAGAGAATGAACCAAGAACTAATACATAAAGTCCGTGTTAACTTGTTGTCAGCAAAAATGCCCTTGTCGTTTTGGGGACATGCTCTGAACTAGGTTACCCATGTCTATAATCGAATGCCACACTCTTCAAATAATTTTAAAAGTCCATTTGAAAAAGTGTATAACTATCCACCTACCCTAAAATATATTAAACGCTTTGGTTGTCTGGTGCTAAGTGTGGATAACGAAAATACAAGTAAATTTGCTCCAAAAGCCAAACGTGGTTACTTACTCGAATGTACCAAAACAGGCTATGTAATTTTTAGCGAAAAACATAAAACTCTCGTAAACTCATGTAATGTAAAATGTATAGAATCACAAGTATATGGTGATCATATAAAGGATTATCAATTCTTGAAATTGGAGAAAACGTCGGCTCTTCTGAGGAAAGCCTAGGGGAAGTCGGTGACTCGGAAAGTCAGCCTTCCGCTGTTAACGAAATTCTATACGTTGAACCCTATTCATTCTCTGATGCAATGAAGTCACCTGATAGAGATCTATGGGAGGAAGCCATGCTTGATGAATTAGAATCCCTCTCAGCTAAAAACACCTGGGAACTTGTACCAAAGTCAGAACTACCCCCTAAAACAAAAATCATAAAGTCCCGCTGGGTTCACAAGCGAAAAATGGAGGCTGACGGATCCTTTCGTTTTAAAAGTCGTCTAGTAGCTAAAGGTTTTGCTGACACGAATGATTATATATTGTCTGAAATATACGCACCTGTAGCAAGGCTAGGTGATGTCAGACTATTATTATCTATAGCAAACAATTTTAATTTACATTTGTATCAGTTAGACGTCAAGACAGCTTTTCTAAATGGAAAATTAGAAAAACCCGTTTTTATGGAAGTCCCTGAAGGTGTAGTAGAATTAACTGACGTCCCTGAATCTGTTCAGCAAACCCATGTCTGTAGATTAATTAGATCTCTGTATGGTCTAAAAGTATCCCCGAATTTATGGTTTAAAAGATTTACTGGACTAATGAGTAAAATGGATTTTGAAGAATATCCTCATCAAAGATGTATTTTCAGATGGCAACGAGGAGAAAAGTTTGCCATACTTCTAGTCTATGTCGATGATATTTTACTAGGTTCTAATTGTAAAACGAAAGCCTTTGAAGTTATAGAATGTCTGAATCAAGAGATTGAAGTGACAAATCTACGAACCCCAAAGAAATTTCTAGGTCTAGAAATAGAACGTAACCTTGAAAATCAAACTATTTTTATTTCACAAAAATTATTTATTCAATCTCTCTTGGATGAGTTTCTCCCACCAGATTTCCCAATCTGTGACATTCCAATGACAGCTAGAATATGTACTCTAAAATTCCAGTTGGAACACCAGTCCAAAAGTACGTCTCTCCCAAATGTTCCGTATCGCAAAGTCATTGGCTCATTACTCTACTTGCAAGGAGGCACGAGGCCAGATATTTCATATGCAGTAAATTTTCTTAATAGAAAACAGGCCAATTTTACGCTTGTTGATTGGGAGTGTGTACTTAGGGTCCTTTGTTACCTTAAGGGTACTATAGACCTAGGACTCTTGTACATTGGGACTGGTGATACCATATTCAGTTATACTGATGCCTCTCTGGGATCAAGTGATCTCAAAGGCAAGTTCACAAAAGGATATACTGTCTCTGTACTCGGAGATTTAGTGATTTGAAGGTCAAAGAAATGGGGTGATCCCAAAGTTGAGTTTATTTTATTATTATTATTATTATTATATAATATTTTTATTATTTATTAAATAATAAAATTATTAGTGATTATACTTATGTTATGTAATATGTACCTGTATATGTACTTGATTATACTTGTATGTCTACATTGTCAACTGATATGCCACCTAAAGATGTGTTACTGCATTCATTTTCGTTTATGTTTCAGATTCTGATGATGAATGTTGGGCCTAGTCTCGCCTGTATCTGCTTGCCTCTTTTTACCATATAATTAATTGCCCAGAAAAAGGAAAAATGAAAATGAAATTCTTGAATTGACTACTTTAATTCCGGTATGCCTGAACTTACACAAGAACGTTCTCCACCAAGAGTGAGTCAGTTCCATTTTTTTTTTGTGTTTGCCTTTCATCTTTCGCGGAACTATCATACATGTAACCTCATATCGCGAAACTGTCTCGGGGAATAATCACCCTTAAGGTGACTTATATGCTCTTACTTTCCACAAGTCCGTCCTACATAACTTACTGTGACAATTTATCTGAAGGGCAGATACTTCTTCCTTTTTAAAATTTGAAAAAGGAGGGAGTGTCAACAAATAGGTGTTTTCCAAATTAGTTCACTTTCCCACCACGTCGGGCAGATACAGGATAGGGATTGGTCTCAATCCATATTGGGGTATTTCATCATATTCCATGAAGCCTGGTGACGTCAACCGTTCCATGACACTGCCATCTACTTCAAACTACGCTGCCTGTCAGATCGTCTCTTGACTCCTTACGTTCCCCGGTGTTGGTAGGACTGCTCCGCGCAACTCTGGTTGGCTGCCCAATTCTTCTTCACTTCCTCCGCCCGCTTCGCCGCCGTCATTCATATTCCAAGAACTATATTTGCTTTCTCAAGTGTTTCATTTATAATATCTTACTATATCAAAATATAGTCAGTGACTGATCATTTGTGATTACTTTAGTGTTGAATTAATTGATCCACCTCATCAAGTGAGTAACTTATTTAGTTAATACATCTCCCGATCTCTCTGAATTAGCAGACATCATGGTCAAATGAGAAAGGCGTTCGTTACCCATCTTATTTCTTAGGTAATTTTATATCCTCTTCATTGAAGGAAACGATCTTTCAACCTCAGCGGTAGAGACGGGTAGAGTCAACAAAGTGCAGAGGCGTTTTCTGATGTTCGGATAAAAACTTATATCACATTGATCGATAATATCAAGCATTTTCGTTGGCCTATTTGTTGACGTCTCCCACTTCCGTTTCCACAGGGTGTATTCTGCTCTTAAAGCAGATTCTGAGGTATCGTCATCGGTATATACTCTTTCAAATTATACAGACGTCCTATGCCAACATCATCGGTTGACGCCATATTTTTTGGCAGCAATATTTCGAAAGCAGAGAGAATACTCCTATTCTGACCGAAACGCTCATCCAACGCGCTTATGAGCCCATCTAAGCAAGGTACGAAAATGCATTTTCGATAGTATTCTTCAGCTGAGTTGTGGGGAAGGTTTTCTCTGTGGATTTGTCTGGAGCACTGACGTGGAACCTCGATTGTAGAAAACAGTACTTCATTCACTGTCAATAATGCCTTTTTATAGAGTTGGGAGAAATGCTTTTCAAAATGACCAGGCTCACGTATTCTCTGAAACATTTGCATCACATCGTCCGCATATTTCAAAGCCGACGATAAGTCATGTTCGGGGTCTTAAAGATATTTTGACAGACTTAATGTAAAACTTAGAATGTCCTCACAAACGAACAATGCCACCACGAAGCTACCTTTTTCAATTGATTTCAAGAAGTTTGATGCACTTGTCGAAATGTTTTTTTACCAGCATGAAATTTCCTGGAGAGTCGCGACTATGGCGGGGAACAATTCAATGAATGCAGTGACTGATTCTTGCCGTTCAATGAATCGAGTTTCACATAGACGTAGCAGTCGCTGTTTTTTATATTGAGGAATCAGTTTTTCGACATTTTCTTTCAGTGCTCTACCCGCTTGTGAATTATTACGAAAAAGGTTAGACACTTCACCCACTGTTCCCAAACAGTTCCTAATTAGAGGCACTGAAAGAGAGTCACTGAGAACCAAGTTCAACCTGTGGGAGGCACAATGAACGTACAAAGCCTTAGGATAAATATTTTTTATCCTTGCCTGAACACCACTAATGTGACCACTAAATGTGGAAACACCATCATAGCCCTGTCCAACCAATTTGTTCAGATTGATTCCCAAGGACTCACAAGTTTCCAAAATGACAGCCGAAATGCGTTCTGCTGACAAACCATCCATTTCTTTGAAACACATGAAGTCCTCACGCAGAATGGGCTTAGTATCGTTGCTTAAATAACGAAAACACAATGAAAACTGTTCCTTACCGGATACATCGAGAGTTTCATCCCCAAGAATAGAAAAAAAAGTCCAGTCATGCAGCATGACCCCATGAGCGAATTTTTGAAGAAATCTTCGACGTTTCAGTCGCTATTGATCGTGTAGAGAAATTTTAGTTTATGATTTTGATAGACAAACATGGAATCAAATTCTATCTACAGCATGGTTCTAGCCTTAAACAGCATGGTTCTAGGATTGGTTATACAGGTATACTTCCATAAGAGTAGTTCAATCTGAATTTGGACAATGTTTCATGCAAATATTACCGATTTTTACAACTAGCGAACGGAATTATTTCGATTTTTGACTGATTTTTCAACTTTGCAATTTTTGAAAAGTTGATACATATTCTTATAGGAAATTTTACGCTGATTCCGAATATACCACATGTTAGTATGCTGAAAAAATTATTTCGCACAACAAATCGCAAAAAACAGGCTATTTTGAAAATTTTGACTACATTTTTGAAAATTTCAACCCGAAGATGTAATCCGATCATGCTGGCCAACGAACTTGAACTTTCGTTTTGTGTCCTTAACATTTTAAAATTTGTTTGAAGTTTCTAGCACAATTCTACGGACAGTTATAGTCTGGAATGACTCATACATACATACATACATACATACATACATACATACATATTTACATACATATATACATACATACATAAAAAAATGCGTTAAACTTCAGAATATGATTCAGAATACCCTAAAACGGATTTCTGCATAACAATTTTTCAAAAATTCACATTCTACAAATTTTGAGGCGAGAGCAATAGCTTAATTTTCTTCAAAAATTCGCTAACATTCAGCAGCGTTAATGTTTTCCACGAGTTTTTTCTGAATTATTTGTCCACAAATATTTATTATTTCGTTTTGGATTTCAGGACTGACATAAGTTGCATTCCGGGGACAAATGAGGATGTGTTGCTTTAGATCATTGTCAGTTTCAGCACGAAATCGCAGCAGAGCCCGGAAATTTCCATCTTTTTTCTCAGGCTTTTCCAACGTTAAAGGACCATGGTCCCTATCCCCTCCTAACGGTAATTCATTTTCTCCACACAGCATTATGGTCTGTATTATGGGTTTTAATGCAGCTCGATTCTTCTGACGTTCTTCTTTCCTTTTGTTGTCCATCAGCGTAGCCACATCTTCTACTTTAGAGTTACAGTCTACTTTCACAGTTCTGGAATTTTATGAACTTTTCCGCGCGTATTGTGGAAAAATTGTGATAATCCATGGAGGCATGGTTGTCAAATTTCGCAACGGAGTCTTTCCATTTGGTGGATGGTGAGGCTACCAACGTTCCGATTTTCTGGTGACTACCTTTTCCCACAAATTCTGTCGCGAAAAGCACACAGTATTTACAGTAGGCACCATTTTTTAGGGGTGAGTAGGCAAGCCATGTCCACCTTTTCAGCCAATTCCGCTGGAATCTCAGATTCTTCTTCCCAATAACTGATGAAGGAAAAACAAATTTTTCATCGGGCTCTATGGTGTTTTTAAGAGCATTTATTCTTAGTTCTGGAGTATTTTTCATAAACGGCAGTGTTTTTTTGAAAAAGCCCATCAGATACGGACCCAATATCGACACAAACACGAGTCACATTAAAATTACATGATTTCGTTTTCATCAGCAAATCATTTGTAGCAGCAAAATCATTTGCTTCCAATACTGTATCCCTTTCGGCTAACATCCGGCGCTTCAAGTCAGTGTCCGGGCAATTTTTCATTTCGGATATTTCCAATCTGGTATTTTGATTTTCATCTAGGTACATCACTGGGTGGTTTTGGACACTTTAAAAGGGACGCCATTGGAATTGATCCAAGGGGGTAGGGAACAATCTAAGCATTAGGAAAAAGATGACCGCATACAAATCCGTCTCAGACCATTCAAAGAACGAATCCGTCAAAAAATCATAGGTGTTTGTCTGTGTGTGTGAGACCAATGTTGACGACGCTGCCCAGGCCACAATTCTCTACCGATTTTCGTGATTTTTATTTGGTTCGATTCCAATTCTAGTCTAGTTGTGCAAAAACCTAGGGAATTTTGGATTTACAGTCGTGGTGGGAGGTGGAAAGGATAATTTTATTACCGATTCTTTCAGGTGCTGCCCAAGCTACAACTCTCGACCGATTTTCGTGATTCTTATTTTGTTCCATTAAGAATTCGATATAATTTTGGAATGTATGTCAGGAGTTTTAAATTTCATCATGAGAGGAAGTGAATGGAGGGGGTAATACTGATAAATTATGGTGTTTTAACAATTCTCGTCCAATTTTCGTGATTCTCTTTTTGATCAACTATGAATTTGATCTAGTTTTGGATCGTATACACGAATTTCAAATTTCAAAATGAAAAGGGGTGAATGGAGGGGGTAACAGATGTTATAACTAATATAGTCAGATTTTAGTGATTATTTTTTGTTCAACTTATAGGTAATTTTGTCTAGTTTTGGAAGTTATATTAGGAGTTTCAAATTTCATTGTGGACGAGGAAGAATGGAGGAGATAATAGTAATAAATCATGATGTTCTAACTATTCAAGTCAGATTTTCGAGATCATTTTTGTAATTCGATTATGAATTCGGTCTAGGTTATAAAAATATGCCAGGAGCTTCTAATAACATACTGGAAATTTTATTATGTGAATCAGCTGTCGGTTGAGGGAGTATAGTATTACAATGTGGAAGAGAGCGATCATATCACGCGATCTAGCGGATACCATAACAAGCTTGTAACTACATTGGAGTGTGGTAAAGGTAGAGCCACCGTCAAAGCCCAAACGCTCTCTCCTATTCATGTGGAGAGGGAGATGAAGACATCCCACTACCGCGAGATGGCCAACCTTCCGACAGGGAAGAATGAAGAATCGTGAAAGAATTCCGCCGGTGCCTCCGTAGTAAGGTCCGTATAAATATTGTAGGTCGCGCAATACGTCCTGGATCTGATCTTCCTCAACATCAACTGCCGTGTATCGCTGAAGCAGAAGGTACCTAACTACTACCTAACATGATACAATTTAAGCGGAACCTGAAGAATTTTGTTTATCCACACAGATTAGCCGATTTTAGGTGACTCCATACTTACAAGACGCAACATGCATGTAGAAATAACATTTTCTAGTCAAATTCACGTTACCACCATTATAGTATGCGACCTACACTTACTTTCCAGATGCAGTATGCGATCTACTCTCCGCCGTGCGACCTACGGTTGTTTTCTTGCTTTCAACGAGAGCTGTTGTTTTATCTGATGCCCTTTCACCTCAAGTTCGTTATCTGTTATCTGCCTCAACCCTCCTACTTTCCTCAAGCTCTTTGGTCGTCTAATCAGTCCGTTCTATCAACCGAAAATATGCTTAAATCCGCGATCTGCATAGTAGGGGTGTGAAAAAATCGATTTTTCCACTTTTCGATTTAATCGATGTTTTTGGACAAAAAATTGATTTAAATCGATTAAAATCGTATGATTTTTTTTTTTTTTTTTTTTTTAAATATGCATTTTATTCAGAAAAAAAATTTACAAAAAATGTATTACAGATTAGTACAAAAATGCTACAATTCCCAATAAGAAGAATCTTGTGCAGGGAATTGGAGCGTCTGTTCAATATTCAGCTCTCCTATTAGTGACTATTTAAATAATTAATTATAATACAGGATTTTTAACATCAAGTTCTAAAGATAAAGTATGTATGTATATACTTCTATTGTAGGTACTCTATTCTCCATTGGTTTACATGAATAATAGAAAATTCAGAATTTAAGGAGTAAATAATAATTGAAATAACATAGGTAAATTAGACAAAATGAAACAGTTAAGACATATAGTGCTCCTTCAGATCTTCTTTGAATTTATCAAGCGATACACTAGTTGAAATAATTTCGCAAGGTAGGTTGTTGAAAAGGATGATCCCTCTATATAGATGAGAACGTTGTGCAGCGGAAGTATTAAATCTTGGTATAATTAGGGTAATCTTGCTTGAACTTCTTGTGCCAATATTGCTTACTATTTCAAATCCCCCTTTTAGAAATCGTTTGTAAATGTAAATTATAGTAGATTTATCTATTAGTCTAAATAAGTCTAGAACTTGAAATTCTTTAAATAAATCCCTTGTCCCAAACCTAATCGGTTTTTTTAATAGGACCTTGATCAGGGCTTTTTGAATCGTGAACAAAGGCTGAAGTTTAGTTTTGAAAGCTGAACCCCAGGCTGGCATGGCATAAATCAGTAGTGACTGGCACATTGCGTGGTAGAATTGTTTCTTTATTTTCAGGGTCATAAAGTTACGAATTTCTCGACACATTGGTAGCAACCTTCTTAGTTTTGTAGATAAATCTTTTATGTGTTCATCCCACCCAAGGCACTGATCTATTTTTACCCCTAAGTATTTTGTTACGTGTACCTGTTTTATGGTCGGACAGCAGCAATTTATTTCGCACATCTCAGATTGATGACATGCAATTGGGCATAAATCAGGAATCATTGAGGATTTCCATGCGAACGTTATATAGTTTGTTTTGTTAAAGTTTAATTTGAGATTTTTCATTTTCAGCCATTGGTTTATTTTATGAAGGTTGCAGGTCGTCTTTCGCTTTACTTCTTCCCATGAGTCCCCTGTCACTACCTTTGCCGAATCATCCGCAAAACATACATTTTTTCCGTCAATATCTAAGGAGAAAATACCATTACTATATATAATATAATATAAAGGAGCCAGAACAGTTCCCCGTGGGACGGAAAATTGGAATGTACATGCATCACTCAAATGGTCCCCTATTTTGACTCTTTGTTCACGATTCAATAAATAGCTTTCTGTCCACTTTATGAAATATGGGTTGAAATTCATACTGATCAGGGTCTCAATTAAACTGGAATGTGGTATAGTATCAAAAGCTTTGGTCATGTCTTTGTATACTACTAGTACTTTTTTCCCTTTATCGAGTGCCAAAGTAATGTTCTCTACCATGCATAAAATCGCATCCAGTGTGCTTTTTCCTGGTTGAAAACCAAACTGGTTTTCATTTATTATTTTTTGATTTTCTAAAAATTGTATTAGGAATGTTTTTACAGATTTTTCAATAATTTTAGCGATATTGGACATTAAAGAAATAGGTCTATAGTTGTTTATCAATTTGGGGTCTCCGGTTTAGTAAAGCGGAGTTATAACAGCCCTTTTATATATTTATATTTAACCTCTTTAATAACAGTTATCTGTTATTAAGGCCGGTCCAGACGCTCCGTTTTCCACCACGACTTAAGTTTGCGCAGACTTGCTGATGGACAAGATGGGATGAAAACGTAGCGACTTGTAGCGTCCAGACGATACAGACTTTTCGCTCAGTTTTGTGTGATATCGCCATGGAGGATGTTCTCCTGTGGTCAATTTCCTGTGGTCGGCCATCGTAGGGTGATGAATAACAACTGAGGAACAAAACGAAGCGGAAAACGGAGCAAGTGTCCACACGCAGCGACACGCCTGTACATGTCACGGATTTCAGAGGCCCTCAGCTCAGACATCGCTGCAACTGCGCGACTTCCCAACGGTCTTAAAACCTCACCGTTTTCCGGTCCCCACGCAACGTTTTGTCCGCAACGACTTGGTCTGCAATTCGATTTTATTAAGTAATTCTAAAGAGCACTTCATGGGATGCCCATGGATAAACCATGGTATGCCCAGTAACATCTCTACTGTCTAGGCAAATAGGGCAAGGTGAATAAAAAGGCACTCTTCAAAAATGAAAATGTAAAAAATTAATAAATATGTTAATAGGTATAAAAATTTAAAATTCATTTTAAAAAATTGTACCAATCGAAAACATGGAAAAGAGCAAACTACTAATCTAGCTTCCTAGTTGGAACTGGAAAAATATAGAAATATACCTAATAGATAAATTTTGGTTCTTCCATTCGATTAAGACAATTAACTTTTTTCATTATTAACATGTATCATGTTTTAGCCCTGGGGTCCTAGCAATTTTTGCGAGTCAATTTTGCGAGTCAATTTTTTTCCGCGCACGAAACATATAGTGTTACAGTGATTTCCGCCTACAACCGAGTCGTTGCTAGGGAAATGGTACTTCGTCGTTTTTCATCCAACAAAATTCGTTGACCATTCGTTCGAAAGCTCTCGATTTATCCAACAATATTATGTTAACTACTGCGAAGTGCGTGTCCAACAAACTGAGTTATGAGCATGGTTATATAAATAATTGTTTACACACAGGTGATCATTCTCAATAATTGATATTGTGAACATGATTGCAACCGCTTGGAATCGAGGAGAAAACATGATACATGGTTGAAATTTTTGGTTCTAGAACAGAAATAAGCATCGTTTTAAGCTTAGTTTTGAGTACGAAAAATGTCCATTGATTAACAGCATAAACACAGTTTATAACTTCTTTGTGTAAAATTACAAAAACTTATCAGTTATGCTTTAAGTCGACGTGAAATTATTATTACATTTTTTCAACCATCATTCGCCCAGCAGAATACGCATATATTACAGCTAGATAATCACAACATAGTTATCAAGCCAAGAGCCTGCTTGCTCTAGAAAGTAGGTAGGTAGGACGTGCGAAGGTACTTACAGATTTTCATAACAAGGATAAATTTGTAACACCTTGTAGGGTAGATGCACCAGTAGTAGGCACTTTAACAAAAAAATCACGTTTTTTGTGTGTCACGATGTTATTTTTCATACTATTTTATTTCCAATGCTTGTTCAACATTAACCAACTCCTCCCAAAGCTAATTACATTTAAATTGTCTGAATAATAGACGAATATGATTTTTTAAATTGAAAAAAACCGGACGCAAGTTTTTTCACCAGTAGAAGGCATTGAAACTCCAGTAGTAGGCTGGGAAATGAGCCAGTAGTAGGCATTGAAATTCCAGTAGTAGGCAAGAAAATGAACCAGTAGTAGGCAGTTGAATCTCAATGAACGAATTTTATTAATTACATTTCCTTTCAACGAAAATGTGTCGAAAATACACCGAAGCCTGAAACATCATAGTTTACCACATTTTTCAGCCCTCATATTGAATTATTCTTTTAAAAAAATGCTATACATAGGCCATAATAGTGGTAATACAAAACTAATTAAAAAAACACAAAATATAAAATGGAGTTTTACTAGGTATTGACTAATAACAAACTTCAGTCTATCACAAAACGACAAAGTATCACATTGGTACTTCAGCATCAGTAGTAAACGTTCAGCATCCTAACATGTGGAGTTCTGAGATAAAAAATATATTCCAGTAGTAGGCACTTTCGGAATCCAGAAGTAGGCACCCTCTGCCAACTATTGGAACTACTCATTTTTTAGAAAACCTCAGATACAGTCGTATTCCAAATTAATTACTGATGAAAATTATGTTGCTAACAAAAAAAAAGAAGGTATTTCCAGTAGTAGGCAGAAGTGCACTAGTATTTTCAGAAGTAGGCACTATATTTTAGCCGAAATTAAAACTTCTAGAGGTACAGGAACATTCTACTTCTTCTCGATGGTATATAAAAGATAACAAGAAACAAAAAACAGATCCAAAATTGCCTCAAATCGGGGCTAAAATACTAAAAACCAAACCCACCTCCTTAGCAAATCTGTTAAGGCAGACAACCTCATGGAGATTGTTTTGTTAACAGGTGACATAATGTAACCAAGGCTGCCTCGATCATCTAGATGATTCTAGAAGAAATACAGCACATGCTAACCTTTAAAACGGTGCCAAATTCAAATATTTTAGTGGTTCCAATTACTTATTTTAAGGAGTAGAAGTCACAAGTGCCTACTACTGGTGCAGTGCCTACTACTGGTGCATCTACTCTACCACTAGTACCTACCTATTTATCCATTAGTTTAGGAGTTGGATAAACTTCGCGTCATCTCGTTCCATCATGGGTTTTACATCTCGGTTCTTCAACAAATCGTGAGGATTTACGATAAAATGTGGCTTGAAACAGTACCACCCATAAAATCCGATTATTAATCGATGTTTTCCCCAAAAATCGATTCTTTCGATTTTCCCAAAAAATCGATTTAATCGATTCTAACATCGATTTTTTCACACCCCCTACTGCGTAGGTACCGCGGTTATTTTCAATGAAGGAATATGCGTAAAATTCTTGAAGGGGAAAGATGTGCTACCCGAGCAACAGAAGTGCACGAAAATGAGGGATGGTGAGTCATGTGAGGGGGGGCCTGAAGCAGTAAGTACATGAGATCGACGCGAAAAGAGATGCTATTGATCAAATTATCAAAACTGTGACTTTCAAGATGCGTTAAAATGGGGTGCATAACATAGAGCTCGATTTGAACAACGAACAAATTTTTCACGTGGTAATCATACAGTTTCAGTAGGTACCTACGTTAGGCGATTTCAAGCAGTATCACTTATCACCGTACCAGATGAGCCATTATTTCATTAACCAGCGATGAACAATTATGTGAAGAATTGAAATTTTGCAGTCTAATGATGAATCATTATTCAATAATTGACTCTATTTAGTCTAAATGCAGAATATCCTGAAGAACTGGGACGAATTTCTGATCTTATTCTTCGATTTTCAGCTAAACAATGCATTGCGATGACTTAATCCACAAGTTTCCTCAGCTGGATAACTGCTGCTGTTTCTGCAAAGTTGAAACTGGAAGCAAAGTCATAGGATGGCTAGCATTGGTGAGTACAAGCACATTTTGAACTATTCAACCTCATAAAACCTTCCCTTATGGTAGGTATTAATTTTTCTTAGTAGGTACACAATTATATTCAACTGTACCTCAAATGCCAAAGTGGTTGCTCCGATTGTTTTGAAAAATACATCACCTTCTACTTTTGACGTGGATATGTTTTCTAGCTTGGGGTATTTGAAAAAATTGTGTAACATTTTTTTTAGCCCGAAAAAGTGTACAGGAAGCTTTATTTGCTATTGATTTTCACGTACAACCAATGCGTTACTAGCGAAGTGTAACTCTCTTAGTTTTCATAGCAGGAAAATCGTTTGCCACTTTTTGGAATGCTCTCATTTTATGACATCTCATGATCCCTAAGCCATTGTAGTGTCAAGGAAAGCTGATTTATTGTGCTAAGTTATAAACTAACTAGCCGCTCCGGATCGCTACGCTCGCCTCCACGTCTAGCCGGGGGGCCCCCCATTACATTGCTCGCTTCGCTCGCAAAGTGTGGTATGTAGGGAATGTTGCTCGCTTCGCTCGCAAATTGTAGCTCTGAGGGTAGGTTTAACTTCTGTAGGGGATGCTGCTCGCTTCGCTTGCTTGAGGAAGTTATACTGCCCACCCAACTTGGCAAACGTTTTTTTCTGTTGGAAATTCTTACAAACAAATTAAATCTTATAAAACTACGTGGAACCACGAAAAGTTTATTAGGGGATGTTGCTCGCTTCGCTCGCAAGGTATACCTGTATATGAGTAGGGAAAAACCCGTATTTATTCCGTTGAAATGAGTCATCGAGTCCCTTCAAGACGTAAGTGCGTAGGCCTGGCTCGCAACATTGTGAAACGGGCGGCGGTCTCGATTAAAAATGTCATTTTAAACGCTTCGCCTCGCTTACGCTCGCATTTCGACCAACTTCCCGTCACTTTTTTCGATATCCGATTTCGGATTCAGATTTGTCGGGATCAAACCTTTATTTTGCTCGCGAAAACCGTTCCAAAAAACGTACCTTTACGGGGTATATTTTAATGGGAAAAAACGTAGTTTTTCGTCGGACTTTTCGAGAAAACGGGTCCGTACTCTCGCATTTTTTTGACGCATTTCCCGATACTTTTTTCGCGATCCGATCGCGCCTTCGTCTTCCTCGTTCAAAAACCTACGAAACCGGTATTTTCCCGGAATTTTCGACGGGCGTTTAGAGGGGTAGGGGAAGCGGGGAAGTCCAAAAAGCGCACATTAATTCTTACTTCGGCCCCCCTCCCGCCCTACGGCCCATGGTTTGGGTAGGATTAGAAAATTGTAAATTCGCTCGTTCCCCCTTTCGGAAAATCCCAAGAAGATCCCCCCACTCAGCTGTTTGGCCGTGCATAGACATGACAGACAAACAAACGGAGTTTCATTCTTATAAATAATAGAGATAGAGATAGAGATATTGCTATGTAACCATAATGAACTAAAAATGCGAACGATTGTCTTGAAAAATGCATCCCCCATTTACTTTTGACATGGATAATATGTCTTTTAGCTTGGGTTACCTACAAGTATTTGAAAAATTGTGTATAATTTTTTTTTAGCCCGAAAAAGTGTACTGAAAGCTTTATTTTCTATTGATTTTCACGTACAACCAATGCGTTACCAGCGAAGTGCAACTTGTTAGTCTTGCAACTTCCTTAGTTTTCATAGCAGGAAAATAGTTCATAACCTATTGGAATGCTCTCATTTTATCACATCTCATGATCCCTAAGCCATTATAGTGTCAAGGAATGCTGATTTGCTGTGCTAAGTTATATAAACTAATATTGCTATGTAACCATAATGAACTAATACTGCAAAAAGAAGGCACTACATGGTAGGTACTTATATGCACCTATAAGTTTATTATATTATTTCCTCTGATTTCCTCCGTTGGTAATTGGAAAAATAAGATACCTATCAAGGAGAGACATATCCATGACCTTTTGTTTCTCCCATTAAGGAAGAAATTTCAACATTCGCTTCAGTCATCATGACAGTCTTCACTCTAAATTTCACCTAGAATTTTTGCAACTCTTTCAACTCCGAGTTTTGCACCCACTTAGGAACATGTTATAACAAAATGTGTAATGCTCTAAGTTTGACGGTCTGAGACTGACTGTAACTGCTAAAGTGAGTGTTGCTGTTTTACTTTTCATTTTGGTTTATTATTTTCAATAATGAACCTTTGCAATCGACCAAGAAAAAAAAAAGTTCAACTCCCCCTCGAAATTTGCTGGTTTACGTTTCAAGATCTACATATAAAATCTAAAAATCGAATTTAAAAAAAAGTCCATCTGCCATACGCCTTTCAGCGCTTTTCTCCAAAACTACTGGACCAAAGTTTAATGCAATTTGGCTGAAAAATCCTACATCCGCTGGGAAATGTGCCAGTAACATCGGCATCAATTTTGATCAACCCTAAAGGGTAGTAATTGAGGGCTGGAATATTGAAAAATCAAGATCTCGAAAACTTTCGAAGTAACAGTAATGCATTTTTGGTTGTCATTTTCATATATTTTCCCAACAAATTGAACGAAATCACTCGGAAAGCCGTATGATTTTCCACTCTCTCACTTCAAGCTATAATGGAACAGCGACCCTGATTTTTCGGGGGAACTAACAAAGCTTCATCAATGACCGCTAGATAGTGTTAGTCTTGCAGCAGCGCCGCCGCCGCACTTTTGCCAATTTACAGCATTGCATCATCAGCTCGTGTACCTAAGGGAAGTTTGGGTGTGTTATTTAATTTCAGTAATTTCTCTTCAGTAGGCGTGTACTCCTATATATGCAGACACATCAGATACCTACCTACCTAACTAATGAGTCGTTTAATAATTTAGACAGGTGTTCTGCGTAGAAGAGCTATACAATACAGAAATAATAAACCTCTTTGTAATCATGTGCAGCGTTTTTATTTGTATATGGGGGTCACAACAGCACCTCCATATGAAGCACAATTGATTGAAGCGAATACAGCTCAATAGTGGGTTTTTCATGCAAGGTGTATAATGCCGGGTTTACACAAGGCCAGTGGATGTCCAGCTGACTGGGGCCAGCTGAGTGGTGTGAACTGAAAGCCAGCTGACTGGCGCCAATACCCGTTTAGACGTAGCCAATTGACTATTGCCAGTTGAACTAGAACCATGGAGGAAAGTGCATCTTCAAGCCTCACCCGCGCTGAGCTATATAATATTTTTCGAGATCTGTGTCGAGAATTTGTGTGTGAATCTTCGAAGATGCTGCAAGAAGAACTCAACAAGAAATGAGAATGGACTAGAAAATGGATTTTGCTAAGAGATTCGTCTGGAGCCTCATCTCAGCTGTTAACAGAATTGCGGTTAGAAAATCCCATTGAATATAGAGCTCTGTTGAAAATCTGCCCTGTTACTTTCGATTAACTTCTAGATCGAGTAACACCCTTGATTTCCAAACAAGACACTGTTATGAGAGAAGCACTATCTCCCAAGTTAAAGCTGGAAGTAACACTGGCATATCTAGCCACAGGATCAAGTTATAGAGTTCTACAGACTATGTTTCGAGTTTCAAAACCCGCAATTTCAAAATTTGTGCCAGAAGTTTGTGAAGCATTGCACACCGACTGGGCTGGACTGGAATGGCCGGAGGCGTTCACATGGTTCTAGTGAGTCACGCCACACTCGGTTTTTGGTGGTGGGGGAACTGGACTGGCGCGAAATCTACTCCTCAAGCCAGTGCACTGGCTAGGCTTTTTTCCACTGGACTGGACTGCCAACTGGCGCCAGTAATGTTCACAAGAGGCCAGTACCTGGCGCCAGTTAACTGGAGTCAGTCAGCTGGACTGCCTGCTGGCCTCGTGTGAACCCGGCATAAATGTATAGACTTCCAAAAATCCTTATTTTCTCGAAATGTTTAGGAGGTAGTAGGACTTTTTTCTGGCCATCCTTTATATTATTACAATAATTTGTTTGTATAGATTTCACATCGTTCAAAATCCTCTTAATTTATAATACGTTTTTTATGTTTTCAATAACAGTCATTTGGTGAGCTGAAGGAAGCTTCAAGTAACTATCTTAATGTGGCATTCGTTATTTTCAGGTTGGAGCATTTATATACTCAGTAACATACACTGCCACATTCGTGTTGTACGCAATGGGAGACAAGCCTTTCGATAAACCTGATGATGCTTTCACAAAAGGTTAGTGTAAGATTCAGAGGGTTCGTAGGTACGAAAGGAACCCTAATTCGATTCGATTGTGATTCAAAACAATTTTACCATTTCTAATCAGTACCCTGTGAATTGCACTAGCTGATGATTGATCATGATTGTCGACTATTGAAATGGGGAAGCTAGAAGCTGTAGTCTGAAATTGAGAAGCGCAACATTTTGATGAATGTCTTATTATTTTATATCCTAATTCTTTATTCAGCCCTGGGACCGGTATTACAGTCAGCTAATCCAAAGATTAATTTCCGACAAAGCTAATCTCAGGATCCCGATTTTACTCTGATGATTCAAAAGCTTTATTGTTGGCCGAGCAGCCTCACAATCTCAATTTATCACACAGCTTATCCAATTTGCATGTTATACAAGCACCTAGCTCGTCCAAAATTATAAGTTGAGGCCTAGCTGACTCGGAGGTAGGTCCATTTGTGACACACAATCCATAATCATCGCTCAAATTTATACTCAGCAGATCAAAAGATCTCATTTTTGTGATATATCTGAGAGCTTTGATCCTTCTTAGATCATTTTTCTTCAATTTATAATAAAATTATCAAAGAGCTTCAATTTTTATTGTGCTGTCGACTCAATGCAAAGTATCGCATCTACTTTTCATATTACCAATGCATCTCATACTATTAGTACCTACACCCATCATGATTTATGATAAGATCAATACGACTCAAAAACGTGGGTAAAAATTCCAAAATGTTCAAACTGAAGCAATTAAAATTTTACATGCATGCGATTACTTACTGGTTGACGAAATTGATGAATTTCCCAGTCAAAATATCGAGTTCGAAAATCTCATTTTGAAATAGAGATAACACTGGCAGCTTAAGTTGCAAGTTGACTTTCTTATATTCTGTGTGGGTCCTGAGGCTAATTTCTTCCTTTATTCAACCAGCTCCACTGAAATGTCTAAACAAGCCTCTCTCGGGTTGCTGATTGTCGTGGCCCGACTTATATGCGATGGTACCTTCCTAGTTTTTACCTATAAACAGGTGAGCGGCCAGGAAAACTTTACGCCACTCGGGTTGGATTCAATTCAATTCAAATAATTTATTGTGCAGGAAACAATATGTTTATGTAAGCACACATGAACAACAAATACAAGAGACAAAATTAGACATGAGGTGGCGAAGAAAAGAAAAACATCAAGTACAAATTAAAAAAATTTAGGTAAATAAAGGAAAGTTTAAAGATGTTCTGCATCACAAAAAGAAGAAGGGGGAGAGGAGAACGAAGGGGAGTGCACTAAATGCTGGCTACTATCGGATGCCTAGATACTGAACAGTAGCCTTCAAGAATCGACCAATGGAGGGGGACGCACGAACAGACAAGGGAAGAGAATTCCAGATCCTTGCTCCTGCCACCCCAAAGGACTTGGACATAGTTCGACTGGTATGCCTGATGACAGAGAGAGAGTGGGATCTAAAAGAAGAGGCTCTATTAACTAAGTTGGACAAATAGATTGGCATTGAACCATTAATTATTTCTGCAATTAATTTTAAATGCCTGAAAATGAAATAATCCTCCAGGGAAAGGCAAAGAAGGGTGAGATGGGATACAGATTGACGTACACTAACATTATATGCATATCTCAGGCAAGCATTATAGGCGACCACGAGTCTCGATTTCAAAGAAGCGGAAATAGCATAGAAGTAAACTGAGCAACAATAAAAGAAGTGAGGAGTTACTAAAGCAATGGCAAGTCGTATTTTGAAGTTAATTGGATTGTCCTCTTGCAGGTGAACCACAGTTTAAATAGCAGCTGGCTGATCTGAAGTGTACCTATCATTCCAAAACCAACTTTCGACTTGTTCACTTTCTTACCAACAACTTCACCAATCACCTTAAGCAACAGAATTCTGCATTCCGGCCTTGCTTCTCTCGGATTTTTGCTGAATTTCACCCCATGGAGTTCCGCACCCTAGCGTTAAATTCAGCTCTCCATCCTTCCAATATCCAAAGTACAAAATAAGGTTCTTATTAGCCAAAATTCAAAACAGTTCAGATTTCAAATTCGCTAGACTGAAGGTGGGTTCACATCCATGCGTAAATGCGGTAATGCGGCTATGCGTTTAACTAGAGGAAAGGGTTGGAAGTAGTGGAGGGGAGTGCGGAAATGTGGCAGGCCGTTCATAACCATCCGGTTGTGTTATCATTGCGTTATCATTGTTGTTGTCTTCTATTACCATTGCCTTTTTCCAAAGAGACATATTTCCTCCCGAATTTTCTTCAAACTATCACATATTTCTTGGACATTACAGCTCCATAAACAATGTTGAATAATAAACTCATAAAAAAATCATGAGGGCGTATAGAAGAAATTGTTATGTATGTACATTAACAAATAATAATTAACACATTAACAAATAAATTAAAACTGTAAAGGCGACGTCGTTTTGAAATGAGACTGTTGGGTAATTATTCGGTCCTTTCATCAACTAGGTACTTTTCCCAAGATAACAATTTGGGTATTTCTACCCGAAAAAATGTGTAGGTTGATTTAAGTGCATTGATGCACCATAAGAAGTACTTACATACTTAACGTAGTTAATTTGTCCATTTCGTAAGGACAAGTTGGCCATCTCTTCTCAAATACCTACTCATTCAACAAGCAGGAAATTGCTAATCTATAATAAAAAAATGTCTCAAAACACAAATGGAATAGGATAACCAGGAAGGTAGGTTGTTGGTGAGATCGCAAAATCGTGAGGACACCCCAACTCGTGAGGTTAACCCAACTCGGCCTCATCTGCATAAAATCGTGTTTAATTTGAGTGTTTTATTAATTTATTATTGTTATTATTATAAGCAAGCTCTTCATCTTTATCAACTACAATCAAAACTTTATCGAAAGAAACCAACAAAGAGAAACGAAGGTTCGCTACCTTCTTATTTTATCTTTCTTTATCAAACAAAAGAAAACTGCGCAATGGGCAACTGCGCACATGCGTAAATGCGTCTATCCGGTAAAATATCTAATTTTTCAGATGTGTACAGTCCGCTTGTCCGGCAAGATTCACCCCACTCTTCCGACTGCCGCTAGCCAATCAGAAGGCCGAACGCATGACCGGATAGCCGCATTTACGCATGGATGTGAACCCACCTTCAATCTCACTCAATCCCAACACAACTACCTACAACACTGAGTAGTAATAACAAGTTAGTAAGCACTGATCGGCCGAGTGAGGTCTGCAATCAACTAAGGACCATTTCATAAACCTTTATCATTTTTCTATTTAGGTACATTCCACTATAGGTGAGCCTTGGTGCTAGCGTTTCTATGTTAATCGTCTGTGTACTTGATTGTTGCAGCTCAAATTGTATTATTTTTAATCATGCTCGTCATTATGGTGTTTATATGGACAACGGCCATCGTTCTGCTCGTCGGACTGTACAAGGTAAATCTTCAAAGACCGAAAGAATATCCTTTAATTCCCATGCCTTTTGTTCAGCCCAGACCGAAATTCGAAATTTCCCGCCAGTACTGAAACGTAGTTGACATGATGTCTTCCCAAACTTCCGTCAGAGTGCATAAGTAGTTCAATGCTTTTATCCCGCTATTCATATATTTAATGATGGAACTCTGATAATATGTAGTATTTCCCGATCATTCCGTAATAATAAATATATGATTTGAGCTCCCGAAGGTGCAGTGAAATTGTGAAGTATTAATGTAAATTGTACAAGAACTTATATTTTGTAAGCACTGCATTTGATTAGTGGCGCCCTCCTGTCTTGCGGACGATGAGGGCAAATGTATCCCAGTCTAATTTACCGCCTCTCGCGAGCCAGATGGCTCTCCCGCTTAAGTTTTGTGATCCCGCCTTACCGTTATTAAAATGAACCAGGATTCCGTAAATTTTTATATTTATTTTCTTCCCGGATTAATCACCTTTAATACTATGATTGATAAAGATCTGGGTATAGGTACATAACAGCATACATTTCATAGATGCCTAAGTAATTACTTTTGTTAATCATACGATTTATTCAACTATTACTAGTACATATTATTACTTCATAGTTTTGCTAGTAGTAAGTTTTGTCTTAAGAAGGCTTTAGCTGGGTTCCACATGAGATGTGGACTTCTTCTGTGGGGAAGTGCCCATAAAGCACTAACTGTTCTTAGGAATCCTTGTCTTTATATATGTACTGGTGACAAAAGGCGGGCGGGCGTAAATATTAAACATTATGAAAACTTGAGAGAAATCACATAAATGAGCGGAGGACTGGTTTTTGACTTGAGTGTTAAATTGACGGAGGACAGCGGAAAAAGAATGTGCAGGAAATCAATGAAAGGTAAGTATTTTAGAGGTAAATTGATGACTATCTTTGTTCCTTGGGGGGTACCCAAGATGAGTGCGTCTTGGTCGCGGCGCGGCGGCAGGTCTATTCAGACTCTTTTGGAAATTGGATTTTGCGGGAATGGTAGGAGGGAAAAAGAAGCGCAGGACTTCGAATCGAACCGTCAAAATTATTTTAACGGGAGGAATGCGGGTTTACGACTAGCTACTGATATGGTCCGATTTTGCAGTCATACAAGTTTTCTTGTTCAAAAGGACCAGATTAGAGGTTATTCCAGAAATCCAAGATTAAACTGTGGAAAAGTATGGCGGACCTGAATCAAAGGAGAAAATGGAGTGGCCCCGACAACTAGTATGTACTATGTAACATGCGTGAAGGTGGTTATCCAGTGATATCCCTCTGTTATACCTACATAGCACCTTGGTTATTTAAATATAAAAGATAAATAAATATAACCAGGTACATAAATTAAACAAAGTGGAATATGATAGATAAGACACCTACCATAGTAAGCACAGAGTCCGTTGATCTCCATGAAAAAAAATATGTCATGTTATAATGTAAGGTAGCGTAGATAAATTTTTTCGTATCAATAAATTATAATTTTGTATATTACATTGTGATTTCAGGATAACATGAGGATGGTTAAAATGTGGCTGAGGGTCAGCATTTGTTTACTCATCTTTGGACTAGTTATCAGGGGATTATCAATAATAACCGTGATCATCAGTGGAAGATTTGACGGTCTAGACATTACTGTGAACGTCATCTATGCAATAATCTGGGCTTGTGAGTACGATTATATACCAACTAAATCAAGCAATTTTGTTCCATCCAGATCTACATTGAAAATATGGTCTTAGAAAAACTACATTAGCTGCAACTTCAATGACTCACTATCTTACTTACTATTAGTTACTATGTACTTGATATGTTTTGAAAAGCATATTTCAAAGCGATTTTCAAACTTATAGCAAATTTTCGTAAAAAATTTAGCTATTGCATTGAATCAAAACATTTTAAAATGAACATTTTCCAAAATTTCCTTTTTCTATATCCGTTTTGAGTTATTGTGAAGCGATTCCTGGAGTTTAAAGCTCATATATACATATATATATGTATATAAGCGGTTTTTGGAGGTAGTGACCAAGCTTGTGGTTAGATGTAGTATTTTATTGTTCCAATTTAACAACGACGTTTCGGCTCTGGATCTGTGCCCTATTCATGTGTATATATTGCCTGGTAGGTAGTTACTGATAATAACTGCATTGTAAAATGCTGACAGAAAATAGAAACATTGGTTCTTATCAACTCGGAAATATAAACAACATTGATGTTGATGTTGAACATCAATGTTGTTTAAACGAGGGTAAATGCAAAGGCCAAACTCAATAAACAGTGCACGACATGCAGATATCTGACAGCTATCTTATCTCCTTCTGGTGGCTTATCTCTTATCATCTCTACAGTAAACTCAGCTTAAGCCGATTTCACATGGAGCGGTATGTCCGGAGACGGAAAGACGGAACGCAATGTGATTGGCTGTTGGGACAACAGTTGAGGATGGTGGCTGCCATGTTGACGGTATGGGCGGTAGGAGGTCGGCGGTAGAAATTTGTATGCCGTCGCCGCTTGCCGTCGAGCGTTGCGCAAGCTCATTGGACAGGAATGTTGATAACCTCAAGTAGAGGTTTCAGATCAGAGAGGGTTTCAGTAGGAAAGTTATGATTCCGTTCAACAAGGTGTCGTTTCATGTGAACAACGTGCCGCATTCCGCTCCACTGGATTTTTCGGCCTTCCGTCTTTCCAGTTGTACGCTCATACCGCTCCATGTGAAACCAACTTCACTGAGCTCCTGCTACCCACACATCTCACAGTGGAATAATTTGATTGGCTACTTCGAGTGGCGGTGTGGTGGGGGGCAAACTGTCAGATTTGTCAGCAGAAATTTCTCCGATCGGTCAAACCGATCCACAACTTGGTTCAAACTGGTTTAGTGGTCACTGCGAACGGACCACTATGGATGGTATATACAGTCAGAGATTTCCCCAAATGGACACTGCGAACGCCTCAAACGCGTTTCCAACCGTTTCTTACCGGTTTGATTGATGGTCACTGCGAACAAACCTATTGATAACCTCGCCCCGGTAACCTCAAGTGGAAGGCTCCTTTTTCGCGCCCTGCAAGTCCTCAATTGTTAAAATGACTTATAAAATCGATTGATTTTATGACACTTCAGTAGATGTACCATTATTTCCTTATATTTCAGGTCAATTATCCTTTTTTCCTTCCGATATTTTTCAGTGATCGTCATTTACTTGCTTGCTGTTGTGAAGAGCCACTACATGAACAAAACTCAAGTTATTCAGGCTATTCGTGGTTAAGCCCAACGGAGCATCTGAAATAGAAGTTTACTCTACATCTCCAAAGAGTCTTAAAGAGTCCTGGAAAACATCCAATGGGTATTCTTTACTAGTTCTTCAAAACTGTATTGTGTATAATTCGGTGGTCTCGCAAGCTCGCATCTCAAACATAAAAAAATATCTTAAATCAATCATTCTAGTAAAATATGGATTAATTGGAAAATAGATCAGAATGATGTGTATAGTTTGATGGTCTGGATGCTCGCAAACTCGCATTTCAAGAATAAAAAAATTTGCAAAATCAATACCTTTTAGTAAAAATAGATTAGTTGGACAAATTGATCCAAATCTGTGGTTGGAATCAAGTCTGACGAGCTTGACGGGTTTTTTAAAAATATTCTTTAAATTCAAGCCCTGGGGGGCGGTAGTGAAGTTTGTGCCTAGTGAAAAACTTTACTACTGCCCCCTCAATTTTTCAAAACCATAATTTATTAACTATTGCCAATCATATTCGGGATGTTTCAAATCATAACTGTAAAAAAGAGGGGGTTTTGAAGAGTCCAAAGAGTATTTTCAAATTAAAAAGCGATATTTTGAATGGGAGAAATCTGACATTGAAAATGGGGGGCAGCAGTAAAGAACACCCCATCCAATTTATGGCCATATGCGAATTTAACATCATTGAATACCAAAGCCTAAACTTGTCAATTGAGATTTTTTCTTGTGGATAAAGATTTTTATGTAAAGTATTTAATTTATACTCGTTCATTTTTTTCAAAGTATCCCATGTATAATAGTTTGCCATTTTTAAGTCACACATGTTTTTGTTGTGCCGCAATATTTTTTGAGTTAAATGCGCCACATTTTTTCAAGTGTCTAAACCTTTAAACCTTCATTGTAGATGCACAACCTGATGTATTTAAGGTAGTAGGAACAACTATTAGCAACGATAACAAAGATTTGTCAAATAATTTCAATAGTAATTGATCCAGAAGGAAAACCAATTAAAACTAAGGATCCGGTCTTATATACCCAGAAAAACACCGTATAGGAAGAAATGCACCAAAATAAAATGAGGAGAAACAGAAAAATAACACAAAACAAGAGGTGATTGTAATGTCTGGTTGGGAAGGGAACACGAGTAATGATACACTTGAATTGAAACAGTAGAAAGAGAGCTTTTATTGCCTTCACAAGCCTTTTATATAAACTCTTATCAATTGTCTCGAATGTTCTCGAACGTTCTCCATTCTTCTCGAACTACATTGTTAAGTTATTCTATATGGATACTGTAATTGCATTAAGGTATTGCTCTATGGATACTACATCTTTCCCCTAAAAAGAAAATTTGAATTTACATTTATAAAAAAAAATGAAATGAAAATTTACTCATTACTAGCAAGTTACATGATTGAGTTTACATACGTGTAGTACTACAAAGTCCTTAAAAAAAAAATCTTATTTTAGAATTTAGTCAGTAAATTTACTTCAATTTACACAGAACAATATTGCTACTACAATTATATATAGATAATATTGAGAAAGAAGAGATCAAGATACAATAATCATCAACTATGCATGAACATCAAGAGGAATTGTGACTCCTCAATTACAAATCTAATATTTTCAGTCTCCATTTAATAGTAATATATATATATATATATCAAAATTCATACCATATGTAGGAAATATCCAGTAAAAAACAAATTGACCTATCTGGCAATTGAAAATAAAATCATCACATCATTTCCTAATCATAAATCAGTCTTTTAGGTTTGATTACTCTCCTACCTAGGCGAGTAATTACGTAAGGAGTATTATTTCCCCTATTGAATGTTTCAAGGTTTTGAACAGGAGGCGTGAACCCTTGAAAATTTGGAGAATTTGACCCCCTACTACTGCTAGGAGGCCCCCCTGGGTCAGGTGTAACTCCATGGTTAATACTAGGACTAGTTTGAGTGGATTTTTCAGACTCGTTTGACCACTTAGAAGAAACAGTCCTCCTCCTAATCTGGTGGATATGACGTATCCAAGAAAGTCCTAACTCTGGAACTGATATTTTAACTCTTCTAGGCCCCAAAATAGTTTCTATCTTCCCCGCTAGCCAATCATCGCCTCTTTTCCTGTAACTCCTTGCCCATACTAAGTCTCCAACACGCCAATGATCAGAGTCAATTTCAATCCCCTTATGTCGTTGAACTTGCATGGCTTGTTGCCGTACTACATGATCTTGAGTATTAGGTGGGCGCATCAATTCTAAACGGTTTCTAATAAGCCGGCCAAGCAAAGCTTCGGCTGGAGCAATGCCAGTCGTCAAATGCTTGGTGTTACGATAATCTATCAGAAATTGCTGAAGTGCCACATCTATCGAGGCATCAGTACCCCCTTTCCCTAGAGCAGTAACCAACGCCCTTTTTACTAGCCTAACTGCATTTTCTGCAGCTCCGTTTGTTCTTGGGCTATAGGGTGCCCCAGATTTAAATTCTATTCTATTCATTTTTAGAAAATTTGTAAATTCGTCAGATAAGAAAGCTGAGTAGTTATCGGCCACCAACATTTCAGGTAACCCAAACCTGGCAAACATTTCCCTAAGAATCTTTATCGTGACAGCCGATGACATAGATTTTGTTGGAATTGCTTCTATCCACTTGGAATGACTGTCAATTACTACTAATATATAGTGGTTAAAAAGGGGTCCTAAATAATCCATGTGGAGTCGGCTCCATGGTTTAGAAGGCCACTCCCATGGTATTAAAGTATTCTTAGAAGGGAAATCTTTAGTTTTCGCACATTGTGCACAGCTGTTGATTAGTGACTCGATATCCTGATCTACTTTAGGCCACCATACATAGGCTCGGGCTAGTGCCTTTACTTTTACTATCCCAAAATGTGATTTGTGTAATTCTTCTAACACCTGTGAACGCAATTGTTCAGGTATTACCAGTCTATAGCCTCTCATCAGAACATCTTTTTCTACATGCAACTCATCCTTACATCTATAGAAGGGAATCAAAAATTCATCAACTGCAGCAGGCCACCCGAATTTGGTGTACCCAATTACTTTTGCAATGTTCTTATCTTTCCTAGAAGCAGCTACTACATTATTATAATCAATTGGTAGGCTCTCATTTTCAAAAACATAATGCACAGTTAAATCTGGTGTTTCATCAGAACGAACTGTGTCGGGAAGGGGCGCTCGTGACAGCCAATCCGCAGAGTTTTTATTAGAAGAAACATGTTCCATGTCGTAGCTATAATTGGCTAAAAACATAGCCCAACGTTGCAATCTGTTGGCGGCACAGGCTGGAATGCCAGCTTTAGGCCCAAATATAGCCAACAGCGGTTTGTGGACTGTTTGGAACCCAAATACTTCGAACCAGGCTCTACCTAGGAGCGGTGGACCTCTAGTATCTACTATGTATAAAGTCAACTGACCATAATTGTTTCCATCATACATAACATTAGGAGTAATTGTACCCAAAGGCTTTGCCTTCGTATCAAAATACGATAAAAATGTTTCATCTGTTTTGCTAATTACACAGCTATTAAAATATTTATTAAATAAAACCTGAGGTAATATCGAAGATTGACATCCAGTATCTATTTCAAATTTAATGTCAATACCATTTATGTTTACTGGAACTACGAATGGTGATACTGGTGCTATACCCTCATTATTGATCCTATAGATCGGCTCTAACAACTGTTCCTCTAGATAATAATTTTTGGTAGGTTTCTTATTATATTTCTCAGATTTTTTATTATCGACATTACTAGATTTATTCTTGGAAAAGGTATTATATTTCTTTTTAGGACATACCTTAACTAGATGATTGCCCTTACAAAAATTGCAGGCTTCGTCCTTATGCCAGCATGGGGGTGGGTGTCGCCTTCCGCAGATTTTGCAAGCCGCCTGTTGTCCATGTCCTTTGGAAGCGCTGATGTCCTTTCCTCCTCGTCCTTTTTTCTGGGCAGTGGCAGTCCGGAACACCGGCTCTTGCTTCACGTCCGTTATGGCGGGGTTTGTCGTCAGCTCATACTGGAGCGATGCCGATTCTTTAGCCGTTGCAATGTTCATCGCTTTCGTCATGTCCAGCTTCAACCGATCTTCCTCAAATAATCGGTCTTTTACCGGTCCTTTAGGCAAACCGAGGACGAACTTATCGAGAAGCATCTGATCAAGGTTAGTGCCGAACTTGCACGGTCCTCCAAGAGATCGCAATCTCGCTTGCCAGTCATGAAGTGCCTCCCCTTTTTCTCTCATAGCGTTGTAGAAACGATGGCGAAGGGAGAAAATCGACTCGGTCGGCAAGAAATGGTCATCAAATAGCTTTATAAGTTCGTCATATGTTTTTTCCTCCGGTTCGGACGGAACGCTCAAGTTGTGGATCAACTTATAACCAGCTTCATCCAAAGAATTGAGAAACAAGGCCCTCTTTGTCGTAGCGTCCGTGATACCATTTGCCGTAAAGAAAGTAATCATTCGTGGTTTCGCCACCTTCCAATCATTCTTGGACAACGCGAACGCGTGGAGTTGTCCGACATAAGTAGACATTGCGAACGGTAAAACTTCGCGGAAAATTCTCAAATTATCTCGCCTTTCATACATAAACACAACAAGACGGGCTTACTTGCTTTACTCGCCAATCTCCTTTCGTGGAAAACACTTCGTCAGGTAGAAAAAACGAGGACCATCTTCGTCGCCAATGTAATGTCTGGTTGGGAAGGGAACACGAGTAATGATACACTTGAATTGAAACAGTAGAAAGAGAGCTTTTATTGCCTTCACAAGCCTTTTATATAAACTCTTATCAATTGTCTCGAACGTTCTCCATTCTTCTCGAACTACATTGTTAAGTTATTCTATATGGATACTGTAATTGCATTAAGGTATTGCTCTATGGATACTACAGTGATAAAATTGTTTTTGTGTAGTTATTTGGTAAATAAGTACCCTGAGTTCGTATGCATACTCGATTTATTTGAATTGTCATTTTGTTGTATTGCTTTTCGCTTCTTCACTACCCAATTCTTGGAAGCTTTATGTTCGTGATTGTAGTCGGAAAAATTGTTTTCCTCCAAAATCACAATATTCACTTGCTTTTTGCGTTTCAGAGCTTGCTGATCAATGGTCTGTCTGTACTGTACTTGTCACGCCCAAAACTATACAAAGTTTCAATCCAATTCCAATGATATTTTCAGGGATTGTGCGGGTTAGCTCCAAGACGTTCCCCTATAATTTTCAATGGCGTTGAATCAACAGTTGCCTGTGCGCTTGCGCAAATGTAAATTTCTCATAACGTCGATATCTAATCGTCTGGATTAGATTTCGTCCAAACTCGGTAGACATTTGGGTATACGTTCTAGAAAACGAGGTATAAATTGTATCTTGGTTGTTATAATAATAATCATTGAGCATGCGCGAAACTATTATCCTACTGTATCAGAGTGGGTAGATTGTATGAAATGAAATGAAATGAAATTTATTTTCCTTCCTCTTGATACATAAAATTTACATCGAGTATAGATAACAATTTCCAGTTATATATAAATTGAAAAAATACATAATAAATAAAATAAATATCTACACGGTGTTTAAAAATAAATCAGTTCTTTGTCCACTTATTGAAGGACAATGTATGCCTAAAAGCTAAGCTTGTGCTGGCATACATGAGCCAAATTCAGCAATCCGATTTAGAACTATTTAACTATTTAATATTACTCATGAAAAGGAGAGAAAAAACGTTCTTGTTTGTTTTGATTTTGTTTCAAGCTCTTCTATTGTAACCCAATAATCCACTTTATATTATTTATATTTGTTGGTAGGCTTTAGGTTTTCACCGTTGGGTTTATGAGGGGGAGAATAAGCAGCTTCTCCTTTTTATAGTTTACTAGCGTTCCCCCCGCGAGCGTTGCTGCGCCCAAATTAAATTTGTTTATTGATCGTAATTTTAAACTGTTATTAAGAGGTGATTTGATGGACGGAAGCTTAGCCTTTGGTTTCTGCCTTTGGTGTCTACAATGACCCTGGATTCGTTGTCATTTTATGCAGACGTTCAATAGTATCCTCCTCCTCCCTTCTCCTCCTCCCTCCTCCTCCTCCCCCCCCTCATCCTCCTCCTCCTCCCTCCTCCTCCCTCCTCCCTCCTCCCTCCTCCTCCCTCATCCTCCTCCCTCCTCCTCCTCCCTCCTCCTCCTCCTCATCATCCTCCCTCATCCTCCTCCTCATCCTTTGGCCTCACCCTCGGCCTCACTCTGCCTTCGGTCTTGGCTTGGGTAGTTAAATAAATTTCTAAAACCTGACACTGCACCCTTTTATGCCCTCTGGGTCAGAGCCCTTTGAACGGAGTTGCACCAAACTTTACAGGAACAATCCTTGAATCATGCCTAATAATACCTGAAAGTTTCATTACAATCTGTCGAGCGGTTTCGGAGTCTATAGGCAACATACATACATACATACATCCTCTTTTATAGATATAGATTACTCGCTAAGCGCTTTCGCCCATAGGGCCTCGTCAGAGCTGTAAATGTAAAGGCACTCCAAGTACAGGTTTGTATTATATTATAAGGTACCTAATTTAATGTAGTTAAGGAGAATGTAGTTGGAATGTGGAGTCCATTGAGTGGAGTTGGAGTGGAGTTGGAGTGGAGTTGGAGTGGGGTTGGAGTGGAGTTGGAGTGGAGTTGGAGTGGAGTTGGAGTGGAGTTGGAGTGGAGTTGGAGTGGAGTTGTAGTGGAGTTGGAGTGGAGTTGGAGTGGAGTTGGAGTGGAGTTGGAGTTGGAGTGGAGTTGGAGTGGAGTGGGAGTGGAGTTGGAGTGGAGTTGGAGTGGAGTTGGAGTGGAGTTGGAGTGGAGTTGGAGTGGAGTTGGAGTGGAGTTGGAGTGGAGTTGGAGTGGAGTTGGAGTGGAGTTGGAGTGGAGTTGGAGTGGAGTTGGAGTGGAGTTGGAGTGGAGTTGGAGTGGAGTTGGAGTGGAGTTGGAGTGGAGTTGGAGTGGAGTTGGAGTGGAGTTGGAGTGGAGTTGGAGTGGAGTTGGAGTGGAGTTGGAGTGGAGTTGGAGTGGAGTTGGAGTGGAGTTGGAGTGGAGTTGGAGTGGAGTTGGAGTGGAGTTGGAGTGGAGTTGGAGTGGAGTTGGAGTGGAGTTGGAGTGGAGTTGGAGTGGAGTTGGAGTGGAGTTGGAGTGGAGTTGGAGTGGAGTTGGAGTGGAGTTGGAGTGGAGTTGGAGTGGAGTTGGAGTGGAGTTGGAGTGGAGTTGGAGTGGAGTTGGAGTGGAGTTGGAGTGGAGTTGGAGTGGAGTTGGAGTGGAGTTGGAGTGGAGTTGGAGTGGAGTTGGAGTGGAGTTGGAGTGGAGTTGGAGTGGAGTTGGAGTGGAGTTGGAGTGGAGTTGGAGTGGAGTTGGAGTGGAGTTGGAGTGGAGTTGGAGTGGAGTTGGAGTGGAGTTGGAGTGGAGTTGGAGTGGAGTTGGAGTGGAGTTGGAGTGGAGTTGGAGTGGAGTTGGAGTGGAGTTGGAGTGGAGTTGGAGTGGAGTTGGAGTGGAGTTGGAGTGGAGTTGGAGTGGAGTTGGAGTGGAGTTGGAGTGGAGTTGGAGTGGAGTTGGAGTGGAGTTGGAGTGGAGTTGGAGTGGAGTTGGAGTGGAGTTGGAGTGGAGTTGGAGTGGAGTGGAGTGGAGTGGAGTTGGAGTGGAGTCGGAGTGGAGTCGGAGTGGAGTCGGAGTGGAGTCGGAGTGGAGTCGGAGTGGAGTCGGAGTGGAGTCGGAGTGGAGTCGGAGTGGAGTCGGAGTGGAGTGGGAGTGGGAGTGGAGTCGGAGTGGAGTCGGAGTGGAGTGGGAGTGGAGTCGGAGTGGAGTCGGAGTGGAGTCGGAGTGGAGTCGGAGTGGAGTTGGAGTGGAGTCGGAGTGGAGTCGGAGTGGAGTTGGAGTGGAGTTGGAGTGGAGTTGGAGTGGAGTTGGAGTGGAGTTGGAGTGGAGTCGGAGTGGAGTTGGAGTGGAGTTGGAGTGGAGTCGGAGTGGAGTTGGAGTGGAGGTGGAGTGGAGTTGGAGTGGAGTTGGAGTGGAGTTGGAGTGGAGTTGGAGTGGAGTTGGAGTGGAGTTGGAGTGGAGTTGGAGTGGAGTTGGAGTGGAGTTGGAGTGGAGTTGGAGTGGAGTTGGAGTGGAGTTGGAGTGGAGTTGGAGTGGAGTTGGAGTGGAGTTGGAGTGGAGTTGGAGTGGAGTTGGAGTGGAGTTGGAGTGGAGTTGGAGTGGAGTTGGAGTGGAGTTGGAGTGGAGTTGGAGTGGAGTTGGAGTGGAGTTGGAGTGGAGTTGGAGTGGAGTTGGAGTGGAGTTGGAGTGGAGTTGGAGTGGAGTTGGAGTGGAGTGGAGTGGAGTGGAGTGGAGTTGGAGTGGAGTTGGAGTGGAGTTGGAGTGGAGTTGGAGTGGAGTTGGAGTGGAGTTGGAGTGGAGTTGGAGTGGAGTTGGAGTGGAGTTGGAGTGGAGTTGGAGTGGAGTTGGAGTGGAGTTGGAGTGGAGTTGGAGTGGAGTTGGAGTGGAGTTGGAGTGGAGTTGGAGTGGAGTTGGAGTGGAGTTGGAGTGGAGTTGGAGTGGAGTTGGAGTGGAGTTGGAGTGGAGTTGGAGTGGAGTTGGAGTGGAGTTGGAGTGGAGTTGGAGTGGAGTTGGAGTGGAGTTGGAGTGGAGTTGGAGTGGAGTTGGAGTGGAGTTGGAGTGGAGTTGGAGTGGAGTTGGAGTGGAGTTGGAGTGGAGTTGGAGTGGAGTTGGAGTGGAGTTGGAGTGGAGTTGGAGTGGAGTTGGAGTGGAGTTGGAGTGGAGTTGGAGTGGAGTTGGAGTGGAGTTGGAGTGGAGTTGGAGTGGAGTTGGAGTGGAGTTGGAGTTGGAGTGGAGTTGGAGTGGAGTTGGAGTGGAGTTGGAGTGGAGTTGGAGTGGAGTTGGAGTGGAGTTGGAGTGGAGTTGGAGTGGAGTTGGAGTGGAGTTGGAGTGGAGTGGAGTGGAGTGGAGTGGAGTTGGAGTGGAGTTGGAGTGGAGTTGGAGTGGAGTTGGAGTGGAGTTGGAGTGGAGTTGGAGTGGAGTTGGAGTGGAGTGGAGTGGAGTTGGAGGGGTGGAGTTGGAGTGGAGTTGGAGTGGAGTTGGAGTGGAGTTGGAGTGGAGTTGGAGTGGAGTGGAGTTGGAGTGGAGTTGGAGTGGAGTTGGAGTGGAGTGGAGTGGAGTTGGAGTGGAGTTGGAGTGGAGTGGAGTGGAGTGGAGTGGAGTGGAGTTGGAGTGGAGTTGGAGTGGAGTTGGAGTGGAGTTGGAGTGGAGTTGGAGTGGAGTGGAGTGGAGTTGGAGTGGAGTGGAGTTGGAGTGGAGTTGGAGTGGAGTTGGAGTGGAGTTGGAGTGGAGTTGGAGTGGAGTTGGAGTGGAGTTGGAGTGGAGTTGGAGTGGAGTTGGAGTGGAGTTGGAGTGGAGTTGGAGTGGAGTTGGAGTGGAGTTGGAGTGGAGTTGGAGTGGAGTTGGAGTGGAGTTGGAGTGGAGTTGGAGTGGAGTTGGAGTGGAGTTGGAGTGGAGGTGGAGTGGAGTTGGAGTGGAGTTGGAGTGGAGTTGGAGTGGAGTTGGAGTGGAGTTGGAGTGGAGTTGGAGTGGAGTTGGAGTGGAGTTGGAGTGGAGTTGGAGTGGAGTTGGAGTGGAGTTGGAGTGGAGTTGGAGTGGAGTTGGAGTGGAGTTGGAGTGGAGTTGGAGTGGAGTTGGAGTGGAGTTGGAGTGGAGTTGGAGTGGAGTTGGAGTGGAGTTGGAGTGGAGTTGGAGTGGAGTTGGAGTGGAGTTGGAGTGGAGTTGGAGTGGAGTTGGAGTGGAGTTGGAGTGGAGTTGGAGTGGAGTTGGAGTGGAGTTGGAGTGGAGTTGGAGTGGAGTTGGAGTGGAGTTGGAGTGGAGTTGGAGTAGAGATGTTTAACTCGAGTGTTCAATGTCCATTTGAAATTTTCTCTGAATTTCAATACAAAACGCATTTATCTGAGATTCTGAAGTTTTACACTGTGCACACCCTCCTAGGAGAAATACTGTCGGTGATCTTGTGTTAACCGAGCATTCAGTAAAATGGATAGAAGACTAAAGGTCAAAAGGAATATTACGAGTATAATGAAGATACTAGCATTTTAGAATGGCGATTATACCATCCCCATAAATAGATTACGTCTAATTTCCTTCTTGACTGTTGATGGTAAACATTTTTACAAAACTAGCTTTAAAAAATAAAAATAAATAAAAAGCATATTAATAATAAATGAAAAAAAGAAAAGGCCTTGGTAAAATTGTTGTTTTTCTTCATGATTCTGTTTCAAAGTTTGCCAACTATAGGCGCGATTGAATTAAATTTTCTTGCATAAGTAAAGGTCCAAATTACTACAGGGCTAATTGAACATCCGTTGCTGCTCCCAGTTCTGCTATAGGATTCGTAATTGTTATCGCTCTCCCTCAATGAGTGTTGATCTTGATCTTTGTTATGAAATTACCCCCAAAGACGTAAATACAATAAATGAATTGTACTTCAAATATAGCTAAGCTATTTCCTTTCATGATGTGTTCTTCGTTGCTTGATCATTGGAATATTTGGTACCGTAAAGTGGGGTGACTTGGTACAACTTCGAACTTCAACAAGTTGTAAATATGTGAAAAATCAACAATAAAGTGATAACTTTTGCTTTGAAACATGTTACGCTACTTCTTCTACAGAACCCACCTTTTGAAATTGTTTTATTTGCACCCTTTGTATTTTTAATTTTTTTTAAAGTGCTAATTTCCAAGTCACCCCGTGGATCCACTCCACTCCAACTCCACTCCAACTCCACTCCAACTCCACTCCAACTCCACTCCAACTCCACTCCAACTCCACTCCAACTCCACTCCAACTCCACTCCAACTCCACTCCAACTCCACTCCAACTCCAATCCAACTCCACTCCAACTCCACTCCAACTCCACTCCAACTCCACTCCAACTCCACTCCAACTCCACTCCAACTCCACTCCAACTCCACTCCAACTCCACTCCAACTCCACTCCAACTCCACTCCAACTCCACTCCAACTCCACTCCACCTCCACTCCACTCCGAGTTGGAGTGGAGTTGGAGTGGAGTTGGAGTGGAGTTGGAGTGGAGTTGGAGTGGAGTTGGAGTGGAGTTGGAGTGGAGTTGTAGTGGAGTTGGAGTGGAGTTGGAGTGGAGTTGGAGTGGAGTTGGAGTGGAGTTGGAGTGGAGTTGGAGTGGAGTTGGAGTGGAGTTGGAGTGGAGTTGGAGTGGAGTTGGAGTGGAGTTGGAGTGGAGTTGGAGTGGAGTTGGAGTGGAGTTGGAGTGGAGTTGGAGTGGAGTTGGAGTGGAGTTGGAGTGGAGTTGGAGTGGAGTTGGAGTGGAGTTGGAGTGGAGTTGGAGTGGAGTTGGAGTGGAGTTGGAGTGGAGTTGGAGTGGAGTTGGAGTGGAGTTGGAGTGGAGTTGGAGTGGAGTTGGAGTGGAGTTGGAGTGGAGTTGGAGTGGAGTTGGAGTGGAGTTGGAGTGGAGTTGGAGTGGAGTTGGAGTGGAGTTGGAGTGGAGTTGGAGTGGAGTTGGAGTGGAGTTGGAGTGGAGTTGGAGTGGAGGAGGAGGTGGAGTCGGAGTGGAGTTGGAGTGGAGTTGGAGTGGAGTTGGAGTGGAGTTGGAGTGGAGTTGGAGTGGAGTTGGAGTGGAGTTGGAGTGGAGTTGGAGTGGAGTTGGAGTGGAGTTGGAGTGGAGTTGGAGTGGAGTTGGAGTGGAGTTGGAGTGGAGTTGGAGTGGAGTTGGAGTGGAGGTGGAGTGGAGTTGGAGTGGAGTTGGAGTGGAGTTGGAGTGGAGTTGGAGTGGAGTTGGAGTGGAGTTGGAGTGGAGTTGGAGTGGAGTTGGAGTGGAGTCGGAGTGGAGTCGGAGTGGAGTCGGAGTGGAGTCGGAGTGGAGTCGGAGTGGAGTTGGAGTGGAGTCGGAGTGGAGTTGGAGTGGAGTTGGAGTGGAGTTGGAGTGGAGTTGGAGTGGAGTTGGAGTGGAGTTGGAGTGGAGTTGGAGTGGAGTTGGAGTGGAGTTGGAGTGGAGTCGGAGTGGAGTTGGAGTGGAGTTGGAGTGGAGTTGGAGTGGAGTTGGAGTTGGAGTGGAGTTGGAGTGGAGTCGGAGTGGAGTCGGAGTGGAGTCGGAGTGGAGTCGGAGTGGAGTCGGAGTGGAGTCGGAGTGGAGTCGGAGTGGAGTCGGAGTGGAGTGGAGTGGAGTGGAGTGGAGTGGAGTGGAGTGGAGTGGAGTGGAGTGGAGTGGAGTGGAGTCGGAGTGGAGTTGGAGTGGAGTTGGAGTGGAGTTGGAGTGGAGTTGGAGTGGAGTTGGAGTGGAGTTGGAGTGGAGTTGGAGTGGAGTTGGAGTGGAGTTGGAGTGGAGTTGGAGTGGAGTTGGAGTAGCGATGTTTAACTCGAGTGTTCAATGTCCATTTGAAATTTTCTCTGAATTTCAATACAAAACGCATTTATCTGAGATTCTGAACTTTTACACTGTGCACACCCTCCTAGGAGAAATACTGTCGGTGATCTTGTGTTAACCGAGCATTCAGTAAAATGGATAGAAGACTAAAGGTCAAAAGGAATATTACGAGTATAATGAAGATACTAGCATTTTAGAATGGCGATTATACCATCCCCATAAATAGATTACGTCTAATTTCCTTCTTGACTGTTGATGGTAAACATTTTTACAAAACTAGCTTTAAAAAATAAAAATAAATAAAAAGCATATTAATATTAAATGAAAAAAAGAAAAGGCCTTGGTAAAATTGTTGTTTTTCTTCATGATTCTGTTTCAAAGTTTGCCAACTATAGGCGCGATTGAATTAAATTTTCTTGCATAAGTAAAGGTCCAAATTACTACAGGGCTAATTGAACATCCGTTGCTGCTCCCAGTTCTGCTATAGGATTCGTAATTGTTATCGCTGTCCCTCAATGAGTGTTGATCTTGATCTTTGTTATGAAATTACCCCCAAAGACGTAAATACAATAAATGAATTGTACTTCAAATATAGCTAAGCTATTTCCTTTCATGATGTGTTCTTCGTTGCTTGATCATTGGAATATTTGGTACCGTAAAGTGGGGTGACTTGGTACAACTTCGAACTTCAACAAGTTGTAAATATGTGAAAAATCAACAATAAAGTGATAACTTTTGCTTTGAAACATGTTACGCTACTTCTTCTACAGAACCCACCTTTTGAAATTGTTTTATTTGCACCCTTTGTATTTTTAATTTTTTTTAAAGTGCTAATTTCCAAGTCACCCCGTGGATCCACTCCACTCCAACTCCACTCCAACTCCACTCCAACTCCACTCCAACTCCACTCCAACTCCACTCCAACTCCACTCCAACTCCACTCCAACTCCACTCCAACTCCACTCCAACTCCACTCCAACTCCACTCCAACTCTACTCCAACTCCACTCCAACTCCACTCCAACTCCACTCCAACTCCACTCCAACTCCACTCCAACTCCACTCCAACTCCACTCCAACTCCACTCCAACTCCACTCCAACTCCACTCCAAATCCACTCCAACTCCACTCCAAATCCACTCCAACTCCACTCCGAATCCACTCCAACTCCACTCCAACTCCACTCCAACTCCAGTTGGAGTGGAGTTGGAGTGGAGTTGGAGTGGAGTTGGAGTGGAGTTGGAGTGGAGTTGGAGTGGAGTTGGAGTGGAGTTGGAGTGGAGTTGGAGTGGAGTTGGAGTGGAGTTGGAGTGGAGTTGGAGTGGAGTGGAGTTGGAGTGGAGTTGGAGTGGAGTTGGAGTGGAGTTGGAGTGGAGTTGGAGTGGAGTGGAGTTGGAGTGGAGTTGGAGTGGAGTTGGAGTGGAGTTGGAGTGGAGTTGGAGTGGAGTTGAAGTGGAGTTGGAGTGGAGTTGGAGTGGAGTTGGAGTGGAGTTGGAGTGGAGTTGGAGTGGAGTTGGAGTGGAGTTGGAGTGGAGTTGGAGTGGAGTTGGAGTGGAGTTGGAGTGGAGTGGAGTTGGAGTGGAGTTGGAGTGGAGTTGGAGTGGAGTTGGAGTGGAGTTGGAGTGGAGTTGGAGTGGAGTTGGAGTGGAGTTGGAGTGGAGTTGGAGTGGAGTTGGAGTGGAGTTGGAGTGGAGTTGGAGTGGAGTTGGAGTGGAGTTGGAGTGGAGTTGGAGTGGAGTTGGAGTGGAGTTGGAGTGGAGTTGGAGTGGAGTTGGAGTGGAGTTGGAGTGGAGTTGGAGTGGAGTTGGAGTGGAGTTGGAGTGGAGTTGGAGTGGAGTTGGAGTGGAGTTGGAGTGGAGTTGGAGTGGAGTTGGAGTGGAGTTGGAGTGGAGTTGGAGTGGAGTTGGAGTGGAGTTGGAGTGGAGTTGGAGTGGAGTTGGAGTGGAGTTGGAGTGGAGTGGAGTTGGAGTGGAGTTGGAGTGGAGTTGGAGTGGAGTTGGAGTGGAGTTGGAGTGGAGTTGGAGTGGAGTTGGAGTGGAGTTGGAGTGGAGTTGGAGTGGAGTTGGAGTGGAGTTGGAGTGGAGTTGGAGTGGAGTTGGAGTGGAGTTGGAGTGGAGTTGGAGTGGAGTTGGAGTGGAGTTGGAGTGGAGTTGGAGTGGAGTTGGAGTGGAGTTGGAGTGGAGTTGGAGTGGAGTTGGAGTGGAGTTGGAGTGGAGTTGGAGTGGAGTTGGAGTGGAGTTGGAGTGGAGTTGGAGTGGAGTTGGAGTGGAGTTGGAGTGGAGTTGGAGTGGAGTTGGAGTGGAGTTGGAGTGGAGTTGGAGTGGAGTTGGAGTGGAGTTGGAGTGGAGTTGGAGTGGAGTTGGAGTGGAGTTGGAGTGGAGTTGGAGTGGAGTTGGAGTGGAGTTGGAGTGGAGTTGGAGTGGAGTTGGAGTGGAGTTGGAGTGGAGTTGGAGTGGAGTTGGAGTGGAGTTGGAGTGGAGTTGGAGTGGAGTTGGAGTGGAGTTGGAGTGGAGTTGGAGTGGAGTTGGAGTGGAGTTGGAGTGGAGTTGGAGTGGAGTTGGAGTGGAGTTGGAGTGGAGTTGGAGTGGAGTTGGAGTGGAGTTGGAGTGGAGTTGGAGTGGAGTTGGAGTGGAGTTGGAGTGGAGTTGGAGTGGAGTTGGAGTGGAGTTGGAGTGGAGTTGGAGTGGAGTTGGAGTGGAGTTGGAGTGGAGTTGGAGTGGAGTTGGAGTGGAGTTGGAGTGGAGTTGGAGTGGAGTTGGAGTGGAGTTGGAGTGGAGTTGGAGTGGAGTTGGAGTGGAGTTGGAGTGGAGTTGGAGTGGAGTTGGAGTGGAGTTGGAGTGGAGTTGGAGTGGAGTTGGAGTGGAGTTGGAGTGGAGTTGGAGTGGAGTTGGAGTGGAGTGGAGTTGGAGTGGAGTTGGAGTGGAGTTGGAGTGGAGTTGGAGTGGAGTTGGAGTGGAGTGGAGTGGAGTGGAGTTGGAGTGGAGTTGGAGTGGAGTTGGAGTGGAGTTGGAGTGGAGTTGGAGTGGAGTTGGAGTGGAGTTGGAGTGGAGTTGGAGTGGAGTTGGAGTGGAGTTGGAGTGGAGTTGGAGTGGAGTTGGAGTGGAGTTGGAGTGGAGTTGGAGTGGAGTTGGAGTGGAGTTGGAGTGGAGTTGGAGTGGAGTTGGAGTGGAGTTGGAGTGGAGTTGGAGTGGAGTTGGAGTGGAGTTGGAGTGGAGTTGGAGTGGAGTTGGAGTGGAGTTGGAGTGGAGTTGGAGTGGAGTTGGAGTGGAGTTGGAGTGGAGTTGGAGTGGAGTTGGAGTGGAGTTGGAGTGGAGTTGGAGTGGAGTTGGAGTGGAGTGGAGTTGGAGTGGAGTTGGAGTGGAGTTGGAGTGGAGTTGGAGTGGAGTTGGAGTGGAGTTGGAGTGGAGTTGGAGTGGAGTTGGAGTGGAGTTGGAGTGGAGTTGGAGTGGAGTTGGAGTGGAGTTGGGGTGGAGTGGAGTTGGAGTGGAGTTGGAGTGGAGTTGGAGTGGAGTTGGAGTGGAGTTGGAGTGGAGTTGGAGTGGAGTTGGAGTGGAGTTGGAGTGGAGTTGGAGTGGAGTTGGAGTGGAGTTGGAGTGGAGTTGGAGTGGAGTTGGAGTGGAGTTGGAGTGGAGTTGGAGTGGAGTTGGAGTGGGAGTGGAGTTGGAGTGGAGTTGGAGTGGAGTTGGAGTGGAGTTGGAGTGGAGTTGGAGTGGAGTTGGAGTGGAGTGGAGTGGAGTGGAGTTGGAGTGGAGTTGGAGTGGAGTTGGAGTGGAGTTGGAGTGGAGTTGGAGTGGAGTTGGAGTGGAGTTGGAGTGGAGTTGGAGTGGAGTTGGAGTGGAGTTGGAGTGGAGTTGGAGTGGAGTTGGAGTGGAGTTGGAGTGGAGTTGGAGTGGAGTTGGAGTTGGAGTGGAGTTGGAGTGGAGTTGGAGTGGAGTTGGAGTGGAGTTGGAGTGGAGTTGGAGTGGAGTTGGAGTGGAGTTGGAGTGGAGGTGGAGTGGAGTTGGAGTGGAGTTGGAGTGGAGTTGGAGTGGAGTTGGAGTGGAGTTGGAGTGGAGTTGGAGTGGAGTTGGAGTGGAGTTGGAGTGGAGTTGGAGTGGAGTTGGAGTGGAGTTGGAGTGGAGTTGGAGTGGAGTTGGAGTGGAGTTGGAGTGGAGTTGGAGTGGAGTTGGAGTGGAGTTGGAGTGGAGTTGGAGTGGAGTTGGAGTGGAGTTGGAGTGGAGTTGGAGTGGAGTTGGAGTGGAGTTGGAGTGGAGTTGGAGTGGAGTTGGAGTGGAGTTGGAGTGGAGTTGGAGTGGAGTTGGAGTGGAGTTGGAGTGGAGTTGGAGTGGAGTGGAGTTGGAGTGGAGTTGGAGTGGAGTTGGAGTGGAGTTGGAGTGGAGTTGGAGTGGAGTTGGAGTGGAGTTGGAGTGGAGTTGGAGTGGAGTTGGAGTGGAGTTGGAGTGGAGTTGGAGTGGAGTTGGAGTGGAGTTGGAGTGGAGTTGGAGTGGAGTTGGAGTGGAGTTGGAGTGGAGTTGGAGTGGAGTTGGAGTGGAGTTGGAGTGGAGTTGGAGTGGAGTTGGAGTGGAGTTGGAGTGGAGTTGGAGTGGAGTTGGAGTGGAGTTGGAGTGGAGTTGGAGTGGAGTTGGAGTGGAGTTGGAGTGGAGTTGGAGTGGAGTTGGAGTTGGAGTGGAGTTGGAGTGGAGTTGGAGTGGAGTTGGAGTGGAGTTGGAGTGGAGTTGGAGTGGAGTTGGAGTGGAGTTGGAGTGGAGTTGGAGTGGAGTTGGAGTGGAGTTGGAGTGGAGTTGGAGTGGAGTTGGAGTGGAGTTGGAGTGGAGTTGGAGTGGAGTTGGAGTGGAGTTGGAGTGGAGTTGGAGTGGAGTTGGAGTGGAGTTGGAGTGGAGTTGGAGTGGAGTTGGAGTGGAGTTGGAGTGGAGTTGGAGTGGAGTTGGAGTTGGAGTTGGAGTTGGAGTGGAGTTGGAGTGGAGTTGGAGTGGAGTTGGAGTGGAGTTGGAGTGGAGTTGGAGTGGAGTTGGAGTGGAGGTGGAGTGGAGTTGGAGTGGAGTTGGAGTGGAGTTGGAGTGGAGTTGGAGTGGAGTTGGAGTGGAGTTGGAGTGGAGTTGGAGTGGAGTTGGAGTGGAGTTGGAGTGGAGTTGGAGTGGAGTTGGAGTGGAGTTGGAGTGGAGTTGGAGTGGAGTTGGGGTGGAGTTGGAGTGGAGTCGGAGTGGAGTTGGAGTGGAGTTGGAGTGGAGTTGGAGTGGAGTTGGAGTGGAGTTGGAGTGGAGTTGGAGTGGAGTTGGAGTGGAGTTGGAGTGGAGTTGGAGTGGAGTCGGAGTGGAGTCGGAGTGGAGTTGGAGTGGAGTTGGAGTGGAGTTGGAGTGGAGTTGGAGTGGAGTTGGAGTGGAGTTGGAGTGGAGTTGGAGTGGAGTTGGAGTGGAGTTGGAGTGGAGTTGGAGTGGAGTTGGAGTGGAGTTGGAGTAGCGATGTTTAACTCGAGTGTTCAATGTCCATTTGAAATTTTCTCTGAATTTCAATACAAAACGCATTTATCTGAGATTCTGAACTTTTACACTGTGCACACCCTCCTAGGAGAAATACTGTCGGTGATCTTGTGTTAACCGAGCATTCAGTAAAATGGATAGAAGACTAAAGGTCAAAAGGAATATTACGAGTATAATGAAGATACTAGCATTTTAGAATGGCGATTATACCATCCCCATAAATAGATTACGTCTAATTTCCTTCTTGACTGTTGATGGTAAACATTTTTACAAAACTAGCTTTAAAAAATAAAAATAAATAAAAAGCATATTAATATTAAATGAAAAAAAAGAAAAGGCCTTGGTAAAATTGTTGTTTTTCTTCATGATTCTGTTTCAAAGTTTGCCAACTATAGGCGCGATTGAATTAAATTTTCTTGCATAAGTAAAGGTCCAAATTACTACAGGGCTAATTGAACATCCGTTGCTGCTCCCAGTTCTGCTATAGGATTCGTAATTGTTATCGCTGTCCCTCAATGAGTGTTGATCTTGATCTTTGTTATGAAATTACCCCCAAAGACGTAAATACAATAAATGAATTGTACTTCAAATATAGCTAAGCTATTTCCTTTCATGATGTGTTCTTCGTTGCTTGATCATTGGAATATTTGGTACCGTAAAGTGGGGTGACTTGGTACAACTTCGAACTTCAACAAGTTGTAAATATGTGAAAAATCAACAATAAAGTGATAACTTTTGCTTTGAAACATGTTACGCTACTTCTTCTACAGAACCCACCTTTTGAAATTGTTTTATTTGCACCCTTTGTATTTTTAATTTTTTTTAAAGTGCTAATTTCCAAGTCACCCCGTGGATCCACTCCAACTCCACTCCAACTCCACTCCAACTCCACTCCAACTCCACTCCAACTCCACTCCAACTCCACTCCAACTCCACTCCAACTCCACTCCAACTCCACTCCAACTCCACTCCAACTCCACTCCAACTCCACTCCAACTCCACTCCAACTCCACTCCAACTCCACTCCAACTCCACTCCAACTCCACTCCAACTCCACTCCAACTCCACTCCAACTCCACTCCAACTCCACTCCAACTCCACTCCAACTCCACTCCAACTCCACTCTAACTCCACTCTAACTCCACTCCAACTCCACTCCAACTCCAGGAGTGGAGTTGGAGTGGAGTTGGAGTGAAGTTGGAGTGGAGTTGGAGTGGAGTTGGAGTGGAGTTGGAGTGGAGTTGGAGTGGAGTTGGAGTGGAGTTGGAGTGGAGTTGGAGTGGAGTTGGAGTGGAGTTGGAGTGGAGTTGGAGTGGAGTTGGAGTGGAGTTGGAGTTGAGTTGGAGTGGAGTTGGAGTGGAGTTGGAGTGGAGTGGAGTTGGAGTGGAGTTGGAGTGGAGTTGGAGTGGAGTTGGAGTGGAGTTGGAGTGGAGTTGGAGTGGAGTTGGAGTGGAGTTGGAGTGGAGTTGGAGTGGAGTTGGAGTGGAGTTGGAGTGGAGTTGGAGTGGAGTTGGAGTGGAGTTGGAGTGGAGTTGGAGTGGAGTTGGAGTGGAGTTGGAGTGGAGTTGGAGTGGAGTTGGAGTGGAGTTGGAGTGGAGTTGGAGTGGAGTTGGAGTGGAGTTGGAGTGGAGTTGGAGTGGAGTTGGAGTGGAGTGGAGTTGGAGTGGAGTTGGAGTGGAGTTGGAGTGGAGTTGGAGTGGAGTTGGAGTGGAGTTGGAGTGGAGTTGGAGTGGAGTTGGAGTGGAGTTGGAGTGGAGTTGGAGTGGAGTTGGAGTGGAGTTCTAGTGGAGTTGGAGTGGAGTTGGAGTGGAGTTGGAGTGGAGTTGGAGTGGAGTTGGAGTGGAGTTGGAGTGGAGTTGGAGTGGAGTTGGAGTGGAGTTGGAGTGGAGTTGGAGTGGAGTTGGAGTGGAGTTGGAGTGGAGTTGGAGTGGAGTTGGAGTGGAGTTGGAGTGGAGTTGGAGTGGAGTTGGAGTGGAGTTGGAGTGGAGTTGGAGTGGAGTGGGAGTGGAGTCGGAGTGGAGTCGGAGTGGAGTCGGAGTGGAGTCGGAGTGGAGTGGGAGTGGAGTCGGAGTGGAGTCGGAGTGGAGTCGGAGTGGAGTCGGAGTGGAGTCGGAGTGGAGTCGGAGTGGAGTCGGAGTGGAGTCGGAGTGGAGTCGGAGTGGAGTCGGAGTGGAGTCGGAGTGGAGTCGGAGTGGAGTCGGAGTGGAGTCGGAGTGGAGTCGGAGTGGAGTCGGAGTGGAGTCGGAGTGGAGTCGGAGTGGAGTCGGAGTGGAGTCGGAGTGGAGTCGGAGTGGAGTCGGAGTGGAGTCGGAGTGGAGTCGGAGTGGAGTCGGAGTGGAGTCGGAGTGGAGTCGGAGTGGAGTCGGAGTGGAGTCGGAGTGGAGTCGGAGTGGAGTTGGAGTGGAGTTGGAGTGGAGTTGGAGTGGAGTTGGAGTGGAGTTGGAGTGGAGTTGGAGTGGAGTTGGAGTGGAGTTGGAGTGGAGTTGGAGTGGAGTTGGAGTGGAGTTGGAGTGGAGTTGGAGTGGAGTTGGAGTGGAGTTGGAGTGGAGTTGGAGTGGAGTTGGAGTGGAGTTGGAGCGGAGTTGGAGCGGAGTTGGAGTGGAGTTGGAGTGGAGTTGGAGTGGAGTTGGAGTGGAGTTGGAGTGGAGTTGGAGTGGAGTTGGAGTGGAGTCGGAGTGGAGTTGGAGTGGAGTTGGAGTGGAGTTGGAGTGGAGTTGGAGTGGAGTTGGAGTGGAGTTGGAGTGGAGTTGGAGTGGAGTTGGGGTGGAGTTGGAGTGGAGTTGGAGTGGAGCTGGAGTGGAGTTGGAGTGGAGTTGGAGTGGAGTTGGAGTGGAGTTGGAGTGGAGTTGGAGTGGAGTTGGAGTGGAGTTGGAGTGGAGTTGGAGTGGAGTTGGAGTGGAGTTGGAGTGGAGTTGGAGTGGAGTTGGAGTGGAGTTGGAGTGGAGTTGGAGTGGAGTTGGAGTGGAGTTGGAGTGGAGTTGGAGTGGAGTTGGAGTGGAGTTGGAGTGGAGTTGGAGTGGAGTTGGAGTGGAGTTGGAGTGGAGTTGGAGTGGAGTTGGAGTGGAGTTGGAGTGGAGTTGGAGTGGAGTTGGAGTGGAGTTGGAGTGGAGTTGGAGTGGAGTTGGAGTGGAGTTGGAGTGGAGTTGGAGTGGAGTTGGAGTGGAGTTGGAGTGGAGTTGGAGTGGAGTTGGAGTGGAGTTGGAGTGGAGTTGGAGTGGAGTTGGAGTGGAGTTGGTGTGGAGTTGGAGTGGAGTTGGAGTGGAGTTGGAGTGGAGTTGGAGTGGAGTTGGAGTGGAGTTGGAGTGGAGTTGGAGTGGAGTTGGAGTGGAGTTGGAGTGGAGTTGGAGTGGAGTTGAGTGGAGTGGATTAGGAGTGGAGTTGGAGTGGAGTTGGAGTGGAGTTGGAGTGGAGTGGAGTTGGAGTGGAGTGGAGTGGAGTGGAGTTGGAGTGGAGTTGGAGTGGAGTTGGAGTGGAGTTGGGGTGGAGTTGGAGTGGAGTTGGAGTGGAGTTGGAGTGGAGTTGGAGTGGAGTTGGAGTGGAGTTGGAGTGGAGTTGGAGTGGAGTTGGAGTGGAGTTGGAGTGGAGTTGGAGTGGAGTTGGAGTGGAGTTGGAGTGGAGTTGGAGTGGAGTTGGAGTGGAGTTGGAGTGGAGTTGGAGTGGAGTTGGAGTGGAGTTGGAGTGGAGTTGGAGTGGAGTTGGAGTGGAGTTGGAGTGGAGTTGGAGTGGAGTTGGAGTGGAGTTGGAGTGGAGTTGGAGTGGAGTTGGAGTGGAGTTGGAGTGGAGTTGGAGTGGAGTTGGAGTGGAGTTGGAGTGGAGTTGGAGTGGAGTTGGAGTGGAGTTGGAGTGGAGTTGGAGTGGAGTTGGAGTGGAGTTGGAGTGGAGTTGGAGTGGAGTTGGAGTGGAGTTGGAGTGGAGTTGGAGTGGAGTTGGAGTGGAGTTGGAGTGGAGTTGGAGTGGAGTTGGAGTGGAGTTGGAGTGGAGTTGGAGTGGAGTTGGAGTGGAGTTGGAGTGGAGTTGGAGTGGAGTTGGAGTGGAGTTGGAGTGGAGTTGGAGTAGCGATGTTTAACTCGAGTGTTCAATGTCCATTTGAAATTTTCTCTGAATTTCAATACAAAACGCATTTATCTGAGATTCTGAACTTTTACACTTTGCACACCCTCCTAGGAGAAATACTGTCGGTGATCTTGTGTTAACCGAGCATTCAGTAAAATGGATAGAAGACTAAAGGTCAAAAGGAATATTACGAGTATAATGAAGATACTAGCATTTTAGAATGGCGATTATACCATCCCCATAAATAGATTACGTCTAATTTCCTTCTTGACTGTTGATGGTAAACATTTTTACAAAACTAGCTTTAAAAAATAAAAATAAATAAAAAGCATATTAATAATAAATAAAAAAAAGAAAAGGCCTTGGTAAAATTGTTGTTTTTCTTCATGATTCTGTTTCAAAGTTTGCCAACTATTGGCGCGATTGAATTAAATTTTCTTGCATAAGTAAAGGTCCAAATTACTACAGGGCTAATTGAACATCCGTTGCTGCTCCCAGTTCTGTTATAGGATTCGTAATTGTTATCGCTGTCCCTCAATGAAGTGTTGATCTTGATCTTTGTTATGAAATTACCCCCAAAGACGTAAATACAATAAATGAATTGTACTTCAAATATAGCTAAGCTATTTCCTTTCATGATGTGTTCTTCGTTGCTTGATCATTGGAATATTTGGTACTGTAAAGTGGGGTGACTTGGTACAACTTCGAACTTCAACAAGTTGTAAATATGTCAAAAATCAACAATAAAGTGATAACTTTTGCTTTGAAACATGTTACGCTACTTCTTCTACAGAACCCACCTTTTGAAATTGTTTTATTTGCACCCTTTGTATTTTTAATTTTTTTTAAAGTGCTAATTTCCAAGTCACCCCGTGGATCCACTCCACTCCAACTCCACTCCAACTCCACTCCAACTCCACTCCAACTCCACTCCAACTCCACTCCAACTCCACTCCAACTCCACTCCAACTCCACTCCAACTCCACTCCAACTCCACTCCAACTCCACTCCAACTCCACTCCAACTCCACTCCAACTCCACTCCAACTCCACTCCAACTCCACTCCAACTCCACTCCAACTCCACTCCAACTCCTCTCCAACTCCACTCCAACTCCACTCCAACTCCACTCCAACTCCACTCCAACTCCACTCCAACTCCACTCCAACTCCACTCCAACTCCACTCCAACTCCACTCCAACTCCACTCCAACTCCACTCCAACTCCAGTTGGAGTGGAGTTGGAGTGGAGTTGGAGTGGAGTTGGAGTGGAGTTGGAGTGGAGTTGGAGTGGAGTTGGAGTGGAGTTAGAGTGGAGTTGGAGTGGAGTTGGAGTGGAGTTGGAGTGGAGTTGGAGTGGAGTTGGAGTGGAGTTGGAGTGGAGTTGGAGTGGAGTTGGAGTGGAGTTGGAGTGGAGTGGAGTTGGAGTGGAGTTGGAGTGGAGTTGGAGTGGAGTTGGAGTGGAGTTGGAGTGGAGTTGGAGTGGAGTTGGAGTGGAGATGGAGTGGAGTTGGAGTGGAGTTGGAGTGGAGTTGGAGTGGAGTTGGAGTGGAGTTGGAGTGGAGTTGGAGTGGAGTTGGAGTGGAGTTGGAGTGGAGTTGGAGTGGAGTTGGAGTGGAGTTGGAGTGGAGTTGGAGTGGAGTTGGAGTGGAGTTGGAGTGGAGTTGGAGTGGAGTTGGAGTGGAGTTGGAGTGGAGTTGGAGTGGAGTTGGAGTGGAGTTGGAGTGGAGTTGGAGTGGAGTTGGAGTGGAGTTGGAGTGGAGTTGGAGTGGAGTTGGAGTGGAGTTGGAGTGGAGTTGGAGTGGAGTTGGAGTGGAGGGAGTCGGAGTGGAGTCGGAGTGGAGTCGGAGTGGAGTCGGAGTGGAGTCGGAGTGGAGTCGGAGTGGAGTCGGAGTGGAGTTGGAGTGGAGTTGGAGTGGAGTTGGAGTGGAGTTGGAGTGGAGTTGGAGTGGAGTTGGAGTAGAGTTGGAGTGGAGTTGGAGTGGAGTTGGAGTGGAGTTGGAGTGGAGTTGGAGTGGAGTTGGAGTGGAGTTGGAGTGGAGTTGGAGTGGAGTTGGAGTGGAGTTGGAGTGGAGTTGGAGTGGAGTTGGAGTGGAGTTGGAGTGGAGTTGGAGTGGAGTTGGAGTGAAGTTGGAGTGGAGTTGGAGTGGAGTTGGAGTGGAGTTGGAGTGGAGTTGGAGTGGAGTTGGAGTGGAGTTGGAGTGGAGTTGGAGTGGAGTTGGAGTGGAGTTGGAGTGGAGTTGGAGTGGAGTTGGAGTGGAGTTGGAGTGGAGTTGGAGTGGAGTTGGAGTGGAGTTGGAGTGGAGTTGGAGTGGAGTTGGAGTGGAGTTGAAGTGGAGTTGGAGTGGAGTTGGAGTGGAGTTGGAGTGGAGTTGGAGTGGAGTTGGAGTGGAGTTGGAGTGGAGTTGGAGTGGAGTTGGAGTGGAGTTGGAGTGGAGTTGGAGTGGAGTTGGAGTGGAGTTGGAGTGGAGTTGGAGTGGAGTGGGAGTGGAGTGGGAGTGGAGTCGGAGTGGAGTCGGAGTGGAGTCGGAGTGGAGTCGGAGTGGAGTCTGAGTGGAGTCGGAGTGGAGTCGGAGTGGAGTCGGAGTGGAGTCGGAGTGGAGTCGGAGTGGAGTCGGAGTGGAGTCGGAGTGGAGTCGGAGTGGAGTCGGAGTGGAGTCGGAGTGGAGTCGGAGTGGAGTCGGAGTGGAGTCGGAGTGGAGTCGGAGTGGAGTCGGAGTGGAGTCGGAGTGGAGTCGGAGAGGAGTCGGAGTGGAGTCGGAGTGGAGTCGGAGTGGAGTTGGAGTGGAGTTGGAGTGGAGTTGGAGTGGAGTTGGAGTGGAGTTGGAGTGGAGTTGGAGTGGAGTTGGAGTGGAGTTGGAGTGGAGTTGGAGTGGAGTTGGAGTAGCGATGTTTAACTCGAGTGTTCAATGTCCATTTGAAATTTTCTCTGAATTTCAATACAAAACGCATTTATCTGAGATTCTGAACTTTTACACTGTGCACACCCTCCTAGGAGAAATACTGTCGGTGATCTTGTGTTAACCGAGCATTCAGTAAAATGGATAGAAGACTAAAGGTCAAAAGGAATATTACGAGTATAATGAAGATACTAGCATTTTAGAATGGCGATTATACCATCCCCATAAATAGATTACGTCTAATTTCCTTCTTGACTGTTGATGGTAAACATTTTTACAAAACTAGCTTTAAAAAATAAAAATAAATAAAAAGCATATTAATATTAAATGAAAAAAAGAAAAGGCCTTGGTAAAATTGTTGTTTTTCTTCATGATTCTGTTTCAAAGTTTGCCAACTATAGGCGCGATTGAATTAAATTTTCTTGCATAAGTAAAGGTCCAAATTACTACAGGGCTAATTGAACATCCGTTGCTGCTCCCAGTTCTGCTATAGGATTCGTAATTGTTATCGCTGTCCCTCAATGAGTGTTGATCTTGATCTTTGTTATGAAATTACCCCCAAAGACGTAAATACAATAAATGAATTGTACTTCAAATATAGCTAAGCTATTTCCTTTCATGATGTGTTCTTCGTTGCTTGATCATTGGAATATTTGGTACCGTAAAGTGGGGTGACTTGGTACAACTTCGAACTTCAACAAGTTGTAAATATGTGAAAAATCAACAATAAAGTGATAACTTTTGCTTTGAAACATGTTACGCTACTTCTTCTACAGAACCCACCTTTTGAAATTGTTTTATTTGCACCCTTTGTATTTTTAATTTTTTTTAAAGTGCTAATTTCCAAGTCACCCCGTGGATCCACTCCAACTCCACTCCAACTCCACTCCAACTCCACTCCAACTCCACTCCAACTCCACTCCAACTCCACTCCAACTCCACTCCAACTCCACTCCAACTCCACTCCAACTCCACTCCAACTCCACTCCAACTCCACTCCAACTCCACTCCAACTCCACTCCAACTCCACTCCAACTCCACTCCAACTCCACTCCAACTCCACTCCAACTCCACTCCAACTCCACTCCAACTCCACTCCAACTCCACTCCAACTCCACTCCATTTCCACTCTAACTCCACTCCAACTCCACTCCAACTCCACGAGTGGAGTTGGAGTGGAGTTGGAGTGGAGTTGGAGTGGAGTTGGAGTGGAGTTGGAGTGGAGTTGGAGTGGAGTTGGAGTGGAGTTGGAGTGGAGTTGGAGTGGAGTTGGAGTGGAGTTGGAGTGGAGTTGGAGTGGAGTGGAGTTGGAGTGGAGTTGGAGTGGAGTTGGAGTTGAGTTGGAGTTGAGTTGGAGTGGAGTGGAGTTGGAGTGGAGTGGGGTTGGAGTGGAGTTGGAGTGGAGTTGGAGTGGAGTTGGAGTGGAGTTGGAGTGGAGTTGGGGTGGAGTTGGAGTGGAGTTGGAGTGGAGTTGGAGTGGAGTTGGAGTGGAGTTGGAGTGGAGTTGGAGTGGAGTTGGAGTGGAGTTGGAGTGGAGTTGGAGTGGAGTTAGAGTGGAGTTGGAGTGGAGTTGGAGTGGAGTTGGAGTGGAGTTGGAGTGGAGTTGGAGTGGAGTTGGAGTGGAGTTGGAGTGGAGTTGGAGTGGAGTGGAGTTGGAGTGGAGTTGGAGTGGAGTTGGAGTGGAGTTGGAGTGGAGTTGGAGTGGAGTTGGAGTGGAGTTGGAGTGGAGTTGGAGTGGAGTTCTAGTGGAGTTCTAGTGGAGTTGGAGTGGAGTTGGAGTGGAGTTGGAGTGGAGTTGGAGTGGAGTTGGAGTGGAGTTGGAGTGGAGTTGGAGTGGAGTTGGAGTGGAGTTGGAGTGGAGTTGGAGTGGAGTTGGAGTGGAGTTGGAGTGGAGTTGGAGTGGAGTTGGAGTGGAGTTGGAGTGGAGTTGGAGTGGAGTTGGAGTGGAGTGGGAGTGGAGTGGGAGTGGAGTCGGAGTGGAGTCGGAGTGGAGTCGGAGTGGAGTCGGAGTGGAGTCGGAGTGGAGTCGGAGTGGAGTCGGAGTGGAGTCGGAGTGGAGTCTGAGTGGAGTCGGAGTGGAGTCGGAGTGGAGTCGGAGTGGAGTCGGAGTGGAGTCGGAGTGGAGTCGGAGTGGAGTCGGAGTGGAGTCGGAGTGGAGTCGGAGTGGAGTCGGAGTGGAGTCGGATTGGAGTCGGAGTGGAGTCGGAGTGGAGTCGGAGTGGAGTCGGAGTGGAGTCGGAGTGGAGTCGGAGTGGAGTCGGAGTGGAGTCGGAGTGGAGTCGGAGTGGAGTCGGAGTGGAGTCGGAGTGGAGTCGGAGTGGAGTCGGAGTGGAGTCGGAGTGGAGTCGGAGTGGAGTTGGAGTGGAGTTGGAGTGGAGTTGGAGTGGAGTTGGAGTGGAGTTGGAGTGGAGTTGGAGTGGAGTTGGAGTGGAGTTGGAGTGGAGTTGGAGTGGAGTTGGAGTGGAGTTGGAGTGGAGTTGGAGTGGAGTTGGAGTGGAGTTGGAGTCGAGTTGGAGTGGAGTTGGAGTGGAGTTGGAGTGGAGTTGGAGTGGAGTTGGAGTGGAGTTGGAGTGGAGTTGGAGTGGAGTTGGAGTGGAGTTGGAGTGGAGTCGGAGTGGAGTTGGAGTGGAGTTGGAGTGGAGTTGGAGTGGAGTTGGAGTGGAGTTGGAGTGGAGTTGGAGTGGAGTTGGAGTGGAGTTGGGGTGGAGTTGGAGTGGAGTTGGAGTGGAGCTGGAGTGGAGTTGGAGTGGAGTTGGAGTGGAGTTGGAGTGGAGTTGGAGTGGAGTTGGAGTGGAGTTGGAGTGGAGTTGGAGTGGAGTTGGAGTGGAGTTGGAGTGGAGTTGGAGTGGAGTTGGAGTGGAGTTGGAGTGGAGTTGGAGTGGAGTTGGAGTGGAGTTGGAGTGGAGTTGGAGTGGAGTTGGAGTGGAGTTGGAGTGGAGTCGGAGTGGAGTTGGAGTGGAGTTGGAGTGGAGTTGGAGTGGAGTTGGAGTGGAGTTGGAGTGGAGTTGGAGTGGAGTTGGAGTGGAGATGGAGTGGAGTTGGAGTGGAGTTGGAGTGGAGTTGGAGTGGAGTTGGAGTGGAGTTGGAGTGGAGTTGGAGTGGAGTTGGAGTGGAGTTGGAGTGGAGTTGGAGTGGAGTTGGAGTGGAGTTGGAGTGGAGTTGGTGTGGAGTTGGAGTGGAGTTGGAGTGGAGTGGAGTTGGAGTGGAGTGGAGTGGAGTGGAGTGGATTCGGAGTGGAGTTGGAGTGGAGTTGGAGTGGAGTTGGAGTGGAGTTGGAGTGGAGTTGGAGTGGAGTTGGAGTGGAGTTGGAGTTGAGTTGGAGTGGAGTGGAGTTGGAGTGGAGTGGAGTTGGAGTGGAGTTGGAGTGGAGTTGGAGTGGAGTTGGAGTGGAGTTGGGGTGGAGTTGGGGTGGAGTTGGAGTGGAGTTGGAGTGGAGTTGGAGTGGAGTTGGAGTGGAGTTGGAGTGGAGTTGGAGTGGAGTTGGAGTGGAGTTGGAGTGGAGTTGGAGTGGAGTTGGAGTGGAGTTGGAGTGGAGTGGAGTTGGAGTGGAGTTGGAGTGGAGTTGGAGTGGAGTTGGAGTGGAGTTGGAGTGGAGTTGGAGTGGAGTTGGAGTGGAGTTGGAGTGGAGTTGGAGTGGAGTTGGAGTGGAGTTGGAGTGGAGTTGGAGTGGAGTTGGAGTGGAGTTGGAGTGGAGATGGAGTGGAGTTGGAGTGGAGTTGGAGTGGAGTTGGAGTGGAGTTGGAGTGGAGTTGGAGTGGAGTTGGAGTGGAGTTGGAGTGGAGTTGGAGTGGAGTTGGAGTGGAGTTGGAGTGGAGTTGGAGTGGAGTTGGAGTGGAGTTGGAGTGGAGTTGGAGTGGAGTTGGAGTGGAGTTGGAGTGGAGTTGGAGTGGAGTTGGAGTGGAGTTGGAGTGGAGTTGGAGTAGAGATGTTTAACTCGAGTGTTCAATGTCCATTTGAAATTTTCTCTGAATTTCAATACAAAACGCATTTATCTGAGATTCTGAACTTTTACACTTTGCACACCCTCCTAGGAGAAATACTGTCGGTGATCTTGTGTTAACCGAGCATTCAGTAAAATGGATAGAAGACTAAAGGTCAAAAGGAATATTACGAGTATAATGAAGATACTAGCATTTTAGAATGGCGATTATACCATCCCCATAAATAGATTACGTCTAATTTCCTTCTTGACTGTTGATGGTAAACATTTTTACAAAACTAGCTTTAAAAAATAAAAATAAATAAAAAGCATATTAATAATAAATAAAAAAAAGAAAAGGCCTTGGTAAAATTGTTGTTTTTCTTCATGATTCTGTTTCAAAGTTTGCCAACTATTGGCGCGATTGAATTAAATTTTCTTGCATAAGTAAAGGTCCAAATTACTACAGGGCTAATTGAACATCCGTTGCTGCTCCCAGTTCTGTTATAGGATTCGTAATTGTTATCGCTGTCCCTCAATGAAGTGTTGATCTTGATCTTTGTTATGAAATTACCCCCAAAGACGTAAATACAATAAATGAATTGTACTTCAAATATAGCTAAGCTATTTCCTTTCATGATGTGTTCTTCGTTGCTTGATCATTGGAATATTTGGTACTGTAAAGTGGGGTGACTTGGTACAACTTCGAACTTCAACAAGTTGTAAATATGTCAAAAATCAACAATAAAGTGATAACTTTTGCTTTGAAACAGTTGGAGGGGAGTTGGAGTGGAGTTGGAGTGGAGTTGGAGTGGAGTTGGAGTGGAGTTGGAGGGGTGGAGTGGAGTTGGAGTGGAGTTGGAGTGGAGTTGGAGTGGAGTTGGAGTGGAGTTGGAGTGGAGTTGGAGTGGAGTTGGAGTGGAGTTGGAGTGGAGTTGGAGTGGAGTTGGAGTGGAGTTGGAGTGGAGTTGGAGTGGAGTTGGAGTGGAGTTGGAGTGGAGTTGGAGTGGAGTTGGAGTGGAGTTGGAGTGGAGTTGGAGTGGAGTTGGAGTGGAGTTGGAGTGGAGTTGGAGTGGAGTTGGAGTGGAGTTGGAGTGGAGTTGGAGTGGAGTTGGAGTGGAGTTGGAGTGGAGTTGGAGTGGAGTTGGAGTGGAGTTGGAGTGGAGTTGGAGTGGAGTTGGAGTGGAGTTGGAGTGGAGTTGGAGTGGAGTTGGAGTGGAGTTGGAGTGGAGTTGGAGTGGAGTTGGAGTGGAGTTGGAGTGGAGTTGGAGTGGAGTTGGAGTGGAGTTGGAGTGGAGTTGGAGTGGAGTTGGAGTGGAGTTGGAGTGGAGTTGGAGTGGAGTTGGAGTGGAGTTGGAGTGGAGTTGGAGTGGAGTTGGAGTGGAGTTGGAGTGGAGTTGGAGTGGAGTTGGAGTGGAGTTGGAGTGGAGTTGGAGTGGAGTTGGAGTGGAGTTGGAGTGGAGTTGGAGTGGAGTTGGAGTGGAGTTGGAGTGGAGTTGGAGTGGAGTTGGAGTGGAGTTGGAGTGGAGTTGGAGTGGAGTTGGAGTGGAGTTGGAGTGGAGTTGGAGTGGAGTTGGAGTGGAGTTGGAGTGGAGTTGGAGTGGAGTTGGAGTGGAGTTGGAGTGGAGTTGGAGTGGAGTTGGAGTGGAGTTGGAGTGGAGTTGGAGTGGAGTTGGAGTGGAGTTGGAGTGGAGTTGGAGTGGAGTTGGAGTGGAGTTGGAGTGGAGTTGGAGTGGAGTTGGAGTGGAGTTGGAGTGGAGTTGGAGTGGAGTTGGAGTGGAGTTGGAGTGGAGTTGGAGTGGAGTTGGAGTGGAGTTGGAGTGGAGTTGGAGTGGAGTTGGAGTGGAGTTGGAGTGGAGTTGGAGTGGAGTTGGAGTGGAGTTGGAGTGGAGTTGGAGTGGAGTTGGAGTGGAGTTGGAGTGGAGTTGGAGTGGAGTTGGAGTGGAGTTGGAGTGGAGTTGGAGTGGAGTTGGAGTGGAGTTGGAGTGGAGTTGGAGTGGAGTTGGAGTGGAGTTGGAGTGGAGTTGGAGTGGAGTTGGAGTGGAGTTGGAGTGGAGTTGGAGTGGAGTTGGAGTGGAGTTGGAGTGGAGTTGGAGTGGAGTTGGAGTGGAGTTGGAGTGGAGTTGGAGTGGAGTTGGAGTGGAGTTGGAGTGGAGTTGGAGTGGAGTTGGAGTGGAGTTGGAGTGGAGTTGGAGTGGAGTTGGAGTGGAGTTGGAGTGGAGTTGGAGTGGAGTTGGAGTGGAGTTGGAGTGGAGTTGGAGTGGAGTTGGAGTGGAGTTGGAGTGGAGTTGGAGTGGAGTTGGAGTGGAGTTGGAGTGGAGTTGGAGTGGAGTTGGAGTGGAGTTGGAGTGGAGTTGGAGTGGAGTTGGAGTGGAGTTGGAGTGGAGTTGGAGTGGAGTTGGAGTGGAGTTGGAGTGGAGTTGGAGTGGAGTTGGAGTGGAGTTGGAGTGGAGTTGGAGTGGAGTTGGAGTGGAGTTGGAGTGGAGTTGGAGTGGAGTTGGAGTGGAGTTGGAGTGGAGTTGGAGTGGAGTTGGAGTGGAGTTGGAGTGGAGTTGGAGTGGAGTTGGAGTGGAGTTGGAGTGGAGTTGGAGTGGAGTTGGAGTGGAGTTGGAGTGGAGTTGGAGTGGAGTTGGAGTGGAGTTGGAGTGGAGTTGGAGTGGAGTTGGAGTGGAGTTGGAGTGGAGTTGGAGTGGAGTTGGAGTGGAGTTGGAGTGGAGTTGGAGTGGAGTTGGAGTGGAGTTGGAGTGGAGTTGGAGTGGAGTTGGAGTGGAGTTGGAGTGGAGTTGGAGTGGAGTTGGAGTGGAGTTGGAGTGGAGTTGGAGTGGAGTTGGAGTGGAGTTGGAGTGGAGTTGGAGTGGAGTTGGAGTGGAGTTGGAGTGGAGTTGGAGTGGAGTTGGAGTGGAGTTGGAGTGGAGTTGGAGTGGAGTTGGAGTGGAGTTGGAGTGGAGTTGGAGTGGAGTTGGAGTGGAGTTGGAGTGGAGTTGGAGTGGAGTTGGAGTGGAGTTGGAGTGGAGTTGGAGTGGAGTTGGAGTGGAGTTGGAGTGGAGTTGGAGTGGAGTTGGAGTGGAGTTGGAGTGGAGTTGGAGTGGAGTTGGAGTGGAGTTGGAGTGGAGTTGGAGTGGAGTTGGAGTGGAGTTGGAGTGGAGTTGGAGTGGAGTTGGAGTGGAGTTGGAGTGGAGTTGGAGTGGAGTTGGAGTGGAGTTGGAGTGGAGTTGGAGTGGAGTTGGAGTGGAGTTGGAGTGGAGTTGGAGTGGAGTTGGAGTGGAGTTGGAGTGGAGTTGGAGTGGAGTTGGAGTGGAGTTGGAGTGGAGTTGGAGTGGAGTTGGAGTGGAGTTGGAGTGGAGTTGGAGTGGAGTTGGAGTGGAGTTGGAGTGGAGTTGGAGTGGAGTTGGAGTGGAGTTGGAGTGGAGTTGGAGTGGAGTTGGAGTGGAGTTGGAGTGGAGTTGGAGTGGAGTTGGAGTGGAGTTGGAGTGGAGTTGGAGTGGAGTTGGAGTGGAGTTGGAGTGGAGTTGGAGTGGAGTTGGAGTGGAGTTGGAGTGGAGTTGGAGTGGAGTTGGAGTGGAGTTGGAGTGGAGTTGGAGTGGAGTTGGAGTGGAGTTGGAGTGGAGTTGGAGTGGAGTTGGAGTGGAGTTGGAGTGGAGTTGGAGTGGAGTTGGAGTGGAGTTGGAGTGGAGTTGGAGTGGAGTTGGAGTGGAGTTGGAGTGGAGTTGGAGTGGAGTTGGAGTGGAGTTGGAGTGGAGTTGGAGTGGAGTTGGAGTGGAGTTGGAGTGGAGTTGGAGTGGAGTTGGAGTGGAGTTGGAGTGGAGTTGGAGTGGAGTTGGAGTGGAGTTGGAGTGGAGTTGGAGTGGAGTTGGAGTGGAGTTGGAGTGGAGTTGGAGTGGAGTTGGAGGGGTGGAGTGGAGTTGGAGTGGAGTTGGAGTGGAGTTGGAGTGGAGTTGGAGTGGAGTTGGAGTGGAGTTGGAGTGGAGTTGGAGTGGAGTTGGAGTGGAGTTGGAGTGGAGTTGGAGTGGAGTTGGAGTGGAGTTGGAGTGGAGTTGGAGTGGAGTTGGAGTGGAGTTGGAGTGGAGTTGGAGTGGAGTTGGAGTGGAGTTGGAGTGGAGTTGGAGTGGAGTTGGAGTGGAGTTGGAGTGGAGTTGGAGTGGAGTTGGAGTGGAGTTGGAGTGGAGTTGGAGTGGAGTTGGAGTGGAGTTGGAGTGGAGTTGGAGTGGAGTTGGAGTGGAGTTGGAGTGGAGTTGGAGTGGAGTTGGAGTGGAGTTGGAGTGGAGTTGGAGTGGAGTTGGAGTGGAGTTGGAGTGGAGTTGGAGTGGAGTTGGAGTGGAGTTGGAGTGGAGTTGGAGTGGAGTTGGAGTGGAGTTGGAGTGGAGTTGGAGTGGAGTTGGAGTGGAGTTGGAGTGGAGTTGGAGTGGAGTTGGAGTGGAGTTGGAGTGGAGTTGGAGTGGAGTTGGAGTGGAGTTGGAGTGGAGTTGGAGTGGAGTTGGAGTGGAGTTGGAGTGGAGTTGGAGTGGAGTTGGAGTGGAGTTGGAGTGGAGTTGGAGTGGAGTTGGAGTGGAGTTGGAGTGGAGTTGGAGTGGAGTTGGAGTGGAGTTGGAGTGGAGTTGGAGTGGAGTTGGAGTGGAGTTGGAGTGGAGTTGGAGTGGAGTTGGAGTGGAGTTGGAGTGGAGTTGGAGTGGAGTTGGAGTGGAGTTGGAGTGGAGTTGGAGTGGAGTTGGAGTGGAGTGGAGTGGAGTTGGAGTTGGAGTGGAGTTGGAGTGGAGTTGGAGTGGAGTTGGAGTGGAGTTGGAGTGGAGTTGGAGTGGAGTTGGAGTGGAGTTGGAGTGGAGTTGGAGTGGAGTTGGAGTGGAGTTGGAGTGGAGTTGGAGTGGAGTTGGAGTGGAGTTGGAGTGGAGTTGGAGTGGAGTTGGAGTGGAGTTGGAGTGGAGTTGGAGTGGAGTTGGAGTGGAGTTGGAGTGGAGTTGGAGTGGAGTTGGAGTGGAGTTGGAGTGGAGTTGGAGTGGAGTTGGAGTGGAGTTGGAGTGGAGTTGGAGTGGAGTTGGAGTGGAGTTGGAGTGGAGTTGGAGTGGAGTTGGAGTGGAGTTGGAGTGGAGTTGGAGTGGAGTTGGAGTGGAGTTGGAGTGGAGTTGGAGTGGAGTTGGAGTGGAGTTGGAGTGGAGTTGGAGTGGAGTTGGAGTGGAGTTGGAGTGGAGTTGGAGTGGAGTTGGAGTGGAGTTGGAGTGGAGTTGGAGTGGAGTTGGAGTGGAGTTGGAGTGGAGTTGGAGTGGAGTTGGAGTGGAGTTGGAGTGGAGTTGGAGTGGAGTTGGAGTGGAGTTGGAGTGGAGTTGGAGTGGAGTTGGAGTGGAGTTGGAGTGGAGTTGGAGTGGAGTTGGAGTGGAGTTGGAGTGGAGTTGGAGTGGAGTTGGAGTGGAGTTGGAGTGGAGTTGGAGTGGAGTTGGAGTGGAGTTGGAGTGGAGTTGGAGTGGAGTTGGAGTGGAGTTGGAGTGGAGTTGGAGTGGAGTTGGAGTGGAGTTGGAGTGGAGTTGGAGTGGAGTTGGAGTGGAGTTGGAGTGGAGTTGGAGTGGAGTTGGAGTGGAGTTGGAGTGGAGTTGGAGTGGAGTTGGAGTGGAGTTGGAGTGGAGTTGGAGTGGAGTTGGAGTGGAGTTGGAGTGGAGTTGGAGTGGAGTTGGAGTGGAGTTGGAGTGGAGTTGGAGTGGAGTTGGAGTGGAGTTGGAGTGGAGTTGGAGTGGAGTTGGAGTGGAGTTGGAGTGGAGTTGGAGTGGAGTTGGAGTGGAGTTGGAGTGGAGTTGGAGTGGAGTTGGAGTGGAGTTGGAGTGGAGTTGGAGTGGAGTTGGAGTGGAGTTGGAGTGGAGTTGGAGTGGAGTTGGAGTGGAGTTGGAGTGGAGTTGGAGTGGAGTTGGAGTGGAGTTGGAGTGGAGTTGGAGTGGAGTTGGAGTGGAGTTGGAGTGGAGTTGGAGTGGAGTTGGAGTGGAGTTGGAGTGGAGTTGGAGTGGAGTTGGAGTGGAGTTGGAGTGGAGTTGGAGTGGAGTTGGAGTGGAGTTGGAGTGGAGTTGGAGTGGAGTTGGAGTGGAGTTGGAGTGGAGTTGGAGTGGAGTTGGAGTGGAGTTGGAGTGGAGTTGGAGTGGAGTTGGAGTGGAGTTGGAGTGGAGTTGGAGTGGAGTTGGAGTGGAGTTGGAGTGGAGTTGGAGTGGAGAGTGGAGTTGGAGTTGGAGTGGAGTTGGAGTGGAGTTGGAGTGGAGTTGGAGTGGAGTTGGAGTGGAGTTGGAGTGGAGTTGGAGTGGAGTTGGAGTGGAGTTGGAGTGGAGTTGGAGTGGAGTTGGAGTGGAGTTGGAGTGGAGTTGGAGTGGAGTTGGAGTGGAGTTGGAGTGGAGTTGGAGTGGAGTTGGAGTGGAGTTGGAGTGGAGTTGGAGTGGAGTTGGAGTGGAGTTGGAGTGGAGTTGGAGTGGAGTTGGAGTGGAGTTGGAGTGGAGTTGGAGTGGAGTTGGAGTGGAGTTGGAGTGGAGTTGGAGTGGAGTTGGAGTGGAGTTGGAGTGGAGTTGGAGTGGAGTTGGAGTGGAGTTGGAGTGGAGTTGGAGTGGAGTTGGAGTGGAGTTGGAGTGGAGTTGGAGTGGAGTTGGAGTGGAGTTGGAGTGGAGTTGGAGTGGAGTTGGAGTGGAGTTGGAGTGGAGTTGGAGTGGAGTTGGAGTGGAGTTGGAGTGGAGTTGGAGTGGAGTTGGAGTGGAGTTGGAGTGGAGTTGGAGTGGAGTTGGAGTGGAGTTGGAGTGGAGTTGGAGTGGAGTTGGAGTGGAGTTGGAGTGGAGTTGGAGTGGAGTTGGAGTGGAGTTGGAGTGGAGTTGGAGTGGAGTTGGAGTGGAGTTGGAGTGGAGTTGGAGTGGAGTTGGAGTGGAGTTGGAGTGGAGTTGGAGTGGAGTTGGAGTGGAGTTGGAGTGGAGTTGGAGTGGAGTTGGAGTGGAGTTGGAGTGGAGTTGGAGTGGAGTTGGAGTGGAGTTGGAGTGGAGTTGGAGTGGAGTTGGAGTGGAGTTGGAGTGGAGTTGGAGTGGAGTTGGAGTGGAGTTGGAGTGGAGTTGGAGTGGAGTTGGAGTGGAGTGGAGTTGGAGTGGAGTTGGAGTGGAGTTGGAGTGGAGTTGGAGTGGAGTTGGAGTGGAGTTGGAGTGGAGTTGGAGTGGAGTTGGAGTGGAGTTGGAGTGGAGTTGGAGTGGAGTTGGAGTGGAGTGGAGTGGAGTGGAGTGGAGTGGAGTGGAGTTGGAGTGGAGTTGGAGTGGAGTTGGAGTGGAGTTGGAGTGGAGTTGGAGTGGAGTTGGAGTGGAGTTGGAGTGGAGTTGGAGTGGAGTTGGAGTGGAGTTGGAGTGGAGTTGGAGTGGAGTTGGAGTGGAGTTGGAGTGGAGTTGGAGTGGAGTTGGAGTGGAGTTGGAGTGGAGTTGGAGTGGAGTTGGAGTGGAGTTGGAGTGGAGTTGGAGTGGAGTTGGAGTGGAGTTGGAGTGGAGTTGGAGTGGAGTTGGAGTGGAGTTGGAGTGGAGTTGGAGTGGAGTTGGAGTGGAGTTGGAGTGGAGTTGGAGTGGAGTTGGAGTGGAGTTGGAGTGGAGTTGGAGTGGAGTTGGAGTGGAGTTGGAGTGGAGTTGGAGTGGAGTTGGAGTGGAGTTGGAGTGGAGTTGGAGTGGAGTTGGAGTGGAGTTGGAGTGGAGTTGGAGTGGAGTTGGAGTGGAGTTGGAGTGGAGTTGGAGTGGAGTTGGAGTGGAGTTGGAGTGGAGTTGGAGTGGAGTTGGAGTGGAGTTGGAGTGGAGTTGGAGTGGAGTTGGAGTGGAGTTGGAGTGGAGTTGGAGTGGAGTTGGAGTGGAGTTGGAGTGGAGTTGGAGTGGAGTGGAGTGGAGTGGAGTGGAGTGGAGTTGGAGTGGAGTTGGAGTGGAGTTGGAGTGGAGTTGGAGTGGAGTTGGAGTGGAGTTGGAGTGGAGTTGGAGTGGAGTTGGAGTGGAGTTGGAGTTGGGGATAGAAATTAAAACTGGATTGTCAATGAAGCTTCATAAGAAGCACTCACGCACACTCACGCACACTCACGCACACTCACGCACACTCACGCACACTCACGCACACTCACGCACACTCACGCACACTCACGCACACTCACGCACACTCACGCACACTCACGCACACTCACGCACACTCACGCACACTCACGCACACTCACGCACACTCACGCACACTCACGCACACTCACGCACACTCACGCACACTCACGCACAATCACGCACACTCACGCACACACGTACGCACACACGTATGCTAGAGGAATATAGGTTGTTAGCGCAGCGTCGAAGCCGATCTGAAGTTTTCAATGTGGGAACAATAAAGGAGGATATGGTCAAGAAAATAATCATGTCTGTAACTTCGTCTTCAATAGGGTGTGACGGGATTTCGATTGAGATTCTCCAGGTTCTTGTAGACATTGTAGCTCCTGTGTAGTGTGATATTTATAACTCATCTCTGAACAATTGTTGAGAATTGGAGACCAATAGGTAAATTGGATTCAAAATTGGACAGTTATGTTGAGTCGCATCCATTGTTATTTATTTCTGTTGGCAACCACGTTCCCTGAATTGTTTGGTTTGAGTTGTAGTTCAAGAAAATAGAGTTGTTTGTGTATCGTGTTCGAAGTTTCGTCAATTATATTAAGAATTTAAGATCCCGTGCCGTCCGATTTGATTCTTACATTTGTGGCGACCGTGACAGGACATTCGGGAATTCTTTCGGACACGAAATTCAAGAGTTGTGCTACCAGCGGCTATATCGGCATGGATTTGAAAACAAGAACGGTTTATCGCACCGTATTCACTAAGGAAGCGAATAATATTAAGGAAATCCTGAAAGGAGATGCGACAGAGGCAGAGCTCAGAGCCCGACTGGACATTTTGACAAAGCGTTATTCTCAACTCCAGAGCGCTGATGAGAAAATTTCTTCAATTATAATTTCAGAAGGTAAGGATTACGAGAAGGCTTTAGAAGACGAGCTTGACAAGTGTGGTGAGTATGAATTGACTTTTAGCTTGCTAAGAGAGCAAATTTCAGTAAAATTAGAGAAGCTGAGAACTCCTACGCTTGAAATTGCTGGAAGAGCGCCAACTCCACCGCCATCTCATCATTTGTTAAAGTTGAAACGACCTGAAATAAAAAAATTTGGAGGCGAAATTAAACATTGGATCGCCTTTTGGGCTTCTTTTTCGAGCATCCATGAGGATGAACAATTGAAAGATGAGGACAAATTCGCACTATTAGTTGACGCTCTTGAGGAAGGATCTCCAGCCCAAAAGTTAGTTGAGGGTTTTCCTCCCTCAAAAGAGAATTATACCAAGGCACTAATGCTCATTCAATCATAAATAGCTGCATTGGCGTTTTGGATGGGGGGATAGAAATTAAAACTGGATTGTCAATGAAGCTTCATAAGAAGCACTCACGCACACTCACGCACACTCACGCACACTCACGCACACTCACGCACACTCACGCACACTCACGCACACTCACGCACACTCACGCACACTCACGCACACTCACGCACACTCACGCACACTCACGCACACTCACGCACACTCACGCACACTCACGCACACTCACGCACACTCACGCACACTCACGCACACTCACGCACACTCACGCACACTCACTCACGCACACTCACGCACACTCACGCACACTCACGCACACTCACGCACACTCACGCACACTCACGCACACTCACGCACACTCACGCACACTCACGCACACACACACTCACGCACACTCACGCACACTCACGCACACTCACGCACACTCACGCACACTCTCGCACACTCACGCACACTCACGCACACTCACGCACACTCACGCACACTCACGCACACTCACGCACACTCACGCACACTCACGCACACTCACGCACACTCACGCACACACGCACGCACACTCACGCACACTCACGCACACTCACGCACACTCACGCACACTCACGCACACTCACACACACACACACTCACGCACACTCACGCACACTCACGCACACTCACGCACACTCACGCACACTCACGCACACTCACGCACACTCACGCACACTCACACACTCACGCACACTCACGCACACTCACGCACACTCACGCACACTCACGCACACTCACGCACACTCACGCACACTCACGCACACTCACGCACACTCACGCACACTCACGCACACTCACGCACACTCACGCACACTCACGCACACTCACGCACACTCACGCACACTCACGCACACTCACGCACACTCACGCACACTCACGCACACTCACGCACACTCACGCACACTCACGCACACTCACGCACACTCACGCACACGCACGCTCACGCACACTCACGCACACTCACGCACACTCACGCACACTCACGCACACTCACGCACACTCACGCACACTCACGCACACTCACGCACACTCACGCACACTCACGCACACTCACGCACACTCACGCACACTCACGCACACTCACGCACACTCACGCACACTCACGCACACACGTATGCTAGAGGAATATAGGTTGTTAGCGCAGCGTTGAAGCCGATCTGAAGTTTTCAATGTGGGAACAATAAAGGAGGATATGGTCAAGAAAATAATCATGTCTGTAACTTCGTCTTCAATAGGGTGTGACGGGATTTCGATTGAGATTCTCCAGGTTCTTGTAGACATTGTAGCTCCTGTGTAGTGTGATATTTATAACTCATCTCTGAACAATTGTTGAGAATTGGAGACCAATAGGTAAATTGGATTGAAAATTGGACAGTTATGTTGAGTCGCATCCATTGTTATTTATTTCTGTTGGCAACCACGTTCCCTGAATTGTTTGGTTTGAGTTGTAGTTCAAGAAAATAGAGTTGTTTGTGTATCGTGTTCGAAGTTTCGTCAATTATATTAAGAATTTAAGATCCCGTGCCGTCCGATTTGATTCTTACATTTGTGGCGACCGTGACAGGACATTCGGGAATTCTTTCGGACACGAAATTCAAGAGTTGTGCTACCAGCGGCTATATCGGCATGGATTTGAAAACAAGAACGGTTTATCGCACCGTATTCACTAAGGAAGCGAATAATATTAAGGAAATCCTGAAAGGAGATGCGACAGAGGCAGAGCTCAGAGCCCGACTGGACATTTTGACGAAGCGTTATTCTCAACTCCAGAGCGCTAATGAGAAAATTTCTTCAATTATAATTTCAGAAGGTAAGGATTACGAGAAGGCTTTAGAAGACGAGCTTGACAAGTGTGGTGAGTATGAATTGACTTTTAGCTTGCTAAGAGAGCAAATTTCAGTAAAATTAGAGAAGCTGAGAACTCCTACGCTTGAAATTGCTGGAAGAGCGCCAACTCCACCGCCATCTCATCATTTGTAAAAGTGGAAACGACCTGAAATAAAAAAATTTGGAGGCGAAATTAAACATTGGATCGCCTTTTGGGCTTCTTTTTCGAGCATCCATGAGGATGAACAATTGAAAGATGAGGACAAATTCGCACTATTAGTTGACGCTCTTGAGGAAGGATCTCCAGCCCAAAAGTTAGTGGAGGGTTTTCCTCCCTCAAAAGAGAGTTATACCAAGGCACTAATGCTCATTCAATCATAAATAGCTGCATTGGCGTTTTGGATGGGGGGATAGAAATTAAAACTGGATTGTCAATGAAGCTTCATAAGAAGCACTCACGCACACTCACGCACACTCAATATATATATACCTTGTATAGGAATAAAATAAAAACACGACTACTATTTATAACATCATATTATTTATTACATAATTCCACGTTGTACAACTCTAGTTAATGGTGAATATGTAACGAGGCTGTCTTGTAGCATTAAACAATATGCTGTCGTGTTGGCTGGAACAGGGTCCTTCGTCTCAAAATCGATACGGATATCCAGAATGTTGTTTCCAATGCTTGAATCAATTTGATGACTGCAGTCAACAACGACGGTGGGGGCGAGGTCTATAAATTCGTTATATGTCAACATGGGCTGGGGCCATTCCTCTGAGTAGTAAGCTCTCTGAAAGTCTGCATACATATGGTAAAGTACAGGAACCCGTTTAGTATCGAAATCCAGATTCATTCTACTGTAGGGAAATACTTGTGAACCAATGTGAAGACGGAAGTTAGTCAATTTACAGTGATGGAATAAAGCTATATTTTTATCCACATTTTTTTGTAAATCTGTTTTCAACCCAAAAATGATGTATCGTGGTTTTTCCAATTCTGTGCTAGTTTTCACTGTCCATGAAAACTCTTTATTTGTTGGTAAGGTTGGGTATACAGATAAGTTCCAGCTTCGAAATCCCATTGTAATTGGTTCATTCTGTTCGAGAAGTTCGAGTAAATCTGCCCTTTGGCTATCAGCTGGTCCCACATATGGAATATACCAGATCATTTTCTTAATATTGAGTTCTGGTGAACCGGTGGATGGAGTACCACTGGCTACTGGTAAGCGCGGTATTATAAAGTTTGTGTCCGAGGCTGCCCTATTCATTATCAGCTCAACTCTTACATTTACCAAAATTTCTTGATAGTCTTCTGCAAATCCAAGCAAAGTTCTCAACGGTATGCAAACAGAAAAGTTTCCACTATTTTCATCTACGCAAGGATTTAAAGCGGATTTCTTAGACGGTAACATCCATCCAGCTTGTTGTAAACCGTCAACAGTCGCTTTACTAAAACTGGCATAACCTTTCATGGTGGATACTATGCCAGGATAACTTGTTTTGTCAACTAGTTCGCCATTCATAACCAGCTTTATATCATCAAATGTGTGTGCGATTCCATTAGGTCCAAGCGTGTATCGATCATATTTAGATAGGGTACCTTCCACTTGTAAATAGCTTCTCGATATATTTATGTATTCCCCTGGTTGGGAGAAGGGAAATACAATCTCGTCCGATGGGTTGTATCTTGCAGTTGCGAAAGGTTCATGAGCCCGATATTCCAATTTTATGAGACTGTCATCAAAAATAGGTTTTTTACGTACGTTCAACATATTGCCTTGGATTGTAAAGAGGATTCACGTTATATCCCAAATTTTTCAAAAATTTATAATTGATTGGAGTTAGTAGTTGATGTTTACGCTCCTCCGTAGTAGTGAGCGAACTGAATTTATTAGGGGCAGGCGAGCTCTTTTTATGCCAATGTTCAATGATCAACATGTTGTTGCGTAATGGTGAAAATCTGTAGAAAGCAATCCATTTATACTCCTCCTCTTTTAAAATGTAGACGAATGGATATTACTTCATCACCAAAATTAATTAGCTTTCCATCTTGATCGATCACACTCACTGTAATCTCCTCCAATTTGTTACCAATTACAGAATGATATGTAACAGAGTCAGGATTTTCTGACATACGGTATCCTGGTGCTACGCTGGGTGTAAATTGATAAATAACGTGTGATGGTTCTCCATTTCGATAATCTCCTTGACAGCAAGAAACGGAAACACCAATATTTAGTACGTCGAAGACGTGTACAACACCGTTCGACCAGTTCCAAGTATTGCTTGGTAGGATGTTCCCAGCCTCAAATCCCAACAGATGTGAGAATGAATCACTATGATTAAAATCAATTCGTTTTGAACATTTTATACCACAACGTTGCGTGTTCAAGTTCACTTGCATATCAAAATCAATATCCATTTTTTTCAGCTCACTCACTAGTTGCTTGCGTAAGTCAGCCAACTCGTACGTACCAGTGGGAACTTTATACAAGCTTCCAGTGTGGAGAAAATGCTGTTTACCTGCGGGCAGTTCCATACCGAATACATCTTTTTTTAGGCTAGCAGACCATGTCTTTTTTAAAGGCCTATTAGCTTTATATGTGAGAGTGGTAGATCCACGGAGTGTCCCTTTAGCAAACCCTAGAGGCGTAAGAATCGAGTCGTCACTTGTATTAAAAAGTGTTTTACTCGTTTCTATAAGGGCATAATTGTTCTTTATAGTAACCTTTATATCAGGGAATGCTGTTTGCATTAGTTTTTCTATATCTTGAGCATCAACGAAACGCCCACTAGTGTTGTGTACTGGAGCTCCATCATCGAGTAGGTAGAGGGTTGAATTTACATTCTCTACAAGGTTCGGAATAGAGAAGTAAGAATCAAACGAAGTAAGTCCAACCGCCCAATCTGATGAATCTAGTTGAATAGGCGGGAAGAAATTAGCGTTAAGTTCGCTTTTCCCCCGCTCTGTAAGTGATATTGTGAAGGAAGCCATGGGTATACTGATATCAGTACTATTCACGTAGAGACTTTTTATACTGTTCGGATATCATCCAAAGGAATAGAAAACATAAATGACCACAGATTATGCTATCCTTCTTTATTGTTTGGAAATGATTAGTGTTATAAAACACTGTTCTATGAGGACCAAAATATCGTTTCCATTCAAGTGGGGGCTCCAATTCACCATAGCTATCAAAGTAATGTACATTTTTTCCATTGAGCCAATACGCTGTCCAGTGAGTTCCATTCGTACCATCATTGCTTGAGGCCATATTTATTATCGAACACTCAATCTTTTTCGGTGGAGTAGATGGAACTTCATCTCTCATTCTAACCCCATTGAAACCTATAATATCAGCTTTATCACAAAGGCGTTCCAAATCAGAACTTGATAATGCTCGATTTGGAAGCCATAAATTTAGTTTTTTGAACGATTGTTATTACTCCTCTTACGCCCTTTGTATATACCCTTCCCCTGTTTATAAGGACGTATATATAACCCTTGCCCCTGTTTGTATGGGCGAATATATAATCCTTGACCAGTTTTACTTGCTTCTTCCATTTTTTGATTGTGTTTCTTAATTTCATTCAACTCTTCTTGTGACCGCTTTGCATCTATAACTGTCTTAGCAACAGCTGCTCCGCCACCAACTAAGCTACCAACAGCTGATAAAAAAGGGAGTGCGGCTAACAAAGCGGGTAGAAAGCCACCTCTAATAGTTGGTTTCCGACGCTGTTTATTACTGCGATTGCCTCCTTTCTTACTCTTTTTTCGTGGAGATCTTCTGCTTTTCAGTCCTGACCCTTTGGAGGATTTTCCCATTGTTTTCAATTTCATAGCGTTCGTTGTCAACCAAGCTGCAGCTCGTTCAGAAAAAGGAAGGCTCTTGTTCTTGACTAAATCCCAAGCTCCCCACTCCAATTTCTTGTCAGCCTTGTACCGTTGATCCTCGTCTTTTGTAGTGTGATAAGTACGATCGTGAAAATAGCACAAGTTGTCAAGAGCAGAAATTCCGCGTTGCCCCAAATCGTGGCGTTCTTTAAACCGTGTACCCGGACCACAAAATTGGTATGATGGGAGGTGAAGCTCTATTGGTAGCGCGTCAATTGCACGGTTTATAAGTCCACGTCCTTTCTGCTTCTTTCCCATGCCCATACTGAAGATGTGTTGGTGTCAACTCCATCATATATACTCTCGTTAAATGAGTTCTTTTTTATCGATCCAGCTATTGTGCGTGCCATCGAAACCTAACCATTTTACAAATACTTCATCTCCTTTCTTCTTTAATACCTTTTCTACAAGGTATACATCACCGACCTCAGTTTTTCGTATTTCATATTCATAAAATTTTCCATTTAAAATGTTGTTACGGTAATCTTTCAAAGTGTATGTTACGGGAACAGTAGGTTCGATAGAGTGTATAGTAAAGACTTCATTGCTCCAATTTGGAAGGTACCCCTTGTCAAATATTTTTTTATATTTACTGATCCTTACTTTATCACCCACTGTATAGCGGTATTTCTTATCCTTGACAGCATATTGTTGACGATTTTTTAGAATATTTATGAGAACCTCACCTTCATTGTGTGGATTAACCTCACTCGGTTTCATTCCAATGACGCGATGTTTTCTATGCAGGAATTCATGTTGAGTTGCTAAAAATGATCAATTTTGCGGCGTTTTATTTTTCATTAACAATTTATTTCAAATTATACCTAACATCTACCTACATTGGTTCATTTTATTTTTATTATTTTTCGGGTAGAAAGTTGAAAACGGTGAACTATTTAAATTGTTAGTTAACCTCCCATTTAAGGAAAATAAAATGCTAGTGGTGTCTCTCAGAATGTATATGACTTGGTAGCTTGAAATCATTTTTCTGTAGGCAAAATATTTTGCCTGTTAATAAAGAATTGCGCTCGTAGAGTGAGATCTTGGTTTATTTATTTTTTAAATTTATTATTATTATTATTTTGTTATAATTAATATTATTATTATTATTGTAACTGCATATCATTATCTCTTGATCTGAGGCATCCAAAGATTGCACATTGTTCGAGTTGACTTCATTCGGTGCTCTGTCTCAAATTTTATACTGCATAATTTTGTGTATTCAAGCTATAGATGCATGTTATGCATATTCGGGGAGAATTTCGTGATTGTGCAGAATTTAGATTTTATAGATTAGTGCATAAAAAAGTTACAAAATTATGAACGCACCTTGACCATTTCCAGAGAATGAGAGCAACTAAAAAAAGTCTGCCAAGTTACTTGTGACACAAAGCTTCCTCGTTTACTTATCATGTTCTTCCAACTATCATCCAAATTTAAGCGAACTCGATCGACTAGAGAGTGAAAAGATAGATCATGACGAAATTTACTTTTGCGCATGCGCAGAATGAAGTATTGATTTGGCAACAATAAACTGATAGGGGACCATTCACAACCTAACTCGCGCATTCTCTGACAATTTCGTCAAAATCGGGTGAAAACAGTAAAATTAAGGTCGTTACAGGGATTTCACATAGGCGCATGCGCAGTAGCTGTTTGGGCCGGTGGGGTGACTAGTATATTCCACTAAAGAACAGAATTGATGATAGGTGTGGATATATGCACCAATTACCGGGAGCCTAGTTGATGATGAGATCAATAAGTAAGTACCTACCTAATGGATAGTGATAAATAATCTTCTCGAAGGACCACTCCCAATTTGGGAGAAAATTAATGTGTCTATAGGTATGTAAGCAATGAAATTCAAGAGATACGTTTGGAAACACCGTACACCACGGCTTCCACAAGTTATATTTGTATCAAGTAATGCTCTTTCAATGCCTACCTAGTGAGTGGCCACCCAGATTGATATGCAGTATGTACCTACTGTGATATAGCATACAAGAAGGATTTGGTCTTATAGCTATGTGATCAGCAAAGTCTTTGAATAGGTAGGTAGGTATGATGACGTGGTAGGTAGAGATGTGGGAAGAACGGGCGGATCCCCAAAGTAGAAGTTGATATAGTACTGGCGGCAATAATATATGATTACTTAGGTTAGCTGTCAAGTTTACCTCTGTCCATCAAGTACTTTACAGATATACTTGATATTGTGTGGTGCCTTCCTCTCCAAGGTGCCGGCGAGGATGCACGTGGCGCAGAACACAAAAGGAATGGTCACCTCCAGGTGTCAGCAGCTCCTTCCGAAATGCGATCGCTCGTCCAATAAACTCCACAAGTTCTCAGATCGTGAGAAACTCGGGTTAAACTAATATGCAGCGTCGCAAGGGAACTAGGTTCTGATATACTTGAAACGTATAACCACAAGAGGTAAAATGAAAAGATAAAAGGGGCAAGACGGTGTACGGGTTGGTAGCATGAACAAAGAATAGTGAATTTTCCAGGAGACCGGCTGATGGGAAGATGGCTGGCGAGTGACGTCACAGGGCCGGAGCACTAAATCATACTCACTGCACTTAATTTGCTTAACAACAAAAAGATAACATGTCCTAATAACTAGGTAATTTTAACAAATATAAAGAGCCGATTAGCAATAAATAGATAAATAGAAAAATGCAATAAATAACAAAAACCACATACAGAAGGAATGCGCAGTGCCGATCCAGCATGGATCACTCGACACAACTCAGCGCATCCGTCCTTGGCACGCCGTGGACAGGAAAAAAAGATGTTTGAATGAGAAGGTAATGATAAAAATAATTTAGTGGTGTTAAGTGATAAGAATATTTGTGCTTTGTGAAAATTGTGCTATGGAGTGAAAAGTGGAAAATCTCAGGTGAGTCGAAAATACAAGAGCGGCGTAAACATACTCCCCCCTATTTTCGACTGAGGCTGACCAGAAAGAATTTATGAGTGATTAGAATGATCATTAATTGGCAAAGGAATCAAATTTACAGTGGAACGCTTAAAAATGCCTTTGGAAGTTCGAAGAGTTACAACACGAACAGTGTTGTCCTTGCCAAGGTGGACCTCCAGGATGCGGGCCATGGGCCAGTGTGCAGGTGATGTTTGAACATCCTTGAGAAAACTAGATCACCAACGTGAAGGTTGGAAGTGTGATGGTTCCACTTGTTGCGGGCTTGCAGTGAAGAGAGATATTCAGTTCGCCACCGCTGCCAAAAATACTGGACCCTTTCTCGTATGAGCTGCCAACGATTAAGATGGCTTGATGAGATGTCCTGCAGATTAGGTTCTGGCAGTGCGTTGATTGGTTGGCCGATGGTAAAGTGTCCGGGCGTGAGTACCTCTGCATCCTCTGGGCAATCTGAGAGTGGTTGGATGGGTCGCGAATTCAGAATCCCCTCTATTTTAACAAATAGGGTGTGGAGTTCATTCTCAGTAAAAGGTCGATCCCCAAGGGTTTTGTGCAAGAGCGACTTTGCGGACTTCACAGCTGATTCCCAGCTCCCACCGAAATGTGGAGATCCAGGAGGGTTAAAGCTCCACTCAACGGATAAATGGGAGGTATGATCCATGATAGAAGCTTGATTATGGTGGTCATTAATAAATTCTGCGGTCTCTTTGAGATATCTAGCCGCTCCAACGAAATTAGTCCCACAGTCTGAGTGCATCCTAGCAGGAATACCACGCCTTGCAATAAACCTGTCAAACACATCGAGGAAAGCTTCCACCGATAATGATGTACACAGTTCAAGATGGACAGCACGGGACGCCATACAGATGAACACACAAAGATAGCTCTTGTGAGTTTTAGCATTACAACGTGATGAGTCGCGGCAGATGAAAGGACCTGCGAAATCAACTCCACAATGCAAAAAGGGACGAACTCCTGTAACCCGAGACAAAGGTAAATCACCCATAACTGGTTGAGCGAATGCTTTACTATATCTGGTACAAGTCACACATCTCATTTTATGTAACCTTACCAAATTCCTTGCGCGTGGGATCCAATATTGTTGCCTAATGAAGGCAAGTAAGGCAGTAGGTCCAGGATGATGGTTTTTCTTGTGCAGATGGTCAATCACAAGGTTCGTGAAGTGGGAACGGTCCGGTAGTAAGATGGGGTGTCGCTGAGTAATAGGCAAAGGTGCATTAGATAACCTTCCTCCAACTCTAACAATCCCTTCATGATCAATGAAAATAGACAATCGACGCAACTCAAGAGGTAAGGGTTGATCAGTTCTCCTAAATGCTTCAGGAAAGTGTTGGCGTTGAAGAAGCTTCAATATGTTAGTTTGAGCAAGGTTAAGCTCAACAGATGTGAGTGCTCCTGCTTTGCGTTTCCTTCTCCTTCTCTTGGGAATACGAGCATTAGAGATGAACCTGCGAACATAGCCCATGACTCTAACAAGGCGTAGGAAGGACGAGCAACGAGTAACGTAATTCAGGATGTGATTAGTGTCCTGAATGGTTGTTAGCGTGTTATGAATCACCGACTTCAACTCTGGGAGATCAACATTCTGAACAGACTGCGTGATTGGCCACTGGTCAAGAGATTGGGAGCACCATGAAGGGCCAGACCACCAAAGCTCATGGTGAAGTAGAACAGTAGGCAACACTCCGCGTGATCCAATGTCGGCTGGATTTTCCACTCCACTGATGTGGTACCAATCACCAACATGAGTAACACTTAGTATTTGTTGTGTTCGATTAGATACAAACGTCTTTAGTTGGTGGGCAGGAGTCTTTAACCACGCCAAGACAATGGTGGAGTCGGTGAAGCAGAAGGTGGATGTTATATTGAGGTTCTTGATGAGTGGTGAAAGTGATTGAATTAATTGAGAGAGCAACAGTGCCCCACACAATTCCAACCGTGGAACTGTCAATGATTTGAGTGGTGCAAGACGTGTTTTGGCTTTGAGTAATGACATGGTTGCAGTATTTCCCTGAGTTCCATGGAGATATGCCATGGCACAGTATCCCTTTTCAGAAGCGTCTGAAAAACATACAAGACGATATATGGAGTCAGTTTTTACCAACAGTCGAGGTATAGAAATGTGGGATAGATTACAGAAGTCACTGAGAAATTTATCCCAGGAAACCTTCACATGATCAGGAACAACATCATCCCAAGCAATTCCACACTTCCAAGTCTCTTGGAGGATACATTTTGCGAAGAACACAACTGGGGCTAGATAACCAAGGGGGTTATAGAGTCGAGCTATGACCGACAAGACATTACGTTTGGTATAGCCGTTGTCTGGTTGCTGAACACTATATTTGAAAATATCTGCATGTGGGTCCCATGTCATTCCCAAAATTTTGATAATATGATCGGAGTCATCATTGCAAAGCTCAACTGGTTGTTGTTCCGCTGGGTCATCCAGGAGCGGAGGATGGTTTGAGCTCCACTTGCTCAGTTCAAAACCACCTTTAGCAAGAAGTTCAATGACCTGTTCTTTAAGCACCTTCAGATCAGAGGATGTATCACAACCAGTTGCCAAATCATCGATATAGATACAATCAGAAATAGCTCGGGCAGCATCAGGATGATTATCACCCTCATCAAGGACCAATTGTTTGAGGACTCTCTGGGCTTGGTATGGAGAACTCCGGAGCCCATAGGTCACAGTGTTCAAGGTGTAATATGAAACAGCATCATCAGGATTAAATCGCCATGCTATTTGTTGATAGTTTCGATCATCAGGATTGATAAGGATTTGACGAAACATTTTCACAATGTCACATGTGAAAACAAAAGGAAATCTACGAAAATTCAGAACAATTGTACCAATGTCTGCTTGTAACTTTGGACCAGTATGAAGGTGATCGTTGAGTGACCCTGTTGAGGTGCGAAAGCTCGCATCAAAAACTACCCGCAGTTTTCCCTTGCGTTCTCCATCCAACTTGTAGATAGGATGATGTGGAATTAGGTATGATGGAGGCGAGGTAGCGAGAGACATGTGATTCAAATTGAGGTACTCAGACATAAAGGCATGATAATCAATGCGTAACTGGTCATTTTTAGCGAGTTTAGATTCAAGAGCATAGAATCTATTAAGAGCAACTTTGATGTTTGGTTGAATTGGTGGTGAGGGTGAATTGAATGGTAGAGAAACAACGTACCTCCCCCCATTAATTCGAGTGTGTGTGCGAACAAAGTGATCTTCACACTGTTGATTGTCATCAGACATGTAAGTATTGGTAGAAGACGGTTCCTCAATTTCCCAGAACTTCTCAAATTGGAATGATGGATCGGATAGAGATAAGAGCGACACTGAGTGATTTGAAGCAGAGTCACACATGTAACGACCCATGACAGTAAACCCAAATACAGTGTCAATAAGATGAGGTCCATTTGCATGGATAGTGATAGGAGCACTAGTAACAACATTACTAAATAAGTCTGCACCGATGAGGAAAGAGATTGGGGCAGGTTTGGTGAAATCAGGATCACTGAGATGATAGGTTAGATAGTCCTGCCACATAGATGAATCCAGACTAGATTGCGGTAAAGGTGGTGTGATGGACGGCACAACAAGTGCTTCCGTGTTAAGGATGGAGGTAGATTTTGGTTGAAACGAGACATGAAGACGCCCAGCGATGTGTTGGAGTGGGGCTCCATTGACTCCAGTAACATTGCCTTGAAAAGGCCTGGTAGCTTTACCAAGTTTGCGAGCACACTTCTCCGTGATAAATGAGAAATGGCTACCTGGATCAAGTATTCCTCTAAATTCATGGGGACGACCACCAGAATCGAGGATTGAAGCCCTAACAGTTCCCAAAAGTACACCACTAACAGATGAGGTACTAGTTCCTGAAAATCCAGGTGAAGGTTGAGAAGAGGTCATATCTGTTGAGGGACTTGGGTGTTGAGGTGAGGTGAGAGATAAAGAAGGTTTTGATCCCAGATGTAGATCACTATGGTGCCTTGCTTTGCAGTGCCTACAGGACCATTTTGACTTGCATTCCTTGGTTCTATGGAATGGATGAAGGCAATTCCTACACCCTGACCACTGTTTTAATGAGTCAAGTCGTTGTGCAGGAGTAGAGGACTTGAAGGTAGGGCATTCAACAAGAATGTGGGTGTTTTTACATAAAGGACATACTATAGGTGATGATTCTGGACGAGACGATTTATCAGATAACGATTTTGATGCATGAGCAAGAAGAGAGTGGCTAGGTTGCTGCTTGGGTGCAAAAGAGTTAGGTTTTTTAGGAACTTTGTTGTGCTGAGGCACCTGGTCCAACCTTGTGACAGGTTCAGTAGTTAAGCGTAATACCTGGAACCTATTTTGTACAAACTCTTTCAAGGTGGTGAAGCTGGGGTAATCAGTCCCTATAATAGATATTTCAAATGCTTGCCGCGTCACAGGATCAAGACTACGGAGCGCTAATTCACAAAGGAGATAGTCCCCAAATTGAGGGATGTCAAGAGCCTTCAGTGATACTATACTCTCAGATACATTAGACAAATACGCCTGGAGTGATTCGGCAGTAGGTTTACCCCCACTATACCTATATGCAAGCAGCTTCTCTATGTATGATGAAGCCAATTTTCTTTTATTATCATACACCAATAAGATAGTGTCCCATGCTTGATTGAAGTTTGCCTCCGTAACAGGAATCGCTTTGATGGTGTCCAAGGCAGGTCCCTCCAAATAGGAAAGTAGGAAGTGAAAACGTTCAGCATCTGTCAATGCAGGGTCATTCTTGACCAATGCACAAAATAATTGTTTAAATGTGGGCCAGTCAGCGAAATCCCCCTTAAAATGCTTGATATTGATCTTTGGCAATATAGTTCTACTAGATGCAGTACAAGTGGAAACTCTAGACTGATTATGTGTAGAATTTGCAGAAGGGGACGAGAATACATTAACCCGTTTTTGAATTTCCTCATGGTAACCTACAGCTTCGTAATAATAGTGTCGGATCTCAGCATGATAAGTCTCATCACTCGGAGCAGGAAACGCAGGAGTCATCTCATGACTATCAGAATAATCCAAAGCAGCCAACCACGCAGATTCAAACCTTTCCAGAAGGCGGTCAATAGTACGGATCATTCCTGAAAAGACTATCCTATCATCTGCAGAATTCAATGCTAAAATCCCTTTGTTCCTGATAACCTTGATTTCTAGGCCCAATGTCTCAAACGCTCGCCTTAGCTTGGCGAATCCCCGTACAGCAACAACGGGTTCAGGATCAGAAGGCATTTTTAAGGTTATAAATAGTTAGGCAAAAGTTACAAGAGAAAATATGAGAAATAGCAAGAATAAATTATTGATGGTCAATAACGAAGCACATAGCACATTAATATCAAGGTAGCACAAATGAGAATATGAATAATCACCTAGAAAGGGGAACAATACACGAAAAATATATATATAATATAAGACACTAATTTCAAATGCAAAGAATGAAACAAGAAATATATAGGTATAAGCTTGGTTCACATGGAACAATAGAACTGTAAGATGATTGAGAGGTACTTAATCTAAGAGGTCGCTGGAAACTATCCGGCTCGCTAGGAACAATGTTTGGGCCGGTGGGGTGACTAGTATATTCCACTAAAGAACAGAATTGATGATAGGTGTGGATATATGCACCAATTACCGGGAGCCTAGTTGATGATGAGATCAATAAGTAAGTACCTACCTAATGGATAGTGATAAATAATCTTCTCGAAGGACCACTCCCAATTTGGGAGAAAATTAATGTGTCTATAGGTATGTAAGCAATGAAATTCAAGAGATACGTTTGGAAACACCGTACACCACGGCTTCCACAAGTTATATTTGTATCAAGTAATGCTCTTTCAATGCCTACCTAGTGAGTGGCCACCCAGATTGATATGCAGTATGTACCTACTGTGATATAGCATACAAGAAGGATTTGGTCTTATAGCTATGTGATCAGCAAAGTCTTTGAATAGGTAGGTAGGTATGATGACGTGGTAGGTAGAGATGTGGGAAGAACGGGCGGATCCCCAAAGTAGAAGTTGATATAGTACTGGCGGCAATAATATATGATTACTTAGGTTAGCTGTCAAGTTTACCTCTGTCCATCAAGTACTTTACAGATATACTTGATATTGTGTGGTGCCTTCCTCTCCAAGGTGCCGGCGAGGATGCACGTGGCGCAGAACACAAAAGGAATGGTCACCTCCAGGTGTCAGCAGCTCCTTCCGAAATGCGATCGCTCGTCCAATAAACTCCACAAGTTCTCAGATCGTGAGAAACTCGGGTTAAACTAATATGCAGCGTCGCAAGGGAACTAGGTTCTGATATACTTGAAACGTATAACCACAAGAGGTAAAATGAAAAGATAAAAGGGGCAAGACGGTGTACGGGTTGGTAGCATGAACAAAGAATAGTGAATTTTCCAGGAGACCGGCTGATGGGAAGATGGCTGGCGAGTGACGTCACAGGGCCGGAGCACTAAATCATACTCACTGCACTTAATTTGCTTAACAACAAAAAGATAACATGTCCTAATAACTAGGTAATTTTAACAAATATAAAGAGCCGATTAGCAATAAATAGATAAATAGAAAAATGCAATAAATAACAAAAACCACATACAGAAGGAATGCGCAGTGCCGATCCAGCATGGATCACTCGACACAACTCAGCGCATCCGTCCTTGGCACGCCGTGGACAGGAAAAAAAGATGTTTGAATGAGAAGGTAATGATAAAAATAATTTAGTGGTGTTAAGTGATAAGAATATTTGTGCTTTGTGAAAATTGTGCTATGGAGTGAAAAGTGGAAAATCTCAGGTGAGTCGAAAATACAAGAGCGGCGTAAACAGTAGCTATTATTGATACAATTATATTTAAATTGATATGGGATGATAACATCGTCATCCCCCAACTGACATCCAAATTTGAGCAAAATAGGACGACTAGGGCGTGAAAAAATTGACCACAATAGCATTTAGGTTTGCGCATACGCAGAGTGGAGCATTGATTTCGCAACAATGAAACTGACAGGGGACCGTCTACACCCTAGCCTACACATTCGCTAAACATTTCTTCCAGATCAGAAGAAAACTGTGGAAAATAACCTTGTTACAAGGATTTCACATTGACGCTTGCAAAGTAGTCATTAATGATACAATCATGTTAAAATTTATACAAGATGATAAAATTGTCATCCTCCAACATCCAAATTTGAGCGAGATCGAACGTCTAGGGCGTGAGAAACTGATACTTGGTAGAATTTACTTTTGCACATGCGCAGAGTAAGGTATTGAGTCAAGAACAATGAAACTGATAGGGTACCGTTTACCTCCTAGCTCGCACATTCCCTGAAAATTTCATCCATATCGGATGAAAAATGTGGAAAATAAGCTTGCTACGAGGATTTGCGGACACACGACAGACATAAACACACACACACACACACACACACACACACACACACACACACACACACACACACACACACACACACACACACACACTTACACACACACACACACACACACACACCAAACATTGTTTTTTCTCCCGAAAGTGAAAACAATGCTTCCGCTACCTTTAGGTAGACTCGGAAGCAATAATGTAGGTACCAATGAGTGTTACTGTGGGAGAAAGAACAATGTTGAGAAAGAAACCTGCAGCCAAAGTGTTCCACGAATAAAGGAATGTCTTCCCATCATAAGGAAACACTTTTCAAATTTCTATTTAACTTCGGGAATCCATGCTAAAACTTTTGAACTGTGAGATGTACATACCACTTTTTGGCATTTTCAACCAAATTTTATTGGTCCTCTGAGTACGTGAGCATTGGAGACGGAGAGGACGTGAGTGAATTGACTGAGTATACAGACCCAGTCATTTTGAGTAATTTGAAATTTGCTCCGATCACTTCAATTGATGTGGAGCGTTCGTTTTTCATCTATAAGAATATCCTCTCTTATCGCAGATACAACTTTGTTCCAGACTACCTGGAAATGTATGCACATTTTTTAAATGTAATCTACGAAAACCTGGCGCATATTCATCAAGGGAGTAAGCTGTTTGCATTGAGCTGTTAATTATTGAGCATTTTTAAAAAACCATATACCTAATATTAAGCAACTTTCATTCAGAATTATATTCGTTGAGAAGTTTCCCTTTTCAAGTGTTGAACTTTATCCCCCAAATTTTACTTGTTTTTAATGCATATTTGTTGCATATTTCATTGGTTTTTAATACATATTCGGGAAATTTATGCTGCATAAAAATCCGGTCTCTACATATAACTCACATAACTTGATATCAATAGAAATCATCAGCAAAATTTGGCATACTTCCATTTATTTATGGATGAGAGTGCAGTAGTATAAAGCAGTAAATCACCCATTTAACATATTGGGGCACGATCAACATCATATTTCTTCTTTCGAAGATGCTATTCAAATAAAACGATCCCTTATCCTACTGCTCGTTTACCAAGACCGATTCGCCGAGCTGATGAACGAGCAGTTTTGTCTTCCTGTCTCGCCCCATCCGTTTCCCTTGATCTACTTGACTAACCGCGTTTTACCTGAAACCACAATGCATCCTAAGAGAAAGTGAACTTCCATTCACACTACGGTCCCATTCATCTCTCAGACAAAAGTTGAATTGGAGAACAATAGTTAGGAATCGAGAAAATTATGGGAAATACAGATAGTAACGACTGGAGCTCTAATAACTCCATTCAAACTGTTCCTGATATTTGCACTCACTATCGTAATTATTGTATGCTAATGTATTACTATTTATTCATTTATTTTTATTTTTTGGGATGTTTAACTACCGGTGCATCACTAAGTTGTGTTTTAACTCATTATTTTACTACTTAAACAATGAGTAAATTAACGTTTTTATATATCATTGGATTCGTATGCAAACTTAATATGCAAAATACTAGATAATTCACGGACTAAGGCATTTTTTACTTTCCTTACTCAACCTGAAGGGTGGAGGGGGAAAGTCTTGCAATCACCCTGAAAATCAATTTCTGAAACTCATGCTAGGATGGGCATTTTGTTCAACCTGAACCCATATCTATACGTTCCATGAGAATGAATGTATGTGTGTGTGTATGTTTGTAACTCGTGTACACTATTGCGGCCTTGCGGTACGACATAAAACCAAATTCCAATTTTGGGGATGGGTTTTTATACCCTACAGTAGAAAAATCAGCTTAAAATGATCATTTCTACGGGGTTAAACAAATCAGAATAGGCGAAAAAAACGTCATTTATAGCTCTTTTTTGCCTTTTCTCCTAAATGGCTCGAGGGATTTGGTTGAAATTCACAGGAGTTACTCCTTTTCTGAGTCGAAATGATATCCATACTTCTCATACCTGGGAAAATACTCTGAGGGCTGTAATTAGCAAAAAAAACTTAAAAAATAGATTGAAAACGTAATTTTTTAAAAGAATACGACCTCTCTGTGAATTTATATACGACTTTCTTATATTACTTATTATATCTTATTGTATATTTGGGCGGGTCGGAAAGTAGTAACACTTACCGCAGCAAACATTTAAAATGAAGCATAACTTGAGGAGTTTTTGTACGACAAAACAGTAACTGAGCTGGCTTTTCAAATTGATTTGAACTTCAATACATCAGGCGATCAAGAGTTTTCAATGTTGAATTTACTCTGTTCATGTTTAATATTCTATTCTGCCGATACCAGACGTTCGTTGCAATTTTTAGGGATGGTTAGAAGATAGTTATTACATTCCAACTCGCCTGGAAAGTGAATACAGTAAGTCATACAATTGGTGTCCATCGATCTCTTACTGACTGCCACATGAAGAAACTTCTGGACGTTGGAGTCCTATACTTGAATAGCGTCCTTAACTTAATGGTGATCCATCTTAATAGCGTCCGTGTAAAATGAATACAAGTAAGGAAACTGGTGTGAAGCCTCGCACGAGATGTTTATTCTTCTAATCATATAATAAAATCATCCTATTATATTTTGAAAAAAAAAAACCAAATTTCCCTTCATATTTGCTCCATTAACTGACTTATCGTATTATTACGAAATCCTGGTTGTTACGGATTAGATTTAAAATAGACGGGGATTTTGTAGATTCTGAAAGCCATAACGTTAAAAAACGCTGCAAATTATTACAAAATGGTTTATTATTTCTGTGATAGATAGCCCTTCTATGCAGATCATCGGTCTATAATTATTAAACCCCATAATATGGGAGAATTATGTAATATATGATCAGAACATGGCGCACCGTGCCTCTGAGAAGGGTTCACATTTTTACAGTTCCGAACCCCCGCAATTTTACGCTTCACAGTAAAAATGACTAAAAATGACAATGATGCTTGAAGTAATTTACGTTTACGCATGCGCAGAATGGAGTAATGATTTGAGCAAAATGGAATTGGTAGGGTACAATCTACAGCCCAACCCACAAATTCTCAGAAAATGTAATCAAAATGTGATGAAAACTAGATCTTGTTCCTCGGAGTACACTTTCGCACATGCGCAGGAGCTAATAATGATGCAACCGAGTTGAAATTATCATGGAATTATTAACCCATTGTCCCCGAACTATACATAGAATTTGAGCGGGATCGGACAACTAGGGCGTAAAAAAAGGATGCTCGAAGGAATTTACTTTTGCTCATGCGCAAAATGGAGTAATAATTTGAGAATTATGGAATTTTTACTGGACCATTCTCAACCTAACCCGCACTTTCCCTGAAAGTTTCATCACAATCAGATGAAAGCTGTTGAAATTAGGCTAGTTTAAAAATTAATACATATTTGCGCTTTCGCAATAGCTACTAATGATAGGATTGTGTTTAAATTGCTTGGGAATGCTAAAATTAACCTCTTCCACTTATTCTTCAAATTTGAGTGACATCGGACAAAGGGGCGTGAGAAAATGATGGTTAATGGAATTTACGTTTGCGCATGCGCGTCAAAAAAGTACATTCAATTTCAAATTGATTGGAAAATTCCTTCGATTATGGAGTTATAAAAAAATCAACATCTTCATTCAAAATTGAACTGTCATTTTGTTTTGGTACTGTTGTATGAAGAATAAAAATTATGTTTGTTATGTATTTGACTTATTATTTTACAAGTGTATGCCCATTACTTTTCAAAAAATTTATTTTTGATAGCAAATTCGATTCAGAGACTCAAAAAACATAAGAATACAAATTTCCATAATTTTACAATGAATTTTGAAAAATTGTTATTTTTTGACATGATTTTGATAATTTTGAGATTCCCAACTGCCAAAAGTTGTTGCTGTCGACTTGTTTTGACTGCATATTCGAGTTCAGTGACTCCAAAAACGTAAGTATACGAAGTTTCACAAATTTACAAAGAAGTTTGTAAAAGTTATATTCAAAAGTCTGATATTTGCACACAAAAAAAGCGTATTTCAAAAAAGTCCAGTCATGCAGCATGAACCCTTGAGCGAATTTTTGAAGAAATCTTCGACATTTCAGTCGCTATAGATCGTGTAGAGAAATTTTAGTTTATGATTTTGATAGACAAACATGGAATCAAATTATTAAAAATAATTAGGAGGTACTCATACTTTATTATTATTAAACTAATCTTGTAGATTTAAAGACAAATGTAGGTAAATATTCATAGATTTCGATGTCCAATGTGGTCAGTATTGAAGGCAGTTAGAATCTTAACAGTGTCCTATCATAACATCATCAAATCTTGACATAAAATAGGAATCACACACTGAGCGGGCTTAGTTAGATAGTGAATGAGCGCGAGTATCAGAACAGCTATTATCAGTGGCGGGCAGCAACGGAAATGACAAGTAGCACGATATTTAACGTTGAAGAGCAGCTACGGAAAGTATAGGAGCCCCTTATATCACGTTTGCGGGCAGCAAAGGTGACCCAAGGATACTCCCTATCAAATTCCATCTTTTTAGGATGAATAGGAGAGAATTTAGCTCACTCAGCTGATCGGGAAAGAGTCCATAATTTCAATCGTCTCTTAATGACCCAGAGAGTCACCCTATCATATTTCAACTTAAGGCCGTATCACTCTAGCATTTTTTCCGCATTTTTAATGCCTAAACGTGAAGAAGGCAAAGTGCTTTTTTCCAAGGTCAGCCGTCAATGTTGAGGAGGAATAAGTGCAAAAACTGCGCATTCTGGCGGAATGCATTTTTATTAAATCTGTCAGGTTAGGGCTCCTAGGGGGTTTTCTTTGAATTGTTACCTCCCCAAGGGTTATGTTTAGCATTTTTCTTGCGTGGAGGTAAAAATTAGAACATGTTCTAATTTTCCCAAGTGAGTTTAAAAATGCTCCGCCAGGATGCGCAATGGTCGAAAAAGCTGACCTTGAAAAAAAGCACTTCATCTTCTTCTCGTTTAGGCATTAAAAATGCCGAAAAAATACGGAAAAAATGCTAGTGCGATAAGGCCTTTAGGGTGAATAGGAGAGAATTTAGCTCACTCAGCTGATCGGGGAAAAGCCCATAATTTCAATCGTCTCTTAATGACCCAGAGAGTCTCCCTATCAAATTTCAACTTCTTAGGATCTCACGTTTGCGGGCAGTAAAGGTGACCCAAAGAGGCTCCCTATCAAATTCCATCTTCTTAGGGTGAATAGGAGAGAATTTAGCTCACTCAGCTGATCGGGAAAAAGCCCATAATTTCAATCGTCTCTTAATGACCCAGAGAGTCTCCCTATCAAATTTCAACTTCTTAGGGTGAACAGGAGAGAATTTAGCTCACTCAGCTGATCGAAATCGTCAAAGCCAAACACGCGCGAAGAAAGGCGTCGAGCTGCGTATTCCTGGAGCCGAGGCCGAAAATCGCACTTCATTTCGGGATACGATTTGAAGACAAATTATGAAAATGTTGTCCATTCTGAGAGAGAAAATTCAAGTCTGCCATTCCAAAACGGTTGCTTTCAAAAATGGCGGCCATGTGAAATGTTCAAAAATTGCGAAAAATCATCATATCTCCGGGATGGATGAAAACTCCGTGAGTGATAGATTAGGTCCAACCATGGATGTTTTTATCAGTCTGCCACTTTTCAGCGGTTGTTAAACCTCGGCAGACTCAATTTTAAAAATTGTACACTTTTTGTGCAAAAATCCACAATGTTTGGGACGTCCCAAAATTTTTTCCAGCTGGATTTAAAAGTCTACTTAAGGGTTTGAGACTTGTCTGCCAATCCTAAGCAGCTGAAAAGTCCTGGCAGAGTTAAATTGAAAAATTGTCAAATTTGATTTAAAATTCAGACAATTTTGGGATGATTCACATTTTAACACGTTGAAGTATGAGTGGTATGTAAACAATAGAGCATGGTCTGCCTTGGATAGCCCGCTGTCTTCTAGTGGCAGAATCAAATTCAAAAATTGTCGATTTATTCATGAAAATTTGTTGATTTTGGGATACTCCAAATTTTGGCTCAATACTGTACTACTTTATTGAAACTCAAACAGCGTCTGCCTTCAGTAACCCATTGCTTGTATAAGGCAGACTAAAATTGAAAAAATGCAAATTTGAGGGTTAAAATTTATGTATTTTGGGAAAGTTGCAATTTTGGCATGTGGTACTAGCACGTAAGTAAAAACTTTGTAAACACAGTCTGCCATCAGTATTTCGTTGCTTTCTAGCGGCAGACTGAACTGAAACATGAAAAAACGTGATTTACCTACTTGGAAATTCTTGCGGTAACGATTCATTTTCTTCAAGACTATTCAAATTTTCGATCGAATACTAACTGCAGTGCATGGAAACAACTAAACTAGATACCTTTAAATCAGTATTAATTTTTTTGGTGTTGAGGGGGTGGGAGACTAACAGTTTACTTCCGGGAATTGATAAAATTGTCCTATTTCTTCTCAAATTAAAAAAAAAAAAGTGCTTTACCTGATTGTCAACATCTTTATTTTTCATGTTTTCTATTTTTGTACACTTTTTGATAATAATATGTATTAAATATTTTATGAAATGTGCAAAAAATATTCAATAAATAACAATTTGTTAGAATAAATCGCATACGAATACAATGAACAAATTGCTAGGTTGATGTTGAGCTCAATAATAATTTGTTGTTTTGTATTGATCAATGAAAAAAAAAAAAAAAAAAAAAAAAAAATCCGTTGGGTTGTTTAGAAAAGCTTTATTCAGGTAAACGAGTAAAAACCAAAAAATCACCTCATTTTCCATACGGTATATAATAATACATCATTTATATTGCAAAATAAGTAGATACTTATTTACTTATTAAATAGACACTGTAGGTAACTTTCATGCTTTTGGATCGCCAATCGCCAATTCGAATCTTGAAATCTCATAAAATCTACTTCGTAGGGATAAACCATCATCTAATTTTAAAAATTATACTTTCTCATGGTAACACAAGTTAGAATGAATCAGGAACTTAACTTACAGAAACATTTAAAAAAATCATGTTTATCAAATTAATATACGAAGAACCAAGGAATTAAAATCAGAAAGCAGCGTTGCAACTGAGAATTATAGTTATTATTATAATAAAGTTTCAATAAAAACTATTTAATTATCAAGAGTAGTACTGTAAGCCATTTATTTACGTATGGCAATAGCCATTTCAAGTCTTGAAATCACATGAAATCACATGAAATGGCACATGGTATTGACCCTTGCTTGTGACACGGACGTTCTGGTGATCATTTTAGGCAACCTCCATCACATTAACGAAATGACAAACGATGGAGACAGGTTCAGTCATTCAAAATGATCACCGCTTCATTAACATAAGAAAAATTGCTGCAGAATTGGGTCGTACTCTTTGCATGACTGCGACCACACCTCCGCCTTCTTTCGAGTAGGGAAGCAAAAGCCTTTTGCTATTCTCAAAACTAATGAAAAGCTTCAGAGAATGCTTGCGTCTTTTGGTGAAGAGGCTTCACTTACGAATGAGGAATTCCAAGAAATTCAGGCATTTGTTTGTAAAATGTACAGCCGGAAACAAACGCAACGCGTTGACAAACTCCGCTTCCAGATGTTCATGGACGCATATGGAAAAAATTCAACAACGGATCCTGTAAAAACGTCGAAGGTGATTGATCAAGTTGCATTTCCTCCGTGTGAAAAGGTTCTCTGGAACCACGCATTGAGAGCTAAGTTTGATAGATTATAGTTGAAGTAATTTTCTAAGCAGGTTTCCTGATTTTGATTCCTTGGTTCTTTGGATTTTTCATTTCTTACAAATTATTTTTTTCAATGATTTATTCTTTTTTAAATTATTAAAGAATGATTTTTTAAACGATTTGCATAAGTTGAGTTCCTGTTTTATTCTACCTCGTGTTACCATGTGAAAGTATAATTGTATAATTTTACAAATTCTATATAGTTTTACCATGTGACCTTTCATGTGATTTCAAGACTTGAAATGGCTATTGCCATACGTAAATAAATGGCTTACAGTACCTACTCTTGATAAGTAAGTAGTTTTTATTGAAACTATATTATAATAATAACTATAATTCTCAATTGTAACGCTGCTTTCTGATTTTAATTCCTTGGTTCTTCGTATATTAATTTGATAAACATGATTTTTTTAAATGTTTCTGTAAGTTAAGTTCCTGATTCATTCTAACTTGTGTTACCATGAGAAAGTATAATTTTTTAAAATTAGATGATGGTTTATCCCTACGAAGTAGATTTTATGAGATTTCAAGATTCGAATTGGCGATTGGCGATCCAAAAGCATGAAAGTTACCTACAGTGTCTATTTAATAAGTAAATAAGTATCTACTTATTTTGCAATATAAATGATGTATTATTATATACCGTATGGAAAATGAGGTGATTTTTTGGTTTTTACTCGTTTACCTGAATAAAGCTTTTCTAAACAACCCAACGGATTTTCTTCTTTTTTTTTTTTTTTCATTGATCAATACAAAACAACAAATTATTATTGAGCTCAACATCAACCTAGCAATTTGTTCATTGTATTCGTATGCGATTTATTCTAACAAATTGTTATTTATTGAATATTTTTTGCACATTTCATAAAATATTTAATACATATTATTATCAAAAAGTGTACAAAAATATAAAACATGAAAAATAAAGATGTTGACAATCAGGTAAAGCACTTTTTTTTTTTTTAATTTGAGAAGAAATAGGACAATTTTATCAATTCGCGGAAGTAAACTGTTAGTCTCCCACCCCCTCAACACCAAAAAAATTAATACTGATTTAAAGATATCTAGTTTAGTTGTTTCCATGCACTGCAGTTAGTATTCGATCGAAAATTTGAATAGTCTTGAAGAAAATGAATCGTTACCGCAAGAATTTCCAAGTAGGTAAATCACGTTTTTTCATGCTTCAGTTCAGTCTGCCGCTAGAAAGCAACGAAATACTGATGGCAGACTGTGTTACAAAGTTTTTACTTACGTGCTAGTACCACATGCCAAAATTGCAACTTTCCCAAAATACATAAATTTTAACCCTCAAATTTGCATTTTTTCAATTTTAGTCTGCCTTATATAAGCAATGGGTTACTGAAGGCAGACCACGCTGTTTGAGTTTCAATAAAGTAGTACAGTATTGAGCCAAAATTTGGAGTATCCCAAAATCAACAAATTTTCATGAATAAATCGACAATTTTTGAATTTGATTCTGCCACTAGAAGACAGCGGGCTATCCAAGGCAGACCATGCTCTATTGTTTACATACCACTCATACTTCAACGTGTTAAAATGTGAATCATCCCAAAATTGTCTGAATTTTAAATCAAATTTGACAATTTTTCAATTTAACTCTGCCAGGACTTTTCAGCTGCTTAGGATTGGCAGACAAGTCTCAAACCCTTAAGTAGACTTTTAAAATCCAGCTGTAAAAAATTTGGGACGTCCCAAACATTGTGGATTTTTGCACAAAAAGTGTACAATTTTTAAAATTGAGTCTGCCGAGGTTTAACAACCGCTAAAAAGTGGCAGACTGATAAAAACATCCATGGTTGGACCTAATCTATCATTCACGGAGTTTTCATCCATCCCGGAGATATGATGATTTTTCGCAATTTTTGAACATTTCACATGGCCGCCATTTTTGAAAGCAACCGTTTCGGAATGGCAGACTTGAATTTTCTCTCTCAGAATGGACAACATTTTCATAATTTGTCTTCAAATCGTATCCCTAAATGAAGTGCGATTTTCGGCCTCGGCTCCAGGACTATGCGTATTGTCAACCATAATAAAATTCCGAGAGCCAAACAAATCGGTTTTTCGTCCCGTGCTTCGCACAAAATATCAAATTCCCGTCCATCACCAATCAATAATGCAATCCATGCTTCACTCAGATCATCCGTCAAGGCTTCTCCACCTATCACGAATTTCCGACTCTAACAAACTGCCTATTAGCAATCATTGTAACAAAAGTTCGGGAACCAAACAAATCGGTTGCGAAACCTAACGATCTTTTCCAGTAATACACATTTTGAAGAATTGTTGAATCTGAAGCGCCTCTGTTCATTATTTCTTATATTAATCCTTTTTTGAGAGTTCAGGGTATAGTAAAGAATCAATTGGAGTACCTATGAAGTTTTCTACCTACTCAAAATGTTCTATTACTTATGTACCTCATTTGAAAATTTGTATTGGCTTAGAATGGAAGACTTGTGAAAAACCTCTTAAAAGTTGGCTGGACAGTAGCTTCCTCACTTATTATATAATGAACGTAGATAATAATTAATTGGAGAACCCTTTACGACCAAATCAACTTAATTAGAAATCTATGGATTCACCTTAACCAACACAATTTTTGAAAATGAATTCAAAATCGGAGTTTCACGTGTGTCAACGAAATTTAGTTTTGCGCATTACTAATAAATATTCTCAATTCATTACGCATCTTTCAGAAACCAATACACAACTATGCTACGACTTTGGATGAAATTCGACCCAACTTTTTATTGAACCGCTGTTGGAAAGGATAAGCAGTTCAGATTCACATAAATTCCACCTTTCATCATTAAAATTGGAAAGTATGGACAAAATTTGAGCTGCCGTAGCATAGGATTTTTTCGTAATGAGAATTTGTATAAATTTTTCGATCAACTCTGGGCCGCACATGTTTTCAATAGAGAGAGCGTGATACGCAGAAGAGGATAGCTCAACTTTATTCCACTTAACCAAAGGAAGTAGTCGATATTTCCAATATGTTTCCTTGAGTGCATAAGGCCACTCAGCCAACTCTAACTTATCCATTTTAAGGGTCTTTGTGGGAATTTTGCTCAGCAAATACAATATTTCATCAATGCATGCAACATTAATAGGCCTATCAGGGTCGATGCCACGCAACTTGTCCCTCAGCAAGATCAAAACAGCTTTATTTTTTACTTTAAGCAAACATTGCCGCCATTTGGATTTGCTTGCTATAGATTTTCTGAAGAAAGTCTCTATATCTGTAAGCAGCAATTCATTAATCCACTGATCTTGTGGATATGCTTGAACAACCCAATTATAATATTTCGTTATTTTTCTTCCCTTTTCAGCAGACTCTAAGACTGAATTGACGAGACGCAATAACTCTTGAGCTGAAATATGAGTGCCTTCAATTGAAAATCGTGTACATATATTTTCAAGAATGGACGTTTTGCCTATGTATTCTGGTGACAGTTTCAATAGCTGAGGTGCAAGAAGCAATTTATCTTCATAGTTAGTGAAATGTTCGACAATTTTATCAACAGTGGTTTTCAGATCTGAATAAGGTATTAACTCATTACGTACGGTGGAATCTTTATTGTACGTCTTCATAGCTAAATATAAATCAAATTCTTCAATTTTCATAAACTGTTTAGTGTCATTAATAATTTTTGAAAATTTAATGCCATCTAGTTCTCTCTTTTGTTCAAGCTTCCAGTAATCAACATCTATAACCAAAGGGTGGTGTTTGTCAGACGCAAAGAGCAAATGATAATGGTACCTGCATTCAGGATTAAAATTCTCTTTCAATACGAAGTTGTTATTTTGATTTTCGACAGTATTATACAATCTGATATTCACATTAAAAACGTATGCCAGTAGCTCGAGACAACGTGGTTATTGTGCGGCCCCTCCGTAATTTCTGATGTAATCTTCCTTCTTATTCATCGAAATATTTCCACTGTGAACTAAAGATTTACCCAAACGATAAGTTAACTTATCGTATCATCAACCAACCTGCTGGTTGAATACTCTTCATTAATCAATGCCGAATTTTAATGCTGATGAATGTGCTACGTTCTTGATCTGTATGAATACCTCGTTATGTAAACTAAGATCTGCATTTAAATCTCCTTTAGTCTGTTCAATACAGAGCTATTGTCACGTGATAGGGTTAAACTTCTCAATCTTAGATTTTGGATTTCCAGAATTTAAAAAATCTTTAAAATTTGTGTTGTTTTGGAGCATTAGTTTTCTTCAACAATGAAACTAGGTACTTGGAAAATGGTTTTTGCAATTTAGATAATAAAATGTTAATTAGACCTGAAAAAAGTGTTGTTTGATTTTTCTCATATGACACTTGCTTTATAAAGCGAATTCACTGAGTGTCAAGCACAATATTTTGATAACTTTTCCTGTTTGGCTGTGTATTTTCCCATGTCAATCTATGTATTGCTCATTTGCGCAATTTTATCTACATTTGTCGCTATTACTGTCAAGACTATTTTTAGCGCTATGCAAACTCGTTACGACTTATTGTTTCAAGCAAGTTTTTTTACGTATGGTAGATTATACTTTCAGGTGAAGTAGATATAGGACGCTTTGTTGTTAAGTACACTGCCATTTAAGTATCCGTCTCAGCATCGCAGATATTCAAAGTTTTTAAAATATCCGACTTCACAGTTTGATAACGAAATCTACGTGAGGCCAAACTAAACGAATCGTGGGATCAGTTTCTATGTTACCATGCCGTAGAAGTATTACCTTCGTACGTGTCTTATTTTATGAATCGATGTCTAAAATTCAACGAGATGATCTGTAAGAATTTTATTGAAAAGCACCTTGTACCTTAAGTTCTAGCTGCTAATTTCATTACTGACCTTCAGAATAGAAGAAAGAATGTTGAAACAAACGAATCAGAATCTGCACAAATTGTGTTAATACGAAGTTCTTTATTATTTTAGACTTTTATATTTCCTTTATGGAATAAGCATTGAAATACTTTGAGGTATTCATCAAACCACCTGTAACACGAGTATAATCTACCATTGTTGTTGAGTAAATAATATTATATAAATTAATGATGTCTCATTATATAAGTAAGATTTCAAATGATACCCTACGACTTATAAAGTTTACTATTAATTAAGTGTGATATACAATTTAATGTTTAATAATGAGGTTGTTTTCATTCGGTGATCTATTGACTTCTCTCACCTAATCTTTGTAATTACTATAATGATCTGATTACTATTGTCCGAATATCAGTGGATGTAAAACGAATTTTAGCCTTCTGTTCATAATTTCCTATCACGTCTGTCACTAATGTATCCGTATTATTCTGAGTGATACAAAAGATTTCCTTCCAGAATGCGAAACTTCCTCATTAATGTTTAGAATCGACCAACATTTTTTTTCTCCTACTCTTCTCTTCAGATTCTTTTGTTCAGACACCTTCCTCCGTGTGCCCAGTGGAAATCTAGCTTTAGACGAACGATTTATATGGATGATCAACACAGTTCAATTATATTAATTTGATTAAGTTCTGGTTAAGAGACCAAAACTGAGTCAACTGGTTTACCAACGATGGGTTTCTTTTGAATGGATATTTTTCAGCACATTTAGCCGCACTAGGTAGACTGATCATTTTTTTTTAAATTTGCTATCCTCCAAACAAAAACGTTCACTCGGGTTCATTGTGTTTCGTGAAGCAAGCATCGTAGATTTCTGAAGCGGTATTGGTATCACGTGGAAAATGTTGAATAGCGAGCCTTGTCATGAGATCCACGCATGAGGGATTTAGAATTTGAGGCAGACAGGGACCGATGGGGCGAGGAAAACCCTGTAACGAATGACCCGAGGGCTAGTTCGCCCTAACAAGTTGAAATTCCCAAGCGGCGTTCGGTTGAAAACCTTCTGCCATCGCCCTCACATAAATCTCCGCGAAGTTTTGTTCCAATTAGTTCCTCACTAATTACGGGAAGAAGCCGATACAAAAAGCTGGGCCTGGGGGGGGGGGGGGGGGGGGGGGGGAATTACTCTGATAGTTATTGCTCCACCAATAGCAACATAATACATAAGAAAAGTTTCTGGAACATATACCCATCTACTCCCCGAGTTTGAATGAAATCGGTCCAATAGATGATAAGAAATCAACGTCATTAAAAATTAACGTTTGTGCATGCGTACAGACCGCCGTTCGTGCGACTAACCCTCACAATCCAGGAAATTTTTTAGACTCGGTTTTACACGTGTCAATCGATATTAGTTTCGCGCTTTCGCAGTAGTTATTACACCAAAAATCGCGATATAATTTATAGGACATTTTCCAAGAACATATAGTCAACTACCTACAGAGTTTGAACGATGGGGCAAACAGATGATGAGAAATCAACGGTATTTGAAATTCACGTTCACACAGGCTACTGTTGATTCGATGGCATTGCAAATTATAGGGGACCTCTAGGAGCTGACCCGCACAAACCCTGAAAATTTCTTTGTAATCGGACTGAAACTTGATATAGTTTTGGGCGTCACAAGGATTTACCACAGACAGACACGGAACCAAAATTGATCAGCACATTTCGAATCGCAGAAAGCAAGTGGAAATTTCGATTTTGAAGACAAAAAGTTTTTCGTCTTCAATCACGATCGCAAAGCTTCCCTACCTTCGGTAGTGAGGAAGCAAAATCGTTACTGTTACCTTGGAAGTTTTAGAGATCGCGATTGTTGAATGTTTGTTTAGCCCTTTAATGCTACCCCTTAGGGTTGACTCAAATTGATGCCGAGCTTCTGGGACCATCTAGACCCCAAATGCGATTTTTATTGCAAGTTTCATGAAGTTTGGTCTTTTAATTTCGGGGAAAAGCCGTGAACGACGGGCGGTCGGATTTTTGTTATCAGATTTTAGTTAATTATTTTCAATAATGAACCTTTGTAGTCGAAAAAAAAAGTTAACACCCCCTGAAAGATTTTTGGTTTACGTTTCAAGATGCGTAGAATTCCAAAATCGAAAAAAAAAACCCGCACGTCCGCCGTCCACGGCTTTTTTCCAAAAATACTATACCGACCTATATGAAACTTGAGTTAACAATCACATTTGGGGTCTTGATGGTCCTAGAAGCTCGGCATCAGTTTTTATTAACCCTAAATGGCTGTACCAAAGGGCTTAACATTAAACGAATTCGGGATCTCGAAAACTTTCTAAGTAACAGTAATAAATTTTTGCTTGTCAATGATAAATTTAATCCCAAAGAATCGATTAAAACTACCCGCAACGCAGTATGTTGAATAGTTTGGTTACCCTAAGGGCTTGACCATCGAAAAAAACTTTCGAATTTCTAAGAGCGAGAAGATAGAGAAATCACGCGCGTCTAACGGATCTATTGATTTGACGGTTAAGCTTCAAATTCCTGTTCTCTTAATTGCTTCAATTTCTAGTAAGCATTGATAATTCAATTCAAACAATCTTGTGAGTAGAGTAACATATCAAGTATCAACAATTTCTGTCGAAACGTTTTTCGAGTTTTAGCTGAGGCACATAGGGAGGGGTGGCGTCATCTATCAACCCCCAGGCCACTGGTATGGTAATCTACTTTTCATGAAACATAGGGAGAAAAAAAAGGTAAACAAAAATATATTAAGAAAACCTCTTGCAAAAAATAAAAGTTCGTAGAGCAAATTACCGTGAAAAGACTTGGGAAAAGCAACTCGCGCGGATATTTTTCTTTTTTTTACCGTTTATTCTTACCGGAGGAGAATTTAGCGAATATTCATCAGATTTGGGGTGAGGAGGATCTGAAGCGAAACAAATATCCACGGGCGAGATGATTACCGGAACGGAAGATCAAGTAATAACGATGGTAAGTGTGAATATTGATGAGGGACGGTAGCTTAGAGGTGGATTGTTTGCGTTGAAAAGGGGAAAAAAACTGAGGGTTCCAGCTTATTTACTGTTTTTGCTTTTATTTATTTTCCTCCGGTTTGTTCTGTCATATTGTTGCTGTCCACGAGAAAAATAAGAATATGCTAGGTTTTATTTCCCTGTTTTCTTCTGTCGAACGCTACTATAAAAAGCTGGTTACAAGCTGCAACGAGCCAGGAGATTACTGACTCTGAAAGGACGCACTATGTCAGTATTTATCGTATTAACCTATTCTTGTTTGTAAATGTTCCTCTGATCCCATAGATTAACTAAAACTTTTTTGAAATTTTTGAAACAAAATGAGTTTTAGAGCTGTCCGAACCCCCTTAAAGAAATTTGAATTAACATTAACTGTACACTCAAGAGATGAGCTCTCATCTTATTTGTGTTATTAGCTCTTATCTTGAGGGCGAATAGATAGGTTCTACATGAGAGCTGTCCCTCTTTTTTTTTTTTTTTTTTTTTTTTTTTTTTTTTTTTTTTTTTTTTTTTTTTTTTTTTTTTGCGTCCTTCTGTACGTTCCAAATAGTAGTTCCCAGTTTACCGTTCAATAAACTATTGCTACATTATAACTGTAATAACTGGATGATATTATCGTTAATTTTCTCACGTAATGAAGTACTGAATGCGACAAAAGCTCTCAAATCCATCGGATATACTTTTGAAGTTTGAAACGGACTAATCGACCATTGAGAGGATTTCGTGGTATCGGGAAAGGATTTCTTGCTAAGCCCTAGTCCGGAGACTCGGCGGTTCCAGCGGTTTTCGCCTCAAGTTCCGGGTTTAACCCTCAGCCCCCCCCCCCCCCCCCCCCGCCGTCACGAGTCAAATCCAGAAGTTCCCCGGAACCTCCATCAGGTCCATTCGCCGCCCTTGTCGGAAAAGTTGTGGTGAAACAAGTAAACGGAGTTTTATTGGCCTTCAAAACACCAGATTCCGTTCGGAATCCCACATAAACGAGGCAACGATACAGAATCTTTCATAATATAAAATTTGTCGATTTTTCGCTGGAGCTCAAATTGCATTTGCATTAGCAAAATTCCTTAATATATACCTAACAACGCAGGCTAAGAATTAAATTATTCTAAATTAGGTGGCAAATCCTGCGAAATTGTCCCTGCAGGGGGATTGACGTTCTTTTGTTGACGTTTATGCCTGTGTTATTTTTTATATCCTAGGGTGCTCAGAGCTTTCTGGGTTTTGTGGCTGAAGAAGGTCTGTGACCACTGACCGAAACCGGTTCCATCAAATTAACGTTCCCTCACAGGGGAAGAAAGGATCGAAGTTTTTTTTATCTTCCCTCCCCTCACCCCCCTGCAGGGACAATTTCGCAGGATTTGCCACCTAATTTAGAATTATCAAAATTCGTTTAGTGACCTCGTGCATAGCTAATACTACACTAACAGCGGTGCAACAGCAACTACTGGAATGGGGTTCTATCTGGCTAGATGGCTTATCTGCCTTAAAGCCCATACAATATCCCTATCCCGAAAAGCCCGAATCTCCCAACCAACAACAACAATCTCCCTATCCTGTTTACACCGAAAAGTGCTCTATTGTGACGTTCTCGAGATCATCAAGTATCCAACATCATTACAGCTTGGGAGACAGAGTGCTGCAGCGCAAAACTCTGAAAAGAGATCCGGTTGTAGTTTTTGATAGTCGTCTGAGTTTTAAGGAGCACATTGAGGGAGTTGTGTCAAGGGCGATGAGGGCACTGGGCTTCCTTAAGTGGAATACCAAGAAATTTACTGACCCGTGGTCAGGCTGTTGTTCACTTCCTTGGTTCGTCCATGCTTGGAGTTTTGCACAGCGGTTTGGTCGCCGATCTATGTAAATGGGAAGGAGTCTAAGAGGTTCCTGCGCAATTGGTCCTATAGGAAGGGTCAGCAATGGGAGGACTTCGGTAGTCGGCAGGCATCGCTTCAGTGTGGCCTGCCTTCCTTGTAGTGCCGACGTCGAGGGACTGACATTCTGTTCCTCTGCGGTCTATTATCTGGTAGAATCGACTCCACGTACCTTCTCTCTCGGCTAAATTTGTACGTGCCTGCCTATGCCACACGATGCCATATTATATGCTATACTATATTGTTATTATTATATGCTTAATATATGCTATATTCACACGGCGGCCACCAACTATTTGAGGAATAATCCTATTGTACGAATGCAGGAAACCTTCAACAGGTTCTCCGGCTCCCATTGTTTCCCTTCGACTTGTTTACCTCTTCGCCTGATCAGATATGATCGATGATCCGAAAAAATATCATCTTGATGTTTACCATCTAATTTAGTTTTCTTCCTACATCTTGATTAAATTATTCATGTATATTTTTCATTACTATCTTCTTGTCTGTTAAATTAAATCATTGAATTTTGTGTTTGTTGTATTGTATTGTATATTGTTAATGTAAAGGTGTGTCCACACTTGTTCAACTTTCGTGCGTCATGAGGCATGCGTCATGGCGCAAGGTGTGACGCACGTGATGAAGACCAAGGCGCATGCCTCTTCCGAGATGAACGGGGGTGTTGAACGTAGCGAAAGGGGCAGCGCACGCCGAACCGCATGGGTTGGATTTCTTTGCGTCAAACCGTTCATTTCGCGTGAGTTTTCGTGGGGAAAAGTGCCGTATTCAAGTTTGTTATTATAATTTATGATGTCTGTCACCACGGATTTAAACAATAACGCGAAGGAAACGCTTGAGTTCATCGAGGATTATAGGAAATCACGTTCTGTGGGATATAATAACCGATGTTGGGGGGGGGGGGGGGGGGGGGGGGGGGAAGGGGGGGGCTCTTAATACAACGTTTTTTGACATATTTTTCGATTTTGCGTCCTTAGATAAGTCCAAACAATTTTTTATTCCAGCTAAGTAGAAAGAAATTGAACTCTACGTCGACTGAACACCATAAAAAGCAAAAAGTTCATAAAAAAATTTAAGTTAAGTACGAACCAAAATAACGGTTTTTTTTTTTACACGTAAAATTTACCAAGCATAAATTCCGATGGTCAACAGTTCACATTTCCTGAGTTATGCGTCCTTCAAGATCAACTATGATGAACAAAATTTAGATTTTGGCAGTTGTGATTCAGCAGTTTGTTTGCAGTTTAAGAATATACTTAATATAATGTACATCGCGGAGTAGTGGGTTGTTGCGGATAATCGAAGTCAGCGTTGGACAAAATGTAATTACAATATTGCTCAAATTCGTCATATTGTCTGCAAACAATTGTTAACTATCAATTTTATTGCTGAAAAATTTGTTCTAAATAACATTCTATTATTTAAACAAATATATTGGATTTCTAGAATTTTTTACATTTTTATCGATTTTGTAGCACATTTTAATGAAATTTAATTACAATTTTGAGCATAGGTTTGAGCTTTAATTTTTAAATTACGAACTTCATAGTTGATAAACTTCATTTGAGCAATATTCTGCTAAAAAAAATAAAAACACCAATGTTTAGCCTTTTTTGTCATTTTTTGTGATTTTTTTTAGTATCTACATTTTTTGAAATTTTACCAATTTAATGTGCTCAAAAAGTGTTGTCCAACGAACTCATCCTTTCTTTTGAAATGCTTGATTTTTGGCGAAAGAACGAAGTTTTTATCTCAATTCTATCGAGAGTTATCGTCTGGAATATATATATATATATATATATATATATATATATAAAAGCGTTAAAATTCAGGAATCATTTCAGAATGCCTCAAAACAGATTTCGAAGAAAATTTTTGAAAATTTTTATTTTAAAATTTTTGGAGCCATTGCAATAGCTTTATTTTCTAAGAAAATTCGCTAATAAAGTGTTATAGATTATACATATTAGTTTATAAGAAAATAAAGTGTTTACCAAAAGTTTTTATTGATACCTATTAGGTTATTACAAAATAAAGTTTTAACCGTACTAAACACTTATATGCATCCTTGTAAGCAAAAAGTTAATTAAGTTAACATTTAATTTAATTAAAAAATTAAGACATGACTTGTCAAAATTTCATTAATCAACCCTTTCAGTAAAATATACTAGCTGAAAAAAGTTCGGAAAAAAATTAATGTGGCCTTGGGTTACAAAACTCAAGACCTTCTGCATGGGAGTGACGTATGCACGACCACGGAAGACACTAATCCCTAATTAGAAGCACACCAGCTTCAGCTCTACTTCTTTCAAAATCTTGTAGTCCCGAGTTTTCAAATAGTCACTCATCCACATGGATCGCTTCTTCCCCCGCGTTTTCTTCTTTTTTTCTTGTTTTTTCAATCACCACGAATGCTGCACTTATTGAAAGTAGCAAACATACATCGTCTGATGACTCTATCGCGAAAGGAGGTTGAACGGAAACTGACGCGCAAATGTGGACAGGAATCGCATGCCTCTCGAGCATGCGTGGGAGGCATGCCCCATGAGGCAAGTTGAGAGACGCAAGTTGAAAGACGCAAGTTGAAAATTGAAAGACGAAAGCGCACAAGTGTAGACATACCTTAAGATGTTTGCTGCATTAATTTTCATGCTACATGACGTGTAGCGTATTGTGATTGTGCATGCCCGTTCTCTTATAAATAATAAATAAATCCCAAATCGAAATCGTATGAAACAACTTTAATCGCCAGGAAACGGCTAAATGGGCAGCAGTGAATCTATAGAGATCTATTTGTATATATATATATATATATATATATATATATATATATATATATATATATATATATATATATATATATATATATATATATATATATATATATATATATATATACTCGGCGCTTCGCGCCTCGCCGGGGGGCTTCGCCCCCCTGGACCCCCCTACTCTATACTCGGCGCTTCGCGCCTCGCCGGATCTTTTCTCTTTTCTACTGCTTAGAAAGCGAGGATAATTTGCTATGCAATTCTTAGCCTGAAAAAATGGGGATATAAAAAAATGTTCAAGCCTGGCTGGGATTCGAACCCACGATGCGAAAAAAATTGGTATAAAAAAATTTGGATATAAAAAAATTTTCAAGCCTGGCTGGGATTCGAACCCACAAACTCGCGCTTCGCGTCACGGACGTTACAAAAAAAATTGGGACGTTACAAAAAAAATGTTGGGGGTCGGCCTAAGAATTGCATAGCAATTTTTATATATATATATATATATATATATATATATATATATATATATATATATATATATATATATATATATATATATATATATATATATATATATATATATATATATATATATATATATATGCAATTCTTAGGCCTAAGAATTGCATAGCAATTTATATCTATATATATACAGGGTGATTCCCTCGCAGATGCAAAAAAAAAATTGGGTGAAACTACATCGGAAATGGAGTAAAATGCCGCCAGCTGCATATTTTTATCTCAATCCGTACTCGAGATATGATTTTTTAAAGGATTTTTCAGGAAAACCGTATTTTTTTCATTTTAAACTCAAATCTCTCCACTTTACTTCATTCAGTTTTAACTTTTGACTACATTTTCGGAATCGGCATTAAATTTACTATAAGAATAGTGTACTTGGGTTCTTAAAAAGTACCATCCAAAGGCCCTCACATCAGCTCAAACATTGACGATTTTGAAAAAATAATATTTCTGAAAATCTTTAAAACTTTACTACTCTTTTAAAAAGAATCCTGGAAACTGGCAAATCTCATGAAAACTGCTTCGTCTAATACTCTTTCCAACGGTATAATCAAGTTTACTTTTATTTTGTTATTTAGTGGAGAAAATTATGTTTTAATGTTAAAAAATGTGGGTTTTTCAATGAAATTGTTGGTTTTCTTGAAAGATGACCCTCCATGAACCTACGAGTATGAGGTCGGTGTCTATGTATTTTTCACAAATAATTCTATGTATGTTAGTGAAGATCTGTGTTGGTTTTATTTCAAACATATATGAATTGTTATAAGTTTCAAGAGAGGGGAGCAAGGACTCCTAGTCATATATCATGAGCTTTTATAGGCGTTTCTTTAGAAAAAAAAGCGAGTTTTCAACTATTTAGATATCTAATATTGTGTAATGACAAGACAGGTCCTCATCTTCTTTGGGTTCAGACACACTCGTATGTTTAGGTATCGCACTGCAATTTCAGTAGGTAGCCTTTGAGCTGGATGACGAGCTTGTGATGGATATAGGTAGATCTCCCTTCTCATTTCTTGTGTCTGCCGCCTCTTAGGTTATTGCTGAAGCTTTTCAGCTTTCAGAATATCCTCTGGATGTAGCAGGCTAATCGCCTGGAAGGAGTAGGTAACAATCCATTCCATCACCTCCTTGTCATGTCTCAAAAAATTTTGAATTGTCGAATAATGTTTTGAAAGAGTTTTTTGCCATAAAATTGTTATTTAATAATTCCTTTTTGTTGAAATTCCTGAATTTTCAAAGCAATTCAACATATTACACATAGTACGATAATTCACGAAGATTAACTCATATGATCATGATGCATGACTGGAACTTTTTTTGTCGCACGATGTCTAGGAAACAATCCATTTTTAAATCAGAATGACAGAAAATAGTATAGTCTTTATGTTTATTTTGTTAATGGAAGTACATACCATTTTTTAATGGAAGTAGAAATGCCGCACTAATCACGTTTCAATTAAGGCAATTAATGAATCATTTATACAGAGAATGGGTGGCACCCTTACAGGTCACAGTTGCTGAGCTGTCAGCCAGTGACACAGAATTCAAAGGATTGAGTGAAATAGTTATTTCTTGCTTACCGGATAATCTTCTTGAGCCCCTTCTGGAGCGCTTGCAGCTGAATCAAACGATCACCAGACCTCGAGAGTGGTTGGACATGGCGGAGCCTTCCATCAGAACAGTTGTCGCCAAAGAGGCCTTGCAGTGGCGGAAGACTAAACAGGTCTGTACCAACCAGAGTTGGAAACTGCTAAATTTTTGAAAAGTTTCTCCATGGATATCCGTTTTGGAATTGCTTAAAAAGTTTCAAAACTATTCCTGAACAGTGAACATTTCAAATAAAATTTTGTGTGGTGTATGTTACTGCGTTACCTTGGAATCAAGATGAAACGTTTTCGAAGAAAAATAAAAAATCTGAAAAGAAAGGTTTAGTTCGATAAGCTTTTCGTACAAGAAAATTAACTCCAACTGCTTTAAATGTGCTTAAGAAAATTTTATAATTCCTCATCTAAGATAGCAGAATATTATGATCACGTTTATTTACTATTAATTAAAGCGGAAAAATAGAAGTTTTAGAAAGAAATCGATTGTAAAAAATAATACGATAACTAGCTCACTAGTTCATAATGTGTTGATGAACCTTTTAACCTTTCTTGTGATCTAGAGAAATTGGGAACAAGAAAACTATCAAGTTAAACTAAATTTAGAAATTCTGCTTAGGGAGTTACGGATTGTAATTACCACTTACGATCCTGCTCGAATTTCTGAATCAATTAATGTAAGTTACAGGAAAAAGGTACTGGAATATAGTTTCCCAATACAAAAACGCAGTTGGACAAATTAACAAATATTTGAATGAAAACAATTATTTGCATAAATCGCATTGAAACCAATAATTGGCATTAAGAGCCGCGTACGCTAACCACGATGTACACACAAAAGGCATAAATCATTATGAATTTTCCCCGAGAAAATCCGTGTATGTTTTGTTTATTTAAAAGACAGTTTTTCCAAGATTTTTAGCGCATTTTGTCCTTTTTTTAAGCGCTATTGTATATTCATTTTGTCCGTTTATGCATGTATGTATTGTGTATCCACGTAAATACGCTCCAACTCGAGAACGGCTGGATCGAAATTGACGGGGCGGGTCGCAGAATGATTAGCTAGTCATTCAAAATAAAGTGGTTGCAAATATCGTCACTGATAATCAGCAGCGTGAGCAATGTACCTCTGTGAGTCATGTACGACAGGATTTAAAATTGCCAAACCAACCTAATCAGCTAACTGAACTCTTGCTAATTTCTATGCCATTTATCCTACGAAGCTGAAATTCGGAACAGATGTGAGGCAGGTAGAGTATGATTTTCACTTGCCCAATCACCCATGATTGAGCTCTTAACGTCAATTTATATGCAATTTATCCTCCGACACTGCTCCGTTCAAGCGTTGGATGTTCCCCGAAATTATTTTTTCATAATTTCTTGTGAAACACTATTCTACTTAAAAGAAAGTTCGTTTAACATGTGGCTCACTACATGAGTACTGATTTATATTTTTATACCATCAAATCTTTTAGCCTGAACTCCCTCACCAAAAACTTTGTCCAGAATAGAACTGTGACAGATAGGAATGGCAACGCTCCCGCATTTCCGACTGACTTAGGGCAACATCCTGCCTTTTAGCAACCCTCCCTCGGGACCTCCAGTTTTCTTTTTAAGACTGGAGTTCATATTGAAGCCGACCAGGAGGATTTGGTGCGGCTGGCTGTTGAGTTGCTGAATGGCTTGGAGAACAAAGTCATGGCCAATGTCTTGAGTTGTGGAGGAACCATCAATTCCATTTACTTGCGGATGTACTGGAGGGAGCTGGGGATAAACAAGTTTTTACCCTCTCTCTCGTAGCGTATGGACTTATGGGTGCCTCTCTTGAGTGCTCCCAGCCCCAATCCTAGTTAGTCCGGGAGCCCACCCTCCTTTTTCCTACCTCATCTTAGGGAAAAGAAGTAGTGTAAACCTGTACACTTACATTCGAATGCTCATTAAAATTGTCGTCATCATTCTGGAGCTGTTTTTTCGCATAAAAACGCACAAAAATATCTGAGATATGGTTGATTTTAAGCTCCACACCGGCCTATCTTAAAGCTTTTTTGCTTGAAAACGCACACACACAGTAAAATTACATGATGCCCGCTTTTTAGTTAGTAAAAAAGGAACAAACAAAAAAAAAAAAAAAAAAAAAAAACATTGTCTGGAGCTAAAAAATGCATTAATTTGGCGCGAACTGGTGGTGTGGCCGCCAGCAAACAGGCGTATAAAAATCTCAATACGATGGTAAAGGCTCTTTTGGACAATTCGTGTGCGTTTCGAGCTTTTGGGGGGCATCCCCATTATAATCTATAATACATTGTAAACTTACCGTACACGTTGACTCGGTATGTTGCTGCCCCCTCCTCTCCGCTGCTGCTACGCTTAATCGACTATAGTAAGTAATATTTTAATCTGCTACTCATTACTATAGTACGTATTATATAAGGTTGGTATATGGGGCAGTACTTGTGAAATAATAAATGCGGTAATTTTTTTTAGTTATTATTGCATGAACCAATCAACTTAAATCCAGGTACATTCAGGTTTAGATCTATTTGCGGCATTAACAAAAGCAGATCCTTTGACATTCAGGACATGTGGGCATTCTTCATACTTGCGTGCATGCTCAATCCATGGGTCGTCCTTCATTTCCCAATCTTGAATACCTCCTTCGCAAAGGTATCAGTAGGCAAGGTCACCCTGCTGTTCGTTATAGTGAAATCCAGCACTGCAGAGGTCGTCAACTAGATGTTGAAATCTTTGGGCCATCTTCTAAAAGTTGCATACCTCACATCAAAGGTATCAAGCTTAGCAGCAGCCCCCACCTTACTCTGAGAAGGAGAAGGTACATCCATTGCCTTGCTCATTTCCTCCGCGAAATTCGATACATTATTGGTTAATTCGAGGCTCTCAACAAATAGGCTATCTGGGCTCCAGCGCTTGTGCACCTCCAATGGGACGTCAAAATCTCTCCATTTTCCGAGAACAATTTCACCGAAATAGTGTGTAGAAAAAGCCCGCCTTAGACAACTCAATACCCTGTGGTTTATCAAGGGGCCAGTGCAGAAAACTTTCCAACCTGTCTGACTCTATATGGTACTCCATTGCTGATGGTGGTATTACAAGCTCTGAGGCTGTGTAACTTTAAAGCCTCCTTTTATACTCTACAAGATCAAGGATCCGCCGCCGCCTAAGAACAGTTGTTGAAATGGCTGCTATTTGGTGTATCCACAAAGTAACCTCCAATATGCATACTCCAAATTGTGGATCTTTTGCAAAAAATCCTCCAACTGTGTCATCATCCTGCAGAAGTCCATGTATGGTGTGTACCGCAAGTAGGTGTGGCAGGCTGGTTGAGAGGCAAGCTTGACAAGTCCGGTAGGTTGATTAGCTGCAACAGGGGTAGTCATAGTGCCCGCATCCAATATTCGCTTCATCTGTTGTTGTGGTTGCCTGTCGTCTGACAGATCTCCCATTCTTTTAGCGGCGTATTACAAGGGCAAGGTGTAATACAAGCAGCACTATGATAAGTGACAAAAACGAGTAGATCAAAAAGTTGTCTGTTGACGAACACAACGCGCAACAAGCACATTCTTTGACTTGATATAATCGTAAATTCTTTTATCTAGCCCGCCCACCTCACTTCCAACCAATTCAGCAACTAGTTGAGACAGTTGTGGCTTCACCTTGTCCGACAATGTAACATCCGCATCAGCTGCTGCTGCTGTATTTGCATGAGACTGCTGTATAATAGAGTGTGTAGAGCTTCCACTCTTAGAACCAAACCTGCTTACTGCTGCCATGGCAATGACAAACTACTCAATGATACCGAGCTCCTTCAACTCTTGTAAAATGGAGTGAATTTCTGGATGGTGAGCAGTGTGGCCAGCATGTTTCGAGACAAATAGTAAGCGCAAACAGTCCACTATTTCGTTAGGATCGTTGAAACAGACGTATGAAGGGTTGTACGAGTAGTTACCTGATTTCGGTAGCTGTACAAACCCACCCCCCACCAACGATGGCCTTTGTGGTGCGAGTTAATGTTTTGAGTAGCCTTTTGTATTTGAACCTACTCGTCATCAGAGGGCGGAATCTTGAAAAACCCTGATGGGCAACGTGACTTTGCGTAATCAAGTCTCTATAATTTGCACGGTCCTCTGCTGAATACTCTTTCGGATCCTTCAAAAACACCAAGTTTAGCAAACCTTGTGTAGCTGGAAACTTTAACTTATCGCCCAAATATATGTACTCTCCGTCCATAGAAAGCACTTTACTACCTAAAGTCAGTCTACCATTCGCCCCAACTCTTGGTCCGTACACTTTGTCAAGGTCCAGCCCACCATCATCGCCAGTTAATAAGGGCCGTATAAATAGTCTGGCGTAAATATTGAACTGTCGCAGATGTTTCTCCATCTCACTTTTCCCTTCAGGTGTATGAACAAGCTCTTTCAAATCATCACTAGCTAGTGCCTCCTGTGGCTAATAGAGATTCCTCTTTCAGAAAAAAGAGGGAGGGTTCGAAACAAACACCTGAGATCCATCGGGTTCTATTTTTATAAAGTCCCCTCCAAAGACGTTATACCTACTTAGATGTACCACTGAATATAACAATATATATATAAACCAGTGATCTGAACAAAATTGGTAGTGTTGAGATTGTGATAGGCAGCCTTGAGTATTCGACTTATTGGCTTTCTATCTAGTAAATAGGTACTCTACCATTCAGTAGAAATTTATATAGAAAAGGAGAAAGGTACACCCCGGAACTTAAGGCCCCGTAGAGGGCGAGGGGTAACAGCCTAGGAACGCAATGCCCTGTAGAGTGTCTATATAATAATCCTCCGGAGTTTGCTTGAATCTGTTGAGGATATGATTTAAAAAAAAAAAAAAAAAAAAAAAAAAAAAAAAAAAAAAAAAAAAAAAAAAAAAAAAAAAAAAAAACGGCGCAGAATTTTCTAATGAGATCTCTTTTCAAAATTTAAAAAAAAAATCAACAGTCAAATAATTCTACAATGATTAATTTTACACATTGTTAGTTCATTATGGTTTTTTAGGACTATTAGTTTATAACGTAGCGTGATAAGTCAGCTTTCCTTGATACTACACAGGCTTACGGATGATGAGATATTTTGATTGAATGAACGCATTCCAAAAAGTGGCGAACGATATCCTGCTATGAAAACTAAGGGAGTTACGCTTCCCTAGTAACGCATTGATCGTACGTGAAAATCAATATTTTCGCCGTGGCGTGACAATTGACGTTTCGAACTGAACAACGAGATTCCCGATGCTTCATGGTTGATTCTAATATTGAAGGAAACCTAATTATTGTGCAATGTAATCAAAGAGAGATTTGATCTCCGCACGTCTATCTGTGCAAAGCTAACGACAGGACTAACATAGTACATGGGAGAATTAGTAGTTCACGCTGTTGTACTACCACATGCTAAACTCGCTTTGCAATTCACAGTCGTGTTAACCCCCCTCCCCCCACCCATTCAGAAAATCCGACCCTTCTGGAAAGAGAACAGAGACATTTTAGAGGTCTCATACAATTAATTGAATTCAGTCCTTTCCAAATAGAACGAATATATAAACCTTTTACTTCTAATACTTACCTATGAGATCCCGATTTTTTCCAAAATCACACTGATCCCTTTTAGGTTCAAAAATTTCGGCATCACATTCGATCAACCCTAAAATAGAAAAATCGCAGTTGAAAGTGTTGTAACTGTGAATTAATTTATTTTAGGGTCGACCAAAAGTTATGTCGAAAGTCTTGGGCCTAAAAGGGATCAGTATGATTTCAGATCCATGTTTCATAAGGTTCGGCCGAGTATCTTGAGTTCATGTAGTTTAGTGGTAGTGAAGTTATGTAGTAGTTAAATTCAATTTATGCTATGAGTCAGTTCTTATTTGCTAAGAAATGATCTGATACATTGGAGAGCCCCCATTCATTGGATGCGTATAAATAGAAACATTCTATCTCCTGACCTCATTCCCAGGCAGCCAGAGGGTTCTATAAGACGACTCCGCTGATGGCAGTTTGATGGTGATGAATCTACCACCTCGGGTGTGATTAGAACTTCCTGCTTGGATGCTCTTATAATAATCTTCCTCTTTGCTCTCGAAGCTCGTTCTATTAGAAAGCGTCCCTTGGCCCCCAGACTATCGCTCTAATCCTTCAGGGCGGGTCTCCGCTGGGGATCGTTTCGGAACGATTTCACCGCTCCTGCTTGAATTCGTTCGCCAAAACAAACATTTATTCAGTTAAAAAAAAAATAAAATAAAAAAATAAAAATAAATAATAATAAATAAATAAAATAAATAAATAAAAAGGAAGAAAGTAATATGAAAGGTAAGGTTCCTCATGGTTCTATGATTCTATTGTTTCTTACGGGAGAAGTAGGAGGGATTGATCTAGGTATCAGGATAACTAGAAAAATGCCGCACGTGACGATGAACCCACAGTCAGGCTTAGTCAGCATGGATTGAATTTAATTGGCATGGATCTGGGCCTATTTGGGGCAACTAAATCGTAATCAGGTCTATCAGATGTTTGCTTCTTGCTGCCGGTACTACTGGCGATGGTCCCAGTAGGTTTGGGAGCGCTATTGGCTTGGTGAATTAGTATAGAATTGAGTAATAATAAAGCGTCTAGTCATGGAGCCGAGGCCGAAAATCGCACTTCATTTAGGGATACGATTTGAAGACAAATTATGAAAATGTTGTCCATTCTGAGAGAGAAAATTCAAGTCTGCCATTCCGAAACGGTTGCTTTCAAAAATGGCGGCCATGTGAAATGTTCAAAAATTGCGAAAAATCATCATATCTCCGGGATGGATGAAAACTCCGTGAATGATAGATTAGGTCCAACCATGGATGTTTTTATCAGTCTGCCACTTTTCAGCGGTTGTTAAACCTCGGCAGACTCAATTTTAAAAATTGTACACTTTTTGTGCAAAAATCCACAATGTTTGGGACGTCCCAAATTTTTCCAGCTGGATTTTAAAAGTCTACTTAAGGGTTTGAGACTTGTCTGCCAATCCTAAGCAGCTGAAAAGTCCTGGCAGAGTTAAATTGAAAAATTGTCAAATTTGATTTAAAATTCAGACAATTTTGGGATGATTCACATTTTAACACGTTGAAGTATGAGTGGTATGTAAACAATAGAGCATGGTCTGCCTTGGATAGCCCGCTGTCTTCTAGTGGCAGAATCAAATTCAAAAATTGTCGATTTATTCATGAAAATTTGTTGATTTTGGGATACTCCAAATTTTGGCTCAATACTGTACTACTTTATTGAAACTCAAACAGCGTCTGCCTTCAGTAACCCATTGCTTGTATAAGGCAGACTAAAATTGAAAAAATGCAAATTTGAGGGTTAAAATTTATGTATTTTGGGAAAGTTGCAATTTTGGCATGTGGTACTAGCACGTAAGTAAAAACTTTGTAACACAGTCTGCCATCAGTATTTCGTTGCTTTCTAGCGGCAGACTGAACTGAAACATGAAAAAACGTGATTTACCTACTTGGAAATTCTTGCGGTAACGATTCATTTTCTTCAAGACTATTCAAATTTTCAATCGAATACTAACTGAAGTGCATGGAAACAACTAAACTAGATACCTTTAAATCAGTATTAATTTTTTTGGTGTTGAGGGGGTGGGAGACTAACAGTTTACTTCCGGGAATTGATAAAATTGTCCTATTTCTTCTCAAATTTTAAAAAAAAAAAAAGTGCTTTACCTGATTGTCAACATCTTTATTTTTCATGTTTTCTATTTTTGTACAATTTTTGATAATAATATGTATTAAATATTTTATGAAATGTGCAAAAAATATTCAATAAATAACAATTTGTTAGAATAAATCGCATACGAATACAATGAACAAATTACTAGGTTGATGTTGAGCTCAATAATAATTTGTTGTTTTGTATTGATCAATGAAAAAAAAAAAAAAAAAAAAAAAAAATCCGTTGGGTTGTTTAGAAAAGCTTTATTCAGGTAAATGAGTAAAAACCAAAAAATCACCTCATTTTCCATACGGTATTTAATAATACATCATTAATATTGCAAAATAAGTAGATACTTATTAATTTACTTATTAAATAGACACTGTAGGTAACTTTCATGCTTTTGGCAATCGCCAATTCGAATCTTGAAATCTCATAAAATCAACTTCGTTGGGATAAACTATCATCTAATTTTAAAAAATTATACTTTCTCATGGTAACACAAGTTAGAATGAATCAGGAACTTAACTTACAGAAACATTTAAAAAAATCATGTTTATCAAATTAATATACGAAGAACCAAGGAATTAAAATCAGAAAGCAGCGTTGCAACTGAGAATTATAGTTATTATTATAATAAAGTTTCAATAAAAACTATTTAATTATCAAGAGTAGGTACTGTAAGCCATTTATTTACGTATGGCAATAGCCATTTCAAGTCTTGAAATCACATGAAATCACATGAAATGGCACATGGTATTGACCCTTGCTTGTGACACGGACGTTCTGGTGATCATTTTAGGCAACCTCCATCACATTAACGAAATGACAAACGATGGAGACAGGTTCAGTCATTCAAAATGATCACCGCTTCATTAACATGAGAAAAATTGCTGCAAAATTGGGTCGTACTCTTTGCATGACTCTACCAGCATTCCACGCTCTACCTGGATGCGACTACACCTCCGCCTTCTTTCGAGTAGGGAAGCAAAAGCCTTTTGCTATTCTCAAAACTAATGAAAAGCTTCAGAGAATGCTTGCGTCTTTTGGTGAAGAGGCTTCACTTACGAATGAGGAATTCCAAGAAATTCAGGCATTTGTTTGTAAAATGTACAGCCGGAAACAAACGCAACGCGTTGACAAACTCCGCTTCCAGATGTTCATGGACGCATATGGAAAAAATTCAACAACGGATCCTGTAAAAACGTCGAAGGTGATTGATCAAGTTGCATTTCCTCCGTGTGAAAAGGTTCTCTGGAACCACGCATTGAGAGCTAAGTTTGTCACCAAACTTTGGACTAACTTGTGTGTACCCCACCCACCTTCTCAGCAACCTGATGAATTTGGATGGAAGCTAAGTGGGAATAAATATGAGATCTAGTGGTTCACTGGGCCACCTCTGCCCGAAAAACTGGAAGAAATCCTTGTAACCCAACAACCACAAGATGAAGAAGAGGCCGCAGTGAACGAAGAGTTGGAAGAAGATGAGGCCGAAGTGAACGAAGAGTTGGAAGAAGATGACTTCACAGATGAAGATGAGTGAGAAATTTAAAACAATGTTTGGTAATTGGTTCTAATAAACCAAACTGAATTAATAGATTATAGTTGAAGTAATTTTCTAAGCAGGTTTCCTGATTTTGATTCCTTGGTTCTTTGGATTTTTCATTTCTTACAAATTATTTTTTTCAATGATTTATTCTTTTTTAAATTATTAAAGAATGATTTTTTAAACGATTTGCATAAGTTGAGTTCCTGTTTTATTCTACCTCGTGTTACCATGTGAAAGTATAATTGTATAATTTTACAAATTCTATATAGTTTTACCATGTGACCTTTCATGTGATTTCAAGACTTGAAATGGCTATTGCCATACGTAAATAAATGGCTTACAGTACCTACTCTTGATAAGTAAGTAGTTTTTATTGAAACTATATTATAATAATAACTATAATTCTCAATTGTAACGCTGCTTTCTGATTTTAATTCCTTGGTTCTTCGTATATTAATTTGATAAACATGATTTTTTTAAATGTTTCTGTAAGTTAAGTTCCTGATTCATTCTAACTTGTGTTACCATGAGAAAGTATAATTTTTTAAAATTAGATGATGGTTTATCCCTACGAAGTAGATTTTATGAGATTTCAAGATTCGAATTGGCGATTGGCGATCCAAAAGCATGAAAGTTACCTACAGTGTCTATTTAATAAGTAAATAAGTATCTACTTATTTTGCAATATAAATGATGTATTATTATATACCGTATGGAAAATGAGGTGATTTTTTGGTTTTTACTCGTTTACCTGAATAAAGCTTTTCTAAACAACCCAACGGATTTTCTTCTTTTTTTTTTTTTTTTTTTTTTCATTGATCAATACAAAACAACAAATTATTATTGAGCTCAACATCAACCTAGCAATTTGTTCATTGTATTCGTATGCGATTTATTCTAACAAATTGTTATTTATTGAATATTTTTTGCACATTTCATAAAATATTTAATACATATTATTATCAAAAAGTGTACAAAAATATAAAACATGAAAAATAAAGATGTTGACAATCAGGTAAAGCACTTTTTTTTTTTTAATTTGAGAAGAAATAGGACAATTTTATCAATTCGCGGAAGTAAACTGTTAGTCTCCCACCCCCTCAACACCAAAAAAATTAATACTGATTTAAAGATATCTAGTTTAGTTGTTTCCATGCACTGCAGTTAGTATTCGATCGAAAATTTGAATAGTCTTGAAGAAAATGAATCGTTACCGCAAGAATTTCCAAGTAGGTAAATCACGTTTTTTCATGCTTCAGTTCAGTCTGCCGCTAGAAAGCAACGAAATACTGATGGCAGACTGTGTTACAAAGTTTTTACTTACGTGCTAGTACCACATGCCAAAATTGCAACTTTCCCAAAATACATAAATTTTAACCCTCAAATTTGCATTTTTTCAATTTTAGTCTGCCTTATATAAGCAATGGGTTACTGAAGGCAGACCACGCTGTTTGAGTTTCAATAAAGTAGTACAGTATTGAGCCAAAATTTGGAGTATCCCAAAATCAACAAATTTTCATGAATAAATCGACAATTTTTGAATTTGATTCTGCCACTAGAAGACAGCGGGCTATCCAAGGCAGACCATGCTCTATTGTTTACATACCACTCATACTTCAACGTGTTAAAATGTGAATCATCCCAAAATTGTCTGAATTTTAAATCAAATTTGACAATTTTTCAATTTAACTCTGCCAGGACTTTTCAGCTGCTTAGGATTGGCAGACAAGTCTCAAACCCTTAAGTAGACTTTTAAAATCCAGCTGTAAAAATTTGGGACGTCCCAAACATTGTGGATTTTTGCACAAAAAGTGTACAATTTTTAAAATTGAGTCTGCCGAGGTTTAACAACCGCTGAAAAGTGGCAGACTGATAAAAACATCCATGGTTGGACCTAATCTATCATTCACGGAGTTTTCATCCATCCCGGAGATATGATGATTTTTCGCAATTTTTGAACATTTCACATGGCCGCCATTTTTGAAAGCAACCGTTTCGGAATGGCAGACTTGAATTTTCTCTCTCAGAATGGACAACATTTTCATAATTTGTCTTCAAATCGTATCCCTAAATGAAGTGCGATTTTCGGCCTCGGCTCCAGGACTAGTCATTAAGTTCTTGGTCATTGAAAATAATAAACCAAAAGTAGATGAACGTTCACTTCACGGCAACTAACTTTTAATTTAGGAAGACCAAGCTCGAGCAATGAGTTGACCATAAATATGGCTTCTCACCCCAAGTAAAATGCATTCACCCCACAACCACCGAAATCATAAAAAGAGTTTATCAGTGCAATGCTTTGGCCTAGCACCCATCGGGAAACGATGAGGTTGCGAGTTTAACATATTGCAATATGCCATAAGCCCGTGAAGGGGGAAAAAACAATCAAGCAAATATCTATGAGGGTAGTTCAGTATTCTGTTTATGTCTTCACGAGTAGGCGCCCAATTTATATTATTCAGCAACATAGGACACTAGGCCTAGTGCCAGTCACAAAACCATTTCAGTTGTACTAAGCTAGACTGTCCTAACTCCATATTTTCTCTCCGTATAGGACATTTTAGCGTTGTACGACTCACTTGGGACGTTGTTGCCTAGTATGTTCACCTAAACGAGTGAAATGGACTTAGGACAAAGCGATTTTTCAGGCATTTCTCATGGACTTGGGACGTTCTAGATTAGTTCAAAAGGTGCGCCTAATGGAGTTCTTCTACACCATGTCCTTATCTCAAAAAGCTCAAAAATGGATTTAGGACGTTCTTACTAAGGACGGCAGAATTATTAGGTATGGTATTATTTTATGGGGCGGGGCGTGTAGTAGTTATGTTAAAAATGTTCAAATTGTTCAAAATCGTTTGCTCAAAGTTATTTTAAATACAAACAATAGGTTTCCCACTTTGCAGCTTCACAGGTTAATTAATGTACCAACTATTCATCAACTTTTTATTTTTCAATCTTGCTTTCAAGTATTTAGGAGAGGCATCAAACCGGAACATACCTCAATATTGTTAACTTCTAGAAATTTTATAATGAGTGGTATTTTGTTACCGAAAACCCGCACAGAATTTTTTAGAAGAAATGCGTATGTGTCGGCTTTGAGATTCTTCGTTTTCCATAACATTAATCCTTTCAGTTTCAATAATTGTATCCAGTCTTTTAAAAAAGTTTTAAAGTGCGCCATTAATTTTTAGTAAATTAGAAATTGGGTTTTGTCATTATCTTTCACTCTATAAATTCAATAAATAATAATAAATAATTCAATAAATTCTTAGGTTAATACCTATGTATTATTTTTGTAACTTCTTGTAGTTATTTTTTCTGTTCATTTCTTCTTTTTTTTTCTCTTCATCTCTTTTTCAACTTCACATTTTACTTTATATTTGCTTATTGTAGGGCTCAGCAACTCCACTGAAGAGCACAAGTTCTTTTGAACTTATTCTTCTTGTGGGCAAAGTTTATATTTATTTGTTTTTAAATCATTATTTATTCATAGTAAGATGTATATTAATATTTGTATTGTGAATATTTTTGAATTTGCCAAATAAATGAAAAAGACGTATGACTTATAGCTTTCTTTTTTCTTTTTAACACAGAATGTGTTTTAGCCATGGACTAACTAGCCGGAAATGGAACGCGGGATGGTAACGAAATGTGTGACGTACATGATTTTCACGTACAACCGAGCCGTTGGTAGGGAAATGGAACTTCCGCAATTTTAATCGCACAGAAATCGTTCACCATTCGTTGGAAAGCTCCTGATTTATCCAACCATATTATGTTAACTACTGCGAAGTGCGTGGCCATCAACCTGAGTTATGAGCATGGTTATTTGAATCAATTGTTTACACACAGATGATCATTCTCAATAATTGATATTGTCAACATGATTGCAACCGCTTGTAAATTTTCTTATGATTTTCACGTACAACCGAGCCGTTGGTAGGGAAATGGAACTTCCGCAATTTTAATCGCACAGAAATCGTTCACCATTCGTTGGAAAGCTCCTGATTTATCCAACCATATTATGTTAACTACTGTGAAGTGCGTGGCCGTGAATTTCAGTGAGTATTGTCACTATGTACAGAAAAATTACCATTTTATTAAAACATTAATTACCTACCTTATAATTTTATGGATGCATCCTACCAAAATATTGTAGATCAGCAAGCTGGGCGACGACAAAATGAAGGATAATGTAATTATTAAAATTATCTGAAATACTAGCACAAACGTTGGTATTAACTAATAAGTGATGACAAATTAAATTTAATGACGAGAATTAAATTTGTTTTCTTAATATTGTGGATATTTACGATGTGCAGATGGGTCTGGGAAGTGATTGATTATTGTGATGCTAGAACCCATTCTGAGAGTTTTTTCCCCGATTTGTTAGTTTTTTTTAATTTTTGAACATTTCAAATAAGTACTATCTACTCATTACTACACGGCACTCCTCTTGCCAGGGAGGGACCCCCCTACCATCTATGAGGCAGTAGTTTCTAGAAATTTTGAAAAATCATAGAAAAAGAACTACTCATTATAGCGGTTAGTGTTAAATTTCTCAAAATAAAATCAACTTTTATTTAAATAATAAAAAAATTATGCGCGCATTCCCTACTGTGTTAATAACATTAGAAAATAACATTGAGTTTTTCGTAGAAATTTGTCGTTTTAACGATTTGGGGACAATGCCAGTACCATAGAAAAAACAATAAAGCCGAATTCAGTATCTACTTACATTGAAAATTTTCGTGCAAATAACGCAATCTGGCTCATTGTGCACCGCTTCAAACTTGATAGGACAGTTTGCCTCAGCTTCGTTGAGTAGGCATTATTCCAAACTGGGTTGGGGAAGGACGCCAAAGTTTAATCCTCGCCATTAATTTTAATGGCGTTTGACTAAACTTGGTTAAATAATTTTGTTGGATAATGTAAGCCTTAGATACTCTGAATATGCTGTATAGTTTTTTTGTGCCTCTCCGACAAGACGACATCGTCGAACGAAGCCTCAAAAATACTAGTTTACTATTGACTTCGACAGGTTTTAACGTCTTGAATCGATTGAGACGGTATTCTGACAATGGAGCTTGATACAACAACGATATTATCGTCAACAGTCGTCGACGGTATCGGAAGACAGATTTAAGAAGTACATACGTTTTTATTGTAGTTCTTGATGTTTTGTTTTTTATGCTGAATCGAGTAAAATGTATAATCTTCATAGTTAATGAACAACATGGTCAGCGTACCAGCTCGTAAAATATTGAATGCAACTTATCCTGAATAAAAAATTGAATATCAGGATCATAGGGTTGGCAAAGATAATTAAGCATTTTGGCATTATACGTAAACATGAGAAAATAAACGTTTACTGCAAATTCCATGTGTCGCAAAGACCATTACATCCATCTGCTAATCATTGGATCGTTTATGTATTCCAATCGTAAACAATAAACTTCTTGAATTATTAACATTCAAACAAGATCGTATCATTATACAGAACAAAAATGTATTAAACCAATACGCCCTGCTATCGCGAGTTGAGAATCAAACTGCCTCAAATTCATCACAACGGAAACTTTCTTGTAACGATATCACTATGCTGAGATGTCGTGTTCAGTCAACTCTCTGAAATGGGGTTGCATATTTTTATAACGATTGAAACTCAGAGAGATCGTTAGGCCACTTCAAAATGTTTGAAATAACAACCTTTAAGTTGAGGTTCTAGATTTATGTTGGTTTACTTTAAAGGGGATGTGTTTCTTTATGTGTGTTTCATGATGATCATTTTGACACTTTTTACGGTATAATTTTCTTTTACACGTTACTTTAGAAGTTGAAGAGAATTATAAAAAAATAAGAGAATTTTTCTTTCTCAATGTTGCGTGTTTTGTTGCATTTTCCCTTCGTCCTCCTACGTTAGGTTTATGTTTTCTCTCTTTTTTTGGGTTAGGCCGGCTAATAAAAATAGAAAGACCGTCCGCGTTCGTGAGTAGGAACACACGTTAACAGCGTGATAAGAAGTGATAAGGGGGCTCGTGGAGGGGGGGGGGGGGGGGGGGGGCTTACTAGGGGAACTGGAGGGGGAACACAGATTAGGCCGAGTTAACAGTTTTAAAACCCATGTGGCGTGACCTCGCTCGAAAGGTTTTTGTCGTACGAGTCAATCCCGGGTTAAGGGGTCGGCCCCACTTTTCTTCTTTCTTTCTATTTTTATTAGCCGGCCTAACCCAAAAAAAGAGAGAAAACATAAACCTAACGTAGGAGGACGAAGGGAAAATGCAACAAAACACGCAACATTGAGAAAGAAAAATTCTCTTATTTTTTTATAATTCTCTTCAACTTCTAAAGTAACGTGTAAAAGAAAATTATACCGTAAAAAGTGTCAAAATGATCATCATGAAACACACATAAAGAAACACATCCCCTTTAAAGTAAACCAACATAAATCTAGAACCTCAACTTAAAGGTTGTTATTTCAAACATTTTGAAGTGGCCTAACGATCTCTCTGAGTTTCAATCGTTATAAAAATATGCAACCCCATTTCAGAGAGTTGACTGAACACGACATCTCAGCATAGTGATATCGTTACAAGAAAGTTTCCGTTGTGATGAATTTGAGGCAGTTTGATTCTCAACTCGCGATAGCAGGGCGTATTGGTTTAATACATTTTTGTTCTGTATAATGATACGATCTTGTTTGAATGTTAATAATTCAAGAAGTTTATTGTTTACGATTGGAATACATAAACGATCCAATGATTAGCAGATGGATGTAATGGTCTTTGCGACACATGGAATTTGCAGTAAACGTTTATTTTCTCATGTTTACGTATAATGCCAAAATGCTTAATTATCTTTGCCAACCCTATGATCCTGATATTCAATTTTTTATTCAGGATAAGTTGCATTCAATATTTTACGAGCTGGTACGCTGACCATGTTGTTCATTAACTATGAAGATTATACATTTTACTCGATTCAGCATAAAAAACAAAACATCAAGAACTACAATAAAAACGTATGTACTTCTTAAATCTGTCTTCCGATACCGTCGACGACTGTTGACGATAATATCGTTGTTGTATCAAGCTCCATTGTCAGAATACCGTCTCAATCGATTCAAGACGTTAAAACCTGTCGAAGTCAATAGTAAACTAGTATTTTTGAGGCTTCGTTCGACGATGTCGTCTTGTCGGAGAGGCACAAAAAAACTATACAGCATATTCAGAGTATCTAAGGCTTACATTATCCAACAAAATTATTTAACCAAGTTTAGTCAAACGCCATTAAAATTAATGGCGAGGATTAAACTTTGGCGTCCTTCCCCAACCCAGTTTGGAATAATGCCTACTCAACGAAGCTGAGGCAAACTGTCCTATCAAGTTTGAAGCGGTGCACAATGAGCCAGATTGCGTTATTTGCACGAAAATTTTCAATGTAAGTAGATACTGAATTCGGCTTTATTGTTTTTTCTATGGTACTGGCATTGTCCCCAAATCGTTAAAACGACAAATTTCTACGAAAAACTCAATGTTATTTTCTAATGTTATTAACACAGTAGGGAATGCGCGCATAATTTTTTTATTATTTAAATAAAAGTTGATTTTATTTTGAGAAATTTAACACTAACCGCTATAATGAGTAGTTCTTTTTCTATGATTTTTCAAAATTTCTAGAAACTACTGCCTCATAGATGGTAGGGGGGTCCCTCCCTGGCAAGAGGAGTGCCGTGTAGTAATGAGTAGATAGTACTTATTTGAAATGTTCAAAAATTAAAAAAAACTAACAAATCGGGGAAAAAACTCTCAGAATGGGTTCTAGCATCACAATAATCAATCACTTCCCAGACCCATCTGCACATCGTAAATATCCACAATATTAAGAAAACAAATTTAATTCTCGTCATTAAATTTAATTTGTCATCACTTATTAGTTAATACCAACGTTTGTGCTAGTATTTCAGATAATTTTAATAATTACATTATCCTTCATTTTGTCGTCGCCCAGCTTGCTGATCTACAATATTTTGGTAGGATGCATCCATAAAATTATAAGGTAGGTAATTAATGTTTTAATAAAATGGTAATTTTTCTGTACATAGTGACAATACTCACTGAAATTCACGGCCACGCACTTCACAGTAGTTAACATAATATGGTTGGATAAATCAGGAGCTTTCCAACGAATGGTGAACGATTTCTGTGCGATTAAAATTGCGGAAGTTCCATTTCCCTACCAACGGCTCGGTTGTACGTGAAAATCATAAGAAAATTTACAAGCGGTTGCAATCATGTTGACAATATCAATTATTGAGAATGATCATCTGTGTGTAAACAATTGATTCAAATAACCATGCTCATAACTCAGGTTGATGGCCACGCACTTCGCAGTAGTTAACATAATATGGTTGGATAAATCAGGAGCTTTCCAACGAATGGTGAACGATTTCTGTGCGATTAAAATTGCGGAAGTTCCATTTCCCTACCAACGGCTCGGTTGTACGTGAAAATCATAAGAAAATTTACAAGCGGTTGCAATCATGTTGACAATATCAATTATTGAGAATGATCATCTGTGTGTAAACAATTGATTCAAATAACCATGCTCATAACTCAGGTTGATGGCCACGCACTTCGCAGTAGTTAACATAATATGGTTGGATAAATCAGGAGCTTTCCAACGAATGGTGAACGATTTCTGTGCGATTAAAATTGCGGAAGTTCCATTTCCCTACCAACGGCTCGGTTGTACGTGAAAATCATGTACGTCACACATTTCGTTACCATCCCGCGTTCCATTTCCGGCTAGTTAGTCCATGGCTAAAACACATTCTGTGTTAAAAAGAAAAAAGAAAGCTATAAGTCATACGTCTTTTTCATTTATTTGGCAAATTCAAAAATATTCACAATACAAATATTAATATACATCTTACTATGAATAAATAATGATTTAAAAACAAATAAATATAAACTTTGCCCACAATAAGAATAAGTGTCTTTCGCGTGTTTCGCGTGTTTCGCGTGTTTCGCCTGTTTCGCGTGTTTCGCGTGTTCCGCGTCTTTCGCGTGTTTCGCGTGTTTCGCCTGTTTCGCCTGTTTCGCGTCTTTCTCGTGTTCCGCGTCTTTTGCGTGTTTCGCGTGTTTCGCCTGTTTCGACTCATTCGCCTGTTTCGCCTGTTTCGCGTCTTTCGCGTGTTTCGCGTGTTTTTCGTGTTTTCGCGTGTTTCGCGTGTTTCGTCTGTTTCGACTCATTCGCCTGTTTCGTCTGTTTCGCCTGTTTCGCCTGTTTCGCGTCTTTTGCGTCTTTCGCGTGTTCCGCGTGTTTTGCGTGTTTCGCGTGTTTCGCCTGTTCCGCCTGTTTCGCCTGTTTCGCCTGTTTCGTCTGTTTCGCCTGTTTCGCCTGTTTCGCGTCATTCGCGTCTTTCGCGTCTTTCGCCTGTTTCGCCTGTTTCGCGTGTTTCGCGTCTTTCGCGTCTTTCGAGTCTTTCGTGTCTTTCGCGTGTTCCGTGTCTTTCGCCTGTTTCGTCTGTTTCGCCTGTTTCGCCTGTTTCGCGTCTTTCGCCTGTTTTGCGTGTTTCGCCTGTTTTGCGTGTTTCGCGTATTTTGCGTGTTTCGCCTGTTCCGCCTGTTCCGCCTGTTTTGCCTGTTTCGCCTGTTTCGCGTGTTTGGCGTGTTTTGCGTCTTTCGCGTCGCGTGTTTCGCGTGTTTCGCGTCTTTCGCGTGTTTCGCGTGTTTTGCGTTTCGCGTCTTTCGCGTGTTTCGCCTGTTTCGCCTGTTTCGCGTAATTCGCGTCTTTCGCGTCTTTCGCGTGTTTCGCGTGTTTCGCGTGTTACGCGTGTTTCGTGTCTTTCGCGTCTTTCGCGTGTTTCACGTGTTTCGCGTCTTTCGCGTCTTTCGCGTGTTTCGCGTCTTTCTTGTCTTTCGCGTAGGTACCGGCGCCCAGATTCGTTTGTGGTTTTGGTTCGTTTTTCATTCCATTCTATTTATGATGATGAATCAGTAATTGATGATAGTCAATAATGAATTTTGTTATGATTTATTTTTTGAATTATGTGAATGATTCATTGTTGAATTTGTAAATGATATTCATAATATTTATCTGCTATTGTGCAATACTTTACCTGAAAGCAGAATTTCGATGTATTTTGAAACAGATACTCACTCAAATTCAAGGATCTTTAGGGTGAATTTCATCATCTTATTTTGAAAATACAAACATTAAAAAAAATAATAATAACAATAATTACGGGTTTCAGGGCTGGATTCGGCTGATTTGTGACAGATTTTTAAATTTAGTCCATTATCCTACTTTAAAATTATCATATATTACTCAAATTCTCGGTATTCTACGTTGAATTTTGAGATCTAGTCCCTTCACTTATGTGGTAAACACCAAAAATAACTAGAATGCAATTTTGCTCCCTCACTCATCTTTGTAATCCTCTACCGGGATCAGCTCTGAAAATTTGAACAAAATCCGATAAAATTAACTAAGCTGTGACCGTAACAAAACCATCACTTTCGCGCAGGCACCCAGCGTACCGCTGCTGATGATCGCGGAGAATGTGATACGGGACCTCAAGAAACCTTGCCCGCATCATCCCTGAAAATCTGACCGAAATCCGTTCACAATTGCCTGAGTTATGACCGAAACAAGAAAATTTTGTTTGCGCCTGCGCAGAGGCTACCGTTGATTCGATCATGACGGAACTGATAGGGCACCATGTAGAGATATACCCGCGCGATCCCTAAAAATTTAAAGAAAATCGCATCAAAATTCTGGAAATTACGGCTGTTGCAAGGACCGTAACAAGAATATTTCGTTCACGCATGCGCAGAGCGTACCGCTGATGCAATTATGATGATTGTCTCATGGAACCTCAAGGGACATTACCCACATCATCCCTGAAAATCTGACCGAAATCCGTTCAACATTGACCGAGTTATGACTGTTTCAAGAAATTCACGTTAGCGCCTGCGCAGAAGCTACCGTTGATTCGATCATGATGAAGTTGTGAGGGGACCATTTAGAGCTTAACCCGCACGATCCCTGAAAATTTGGTTAAAATCGGATCAAAATTGTGGAAGTTATGGCTGTTACAAGGAAATGTGGACGGACAGACAGACAGACAGACACGGAACCAAATTTGTTCAGGAGGCTCTGAAACGCAAAATGCGAGGGAAATTTTGATTTTGGTGTGTTTCGCGTGTTTTGCGTCTTTCGCGTCTTTCGCGTGTGTCGTGTGTTTCGCGTGTTTTCGCGTGTTTCGCGTGTTTTGCGTCTTTCGCGTCTTTCGCGTCTTTCGCGTGTTTCGCGTCTTTCGCGTCTTTCGCGTCTTTCGCGTGTTCGCGTGTTTTGCGTGTTTTGCGTGTTTCGCGTGTTTTGCGTGTTTCGCCTGTTCCGCCTGTTTCGCCTGTTTCGCCTGTTTCGCGTCTTTCGCGTTTTTCGCGTCTTTCGCGTGTTTCGCCTGTTTCGCCTGTTTCGCGTCTTTCGCGTCTTTCGCGTGTTTCGCGTCTTTCGCGTGTTTCGCGTCTTTCGCGTGTTTCGCGTCTTTCGCGTGTTTCGCGTGTTTTCGCGTGTTTTGCGTGTTTCGCGTGTTTCGCCTGTTTCGAATCATTCGCCTGTTTCGCGTCTTTCGCGTGTTTCGCCTGTTTCGCGTGTTTCGTGTCTTTTGCGTGTTTCGCGTCTTTCACGTCTTTCGCGTGTTTCGCGTCATTCTTGTCTTTCGCGTCTTTCGCGTCTTTCGTGTGTTTCGCGTCTTTCGCGTCTTTCGCGTGTTTTGCGTGTTTCGCCTGTTCCGCCTGTTTCGCGTGTTTCGCGTGTTTCGCGTGTTTTGCGTCTTTCGCGTCTTTCGCGTGTTTTGCGTGTTTTGCCTGTTTCGCCTGTTTCGCCTGTTTCGCCTGTTTTGCGTCTTTCGCGTCTTTCGCGTTTTTCGCGTGTTTTGCATGTTTTGCGTGTTTCGCCTGTTCCGCCTGTTTCGCCTGTTTCGCTTGTTTCGCGTCTTTCGCGTCTTTCGCGTCTTTCGCGTTTTTGCGTGTTTTCGTGTGTTTCGTGTGTTTCGTGTGTTTCGTGTGTTTCGTGTGTTTCGCGTGTTTTGCGTGTTTCGCGTTTCGCCTGTTTCGCCTGTTTCGCCTGTTTCGCGTCTTTCGTGTGTTTCGCGTGTTTCACGTGTTCGCGTGTGTCGTGTGTTTCGCGTGTTTCGCCTGTTTCGCCTGTTTCGCGTCTTTCGTGTCTTCCGCGTGTTTCACCTCTTTCGCGTTTTTCGCGTCTTTCGCGTCTTTCGGGTGTTTCGCGTGTGTCGCGTGTGTCGCGTGTTCCCGTGTGTCGTGTGTTTCGCGTGTTTCGCGTGTTTCGCCTGTTTCGCCTGTTTCGCCTGTTTCGCGTCTTTCGCGTCTTTCGCGTCTTTTGCGTGTTTTGCGTGTTTCGCCTGTTTGTGTTTCGCGTGTCGCGTCTTTTCGTGTGTTTGCGTGTTTCGCGTGTTTCGCGTGTTTTGCGTGTTTCGCGTGTTTCGCGTGTTTCGCGTGTTTCGCGTGGTTCGCGTGTTTCGCGTGTTTCGCGTGTTTCGCGTGTTTCGCGTGTTTCGCGTCTTTCGCGTGTTTCGCGTGTTTCGCGTGTTTCGTTTTTCGCGTCTTTCGCGTCTTTCGGGTGTTTCGCGTGTGTCGCGTGTGTCGCGTGTTCCCGTGTGTCGTGTGTTTCGCGTGTTTTCGCGTGTTTCGCCTGTTCCGCCTGTTTCACCTGTTTCGCGTCTTTTGCGTTTTTCGCGTCTTTCGCGTGTTTCCCGTGTTTCGCCTGTTTTGCCTGTTTCGCCTGTTTCGCGTGTTTCGCGTCTTTTGCGTCTATTGCGTGTTTCGCGTGTTTCGCGTCTTTCGCGTCTTTCGCATCTTTCGCGTCCTTCGCGTGTTTCGCGTGTTTCGCCTGTTTCGCGTGTTTCGTGTCTTTCGCGTGTTTCGCGTCTTTCGCGTCTTTCGCGTGTTTCGCGTCTTTCGCGTGTTTTGCGTCTTTTTGTCTTTCGCGTATTTCGCGTCTTTCGCGTCTTTCGCGTCTTTCGTGTCTTTCGTGTCTTTCGCGTCTTTCGCGTCTTTCGCGTGTTTCGCGTCTTTCGCGTGTTTTCGCGTGTTTCGCGTCTTTCGCCTGTTTCGCCTGTTTCGACTCATTCGCCTGTTTCGCCTGTTTCGCGTCTTTCGCGTCTTTCGCGTGTTTCGCCTGTTTCGCGTGTTTCGTGTCTTTTGCGTCTGTTTCGCGTCTGTTTCGCCTGTTTCGCCTGTTTCGCCGTGTTTCGCGTGTTTCAAGTGTTTCGCGTGTTTCGCGTCTTTCGTGTCTTTCGTGTCTTTCGCGTGTTCCGGTTCTTTCGCGTGTTTCGCGTGTTTTGCGTGTTTTGCGTGTTTTGCCTGTTTTGCCTGTTTCGCCTGTTTCGCCTGTTTCGCCTGTTTCGCGTCTTTCGCGTCTTTCGCGTTTTTCGCGTCTTTCGCGTGTTTTGCGTGTTTCGCCTGTTTCGCCTGTTTCGCCTGTTTCGCCTGTTTCGCCTGTTTCGCGTCTTTCGCGTCTTTCGCGTCTTTCGCGTGTTTCGTGTGTTTCGTGTGTTTCGTGTGTTTCGCGTGTTTCGCGTGTTTCGCCTGTTTCGCCTGTTTCGCCTGTTTCGCGTCTTTCGCGTCTTTCGTGTGTTTCGCGTGTTTTCGCGTCTTTCGCGTGTTTCACGTCTTTCGCGTCTTTCGCGTCTTTCGCATGTTTCGCGTGTGTCGCGTGTTTCGCGTGTGTTGTGTGTTTCGCGTGTTTTCGCGTGTTTCGCCTGTTTCGCCTGTTTCGCGTCTTTCGCGTCTTTCGCCTGTTTCGCCGTGTTTCGCGTCTTTCGCGTTTTTCGCGTCTTTCGCGTGTTTTCGCGTGTTTCGCCTGTTTCGCCTGTTTCGCCTGTTTCGCGTCTTTCGCGTTTTTCGCGTCTTTCGCGTGTTTCGCGTGTTTCGCCTGTTTCGCCTGTTTCGCCTGTTTCGCGTGTTTCGCCTGTTTCGCGTGTTTCGCGTGTTTCGCCTGTTTCGCCTGTTTCGGGTTTTTCGCGTCTTTCGCGTCTTTCGCGTGTTTCGCGTGTTTCGCGTGTTTTGCGTGTTTTGCCTGTTTCGCCTGTTTCGACTCATTCGCCTGTTTCGCCTGTTTCGCGTCTTTCGCGTCTTTTGCGTGTTTCGCGTCTTTCGCGTGTTTCGCCTGTTTTGCGTGTTTCGCGTGTTTCGCCTGTTTCGCGTCTTTCGCGTCTTTCGCCTGTTTCGCCTGTTTCGGGTCTTTCGCGTCTTTCGCCTGTTTCGCCGTGTTTCGCGTGTTTCGCGTGTTTCAAGTGTATCGCGTGTTTCGCGTCTTTCGCGTCTTTCGAGTCTTTCGTGTCTTTCGCGTGTTCCGCGTCTTTCGCGTGTTTCGCGTGTTTCGCCTGTTTCGCCTGTTTCGCCTGTTTCGCCTGTTTCGCGTCTTTCGCGTCTTTCGCGTGTTTCGCGTCTTTCGCGTGTTTCGCCTGTTTCGCGTGTTTCGCGTCTTTCGCGTGTTTCGTGTCTTTCGCGTCTTTCGCGTGTTTCGCGTGTTTCGCGTCTTTCGCGTCTTTCGCGTCTTTCGCCTGTTTCGCCTGTTTCGCGTGTTTCGACTAATTCGCCTGTTTCGCCTGTTTCGCGTCTTTCGCGTCTTTCGCGTCTTTCGCCTGTTTCGCGTCTTTCGTGTCTTCCGCGTGTTTCACGTCTTTCGCGTCTTTCGGGTGTTTCGCCTGTTTCGCCTGTTTCGCCTGTTTCGCCTGTTTCGCCTGTTTCGCGTGTTTCGCGTCTTTCGCGTGTTTCGCGTGTTTCGCGTGTTTCGCTGTTTCGCCTGTTTCGCCTGTCGTTTCGCCTGTTTTCGCATCTTTCGCCTGTTTCGCCTGTTTCGCGTCTTTTGCGTGTTTCGACTCATTCGCCTGTTTCGCCTGTTTCGCGTCTTTCGCGTCTTTCGCGTGTTTCGTGTCTTACGCGTCTTTCGCGTCTTTCGCATCTTTCGCGTGTTTCGCGTGTTTCGCGTGTTTCGCCTGTTTCGCGTCTTTCGCGTGTTTTGCGTGTTTCGCGTGTTTCGCCTGTTTCGCCTGTTTCGCCTGTTTCGCCTGTTTCGCGTCTTTCGCGTCTTTCGCGTGTTTCGCGTCTTTCGCGTGTTTCGCGTGTGTCGCGTGTTTCGCGTGTGTCGTGTGTTTCGCGTGTTTTCGCGTGTTTCGCATGTTTCGCCTGTTCCGCCTTTTTCGCCTGTTTCGCCTGTTTCGCGTCTTTCGCGTGTTTCGCGTGTTTCGCGTGTTTTCGCGTGTTTCGCCTGTTTCGCCTGTTTCGCCTGTTTCGCGTGTTTCGCGTCTTTCGCGTGTTTCGCGTGTTTCGCGTGTTTCGCCTGTTTCGCCTGTTTCGCCTGTTTCGCGTCTTTCGCGTGTTTCGCGTGTTTTGCGTGTTTCGCCTGTTTTCGCGTGTTTTCGCGTGTTTCGCGTGTTTCGCGTCTTTCGCGTCTTTCGCGTCTTTCGTTTCGCGTGTTTCGCCTGTTTCGCGTGTTTCGCCTGTTTCGCCTGTTTCGCGTCTTTCGCGTGTTTCGCGTGTTTCGCGTGTTTCGCGTGTTTCGCGTGTTTCGCGTGTTTCGCGTGTTTCGCCTGTTTCGCGTCTTTCGCGTCTTTCGCGTGTTTCGCGTGTTTCGCGTCTTTCGCGTGTTTCGCGTGTTTCGCGTCTTTCGCGTGTTTCGCGTGTTTCGCGTGTTTCGCCTGTTTCGCCTGTTTCGCCTGTTTCGCGTCTTTCGCGTCTTTCGCGTGTTTCGCGTCTTTCGCGTGTTTCGCGTCTTTCGCGTCTTTCGCATCTTTCGCGTGTTTCGCGTGTTTCGCGTGTTTCGCGTGTTTCGCGTGTTTCGCGTGTTTCGACCTGTTTCGACTAATTCGCCTGTTTCGCCTGTTTCGCGTCTTTCGCGTCTTTCGCCTGTTTCGCGTGTGTCGCGTGTTTCGCGTGTTTCGCGTGTTTCGTGTGTTTCGCGTGTTTCGCGTGTTTCGCGTGTTTCGCCTGTTTCGCCTGTTTCGCCTGTTTCGCCTGTTTCGCGTGTTTCGCGTCTTTCGCGTGTTTCGCGTGTTTTCGCGTGTTTCGCCTGTTTCGCCTGTTTCGCGTGTTTCGCCTGTTTCGCGTGTTTCGCGTGTTTCGCGTGTTTCGCGTGTTTCGCCTGTTTCGCCTGTTTCGCCTGTTTCGCCTGTTTCGCGTGTTTCGCGTGTTTCGCGTGTTTCGCCTGTTTCGCGTCTTTCGCGTCTTTCGCGTCTTTCGCGTGTTTCGCGTGTTTTCGCGTGTTTCGCGTGTTTCGCGTGTTTCGCCTGTTTCGCCTGTTTCGCGTCTTTCGCGTGTTTCGCGTGTTTCGCGTCTTTCGCGTGTTTCGCGTGTTTTGCGTGTTTCGCGTGTTTCGCGTGTTTCGCGTGTTTCGCGTGTTTCGCCTGTTTCGCGTGTTTCGCGTCTTTCGCGTGTTTCGCCTGTTTCGCCTGTTTCGCGTGTTTCGCGTGTTTCGCGTGTTTCGCCTGTTTCGCGTGTTTCGCGTCTTTCGCGTGTTTCGCGTGTTTCGCGTGTTTCGCGTCTTTCGCGTCTTTCGCGTCTTTCGCGTCTTTCGCGTGTTTCGCGTGTTTCGCGTGTTTTGCGTGTTTCGCGTGTTTCGCGTCTTTCGCGTGTTTCGCGTGTTTCGCGTGTTTCGCGAGTTTCGCGTGTTTCGCACGTTTCGCGTGTTTCGCGTGTTTCGCCTGTTTCGACTGTTTCGCCTGTTTCGCGTCTTTGTCTTTCGCGTCTTTCGCATCTTTCGCCTGTTTCGCCTGTTTCGCGTCTTTCGCGTGTTTCGCGTGTTTCGCCTGTTTCGCCTGTTTCGCGTCTTTCGCGTCTTTCGCGTGTTTCGCGTCTTTCGCGTGTTTCGCGTGTTTCGCGTGTTTTCGCGTGTTTTGCGTGTTTCGCCTGTTTCGCGTGTTTCGCGTGTTTCGCGTGTTTCGCGTGTTTCGCGTGTTTCGCGTGTTTCGCGTGTTTCGCGTGTTTCGCGTGTTTCGCGTGTTTCGTGTGTTTCGCGTGTTTTCGCGTGTTTCGCATGTTTCGCCTGTTCCGCCTTTTTCGCCTGTTTCGCCTGTTTCGCGTCTTTCGCGTTTTTCGCGTCTTTCGCGTGTTTTCGCGTGTTTCGCCTGTTCCGCCTGTTTCGCCTGTTTCGCGTCTTTCGCGTTTTTCGCGTCTTTCGCGTGTTTCGCGTGTTTCGCCTGTTTCGCCTGTTTCCCCTGTTTCGCGTGTTTCGCGTGTTTCGCGTGTTTCGCCTGTTTCGCCTGTTTCGCCTGTTTCGCCTGTTTCGCCTGTTTCGCGTCTTTCGCGTGTTTCGCCTGTTTCGGGTTTTTCGCGTTTTTCGCGTCTTTCGCGTCTTTCGCGTGTTTCGCGTGTTTTGCGTGTTTCGCCTGTTTCGCCTGTTTCGCCTGTTTCGCCTGTTTCGCGTGTTTCGCGTCTTTCGCGTGTTTCGCGTGTTTCGCCTGTTTCGCCTGTTTCGCGTGTTTCGCGTGTTTCGCCTGTTTCGCGTCTTTCGCGTCTTTCGCGTCTTTCGCCTGTTTCGCCTGTTTCGCGTCTTTCGCGTCTTTCGCCTGTTTCGCCGTGTTTCGCGTGTTTCGCGTGTTTCAAGTGTTTCGCGTGTTTCGCGTCTTTCGCGTCTTTCGCGTCTTTCGTGTCTTTCGCGTGTTTCGCGTCTTTCGCGTGTTTCGCGTGTTTCGCCTGTTTCGCCTGTTTCGCCTGTTTCGCCTGTTTCGCGTCTTTCGCGTCTTTCGCGTGTTTCGCGTGTTTCGCGTGTTTCGCGTGTTTCGCGTGTTTCGCGTCTTTCGCGTGTTTCGCGTGTTTCGCCTGTTTCGCGTGTTTCGCCTGTTTCGCGTGTTTCGCGTGTTTCGCGTGTTTCGCGTGTTTCGCGTGTTTCGCGTCTTTCGCGTGTTTCGCGTGTTTCGCGTGTTTCGCGTGTTTCGCCTGTTTCGCCTGTTTCGCCTGTTTCGCGTCTTTCGCGTGTTTCGCGTGTTTCGCGTGTTTTCGCGTGTTTCGCGTCTTTCGCGTCTTTCGTGTCTTTCGCGTGTTTTGCGTGTTTTGCCTGTTTCGCGTGTTTCGCGTCTTTTGTTTCGTGTCTTTCGCGTGTTTCGCGTGTTTCGCGTGTTTCGCGTGTTTCGCGTTTGTTTCGCGTGTTTCGCGTCTTTCGCGTGTTTCGCGTCTTTGTCTTTGTGTTTCGCGTGTTTCGCGTCTTTTGCGTGCGTGTTTCGCGTGTTTCGCCTGTTTCGCCTGTTTCGCCTGTTTCGCGTCTTTCGCGTCTTTCGCGTCTTTCGCGTGTTTCGCGTGTTTCGCGTGTTTCGCCTGTTTCGCGTGTTTCGCGTGTTTCGCCTGTTTCGCCTCGCGTTTCGTGTTTCGCGTGTTTCGCGTGTTTCGCGTGGTTCGTGTGGTTCACGTGGTTCGCGTGGTTCGCTGTTTTGTTTCGCGTCTTTCGCGTGTTTCGCGTGTTTTCGTGTTTCGCGTCGCGTCTTTCGCGTGTTTCGCCTGTTTCGCGTGTTTCGCGTGTTTCGCGTGTTTCCCGTCTTTCGCGTTTCGCGTGTTTCGCATGTTGCACCTGTTTCGCGTGTTTCGCGTGTTTCGCGTGTTTCGCGTGTTTCGCGTCTTTCGCGTCTTTCGCGTCTTTCGCTTGTTTCGCGTGTTTCGCGTCTTTCGCGTGTTTCGCGTCTTTCGCGTGTTTCGCGTGTTTCGCGTGTTTCGCGTGTTTCGCGTCTTTTGCGTGTTTCGCGTCTTTCGCGTGTTTCGCGTGTTTCGCGTCTTTCGCGTGTTTCGCGTGTTTCGCGTCTTTCGCGTGTTTCGCGTCTTTCGCGTGTTTCGCGTCTTTCGCGTCTTTCGCGTGTTTCGCGTGTTTCGCGTGTTTCGCGTGTTTCGCGTGTTTTGCGTGTTTCGCGTGTTTCGCCTGTTTCGCCTGTTTCGCGTGTTTCGTGTCTTTCGCGTGTTTCGCGTCTTTCGCGTCTTTCGCGTGTGTTTCGCCTGTTTCGCGTGTTTCGCCTGTTTCGCGTCTTTCGCGTCTTACTCCTGTTTCGCCTGTTTCGCCTGTTTCGCGTCTTTCGCGTCTTTCGCGTGTTTCGCGTCTTTCGCGTGTTTCGCGTCTTTCGCGTCTTTCGCGTGTTTCGCGTGTTTCGCGTGTTTCGCGTGTTTCGCGTGTTTTGCGTGTTTCGCGTCTTTCGCGTCTTTCGCCTCTTTCGCGTGTTTTGCGTCTTTCGCGTGTTTCGCGTCTTTCGCGTGTTTCGCGTGTTTCGCGTGTTTCGCGTGTTTCGCGTGTTTTCGCGTCTTTCGCATCTTTCGCCTGTTTCGCCTGTTTCGCGTCTTTTGCGTGTTTCAACTCATTCGCCTGAATCGCCTGTTTCGCGTCTTTCGCGTCTTTCGCGTGTTTCGCGTCATTCGCGTGTTTTCGCGTGTTTCGCGTCTTTCGCCTGTTTCGTCTTTCTGTTTCGCGTGTTTCGCGTCTTTCGCGTCTTTTGCGTGTTTTGCGTCTTTCGCGTGTTTCGCGTGTTTCGCGTCTTTTGCGTCTTTCGCGTCTTTCGCGTCTTTCGCGTCTTTCGCGTGTTTCGCGTCTTTCGCGTCTTTCGCGTGTTTCGCGTCTTTTGCGTCTTTCGCGTGTTTCGCGTCTTTCGCGTGTTTCGCGTCTTTCGCGTGTTTCGCGTGTTTCGCGTGTTTCGCGTGTTTCGCGTCTTTCGCGTCTTTCGCGTGTTTCGCGTGTTTCGCGTGTTTCGCGTGTTTCGCCTGTTTTGCCTGTTTCGCGTGTTTCGCGTGTTTCGCGTCTTTCGCGTGTTTCGCGTCTTTCGCGTCTTTCGCGTCTTTCGCGTGTTTCGCGTGTTTCGCGTGTTTCGCGTGTTTCGCCTGTTTCGACTCATTCGCCTGTTTCGCCTGTTTCGCGTCTTTCGCGTCTTTTGCGTGTTTCGCGTCTTTCGCGTGTTTCGCCTGTTTCGCGTGTTTCGCGTGTTTCGCCTGTTTCGCGTCTTTCGCGTCTTTCGTGTCTTTCGCGTCTTTCGCCTGTTTCGCGTGTTTCGCGTGTTTCGCCTGTTTCGCGTGTTTCGCGTCTTTCGCCTGTTTCGCCTGTTTCGCGTGTTTCGCGTCTTTCGCGTCTTTCGCGTGTTTCGCGTGTTTCGCGTCTTTCGCGTCTTTCGCGTCTTTCGCGTCTTTCGCGTCTTTCGCGTCTTTCGCATCTTTCGCGTGTTTCGCGTGTTTCGCGTGTTTCGCGTGTTTTGCGTGTTTCGCGTGTTTCGCCTGTTTCGACTAATTCGCCTGTTTCGCCTGTTTCGCGTCTTTCGCGTCTTTCGCGTGTTTCGCGTCTTTCGCGTCTTTCGCGTCTTTCGCGTGTTTCGCGTCTTTCGCGTCTTTTGCGTGTTTCGCGTCTTTCGCGTGTTTCGCCTGTTTCGCGTGTTTCGCCTGTTTCGCGTCTTTCGCGTCTTTCGCCTGTTTCGCGTCTTTCGCGTGTTTCGCGTGTTTCGCGTGTTTCGCCTGTTTCGCGTCTTTCGCGTCTTTCGTGTCTTTCGCCTGTTTCGCCTGTTTCGCGTGTTTCGCCTGTTTCGCGTGTTTCGCCTGTTTCGCCTGTTTCGGGTGTTTCGCGTCTTTCGCGTGTTTCGCGTGTTTCGCGTGTTTCGCGAGTTTCCCCAAGTTTCGCGTGTTTCGCGGGTTTCCCGTCTTTCGCGTCGCTTTCGCGTCTTTTGCGTCTTTCGCGTGTTTCGCCTGTTTCTCGTCTTTCGCGTCTTTCGCGTGTTTCGTGTCTTACGCGTCTTTCGCGTCTTTCGCGTGTTTCGCGTGTTTCGCGTGTTTCGCGTGTTTCGCGTGTTTCGCGTGTTTCGCGTGTTTCGCCTGTTTCGCGTGTTTCGCCTGTTTCGCGTGTTTCGCGTGTTTCGCGTTGTTCGGTGTTTCGCGTGTTTCGCGTGTTTCGCCTGTTTCGCCTGTTTCGCCTGTTTCGCGTCTTTCGCGTCTTTCGCGTGTTTCGTGTCTTACGCGTCTTTCGCGTCTTTCGCGTGTTTCGCGTGTTTCGCGTGTTTCGCGTGTTTCGCGTGTTTCGCGTGTTTCGCGTGTTTCGCGTGTTTCGCGTGTTTCGCGTCTTTCGCGTCTTTCGCGTGTTTCGCGTGTTTTGCGTGTTTTGCCTGTTTTGCCTGTTTTGCCTGTTTCGCGTGTTTCGCGTCTTTCGCGTGTTTCGCGTCTTTCGCGTCTTTCGCGTGTTTCGCGTGTTTCGCGTGTTTCGCGTCTTTCGCGTCTTTCGCGTCTTTCGCGTGTTTCGCGTGTTTCGCGTGTTTCGCGTCTTTCGCGTGTTTCGCGTGTTTCGCGTCTTTCGCGTGTTTCGCGTGTTTCGCGTGTTTCGCCTGTTTCGCCTGTTTCGCGTCTTTCGCGTCTTTCGCGTCTTTCGCGTCTTTCGCGTGTTTCGCGTGTTTCGCGTGTTTCGCGTGTTTCGCGTGTTTCGCGTGTTTCGCGTGTTTCGCGTGTTTCGCGTGTTTCGCCTGTTTCGCGTGTTTCGTGTCTTTCGCGTGTTTCGCGTCTTTCGCGTGTTTCGCGTGTTTCGCGTGTTTCGCGTCTTTCGCGTCTTTCGCGTCTTTCGCGTGTTTCGCGTGTTTAGCGTATTTCGCGTGTTTCGCGTGTTTCGCGTCTTTCGCCTCTTTCGCGTCTTTCCCGTCTTTCGCGTCTTTCGCGTGTTTCGCGTGTTTCGCGTGTTTCGCGTGTTTCGCGTGTTTCGCGTGTTTCGCGTGTTTCGCGTGTTTCGCGTCTTTCGCGTGTTTCGCGTGTTTTGCGTGTTTCGCGTCTTTCGCGTGTTTCGCCTGTTTCGCCTGTTTCGCGTGTTTCGCGTCTTTCGCGTGTTTCGCGTCTTTCGCGTCTTTCGCGTCTTTCGCGTCTTTCGCGTGTTTCGCGTCTTTCGCGTGTTTCGCGTGTTTCGCCTGTTTCGCGTGTTTCGCGTGTTTCGCGTCTTTCGCGTGTTTCGCCTGTTTCGCCTGTTTCGCGTCTTTCGCGTGTTTCGCGTCTTTCGCGTGTTTCGCGTCTTTCGCGTGTTTCGCGTGTTTTCGCGTGTTTCGCGTGTTTCGCGTGTTTCGCCTGTTTCGCGTGTTTCGCGTCTTTCGCGTGTTTCGCGTCTTTCGCGTGTTTCGCGTCTTTCGCGTCTTTCGCCTGTTTTGCGTGTGTTTCTCGTGTTTCGCGTGTTTCTCGTGTTTCGCGTGTTTCTCGTGTTTCGCGTGTTTCGCGTGTTTCGCGTGTTTCGCGTGTTTCGCGTGTTTCGCGTGTTTCGCGTGTTTCGCGTGTTTCGCGTGTTTCGCGTGTTTCGCGTGTTTCGCGTGTTTCGCGTGTTTCGCGTGTTTCGCGTCTTTCGCGTGTTTCGCCTGTTTCGCCTGTTTCGCCTGTTTCGCGTCTTTCGCGTGTTTCGCGTCTTTCGCGTCTTTCGCGTGTTTCGCGTGTTTCGCGTGTTTCGCGTGTTTCGCGTCTTTCGCGTCTTTCGCGTGTTTCGCGTGTTTCGCCTGTTTCGCCTGTTTCGCCTGTTTCGCGTCTTTCGCGTCTTTCGCGTGTTTCGCCTGTTTCGCCTGTTTCGCGTGTTTCGCGTTTTTCGCGTCTTTCGCGTGTTTCGCGTGTTTCGCGTGTTTCGCGTGTTTCGCGCGTGTTTCGCAACTTTCGCGTGTTACGTGTGTTTCGCGTGTTTCGCGTGTTTTGGGTGTTTTGCGTGTTTCGCGAGTTGCGCTTGTTGCGCGTGGTTCGTGTGGTTCGCGTGTTTTGGGTGTTTTGCATGTTTCGCGTGTTACGTGTGTTTCGCGTGTTTCGCGTGTTTTGCGTGTTTCGCGTCTTTCGCGTGTTTTGCGTCTTTTGCGTGTTTCGCATCTTTCGCGTGTTTCGCGTGTTTTGCGTGTTTCGCGTGTTTCGCCTGTTTCGCGTCTTTCGCGTCTTTCGCGTGTTTCGCGTGTTTCGCGTGTTTCCCGTGTTTCGCGTCTTTCGCGTTTCGCGTCTTTCGCGTGTTTCGCGTGTTTCGAGTGTTTCGCGTGTTTCGCGTGTTTCGCGTGTTTCGCGTGTTTCGCGTGTTTCGCTGTTTCGCCTGTTTCGCGTGTGTCGCGTGTTCGCGTGTGTCATGTGTTTCGCGTCTTTTGCGTGTTTTCGCGTGTTTCGCCTGTTCCGCCTGTTTCGCCTGTTTCGCGTCTTTCGCGTCTTTCGCGTGTTTCGTTTCGCGTGTTTCGCGTGTTTCGCGTGTTTCGCCTGTTTCGCGTCTTTCGCGTGTGTCGTGTGTTTCGCGTATTTCGCATCTTTCGCGTGTTTCGCGTGTTTCGCGTGTTTCGCGTGTTTCGCCTGTTTCGCGTCTTTCGCGTCTTTCGCGTCTTTCGCGTGTTTCGCGTGTTTCGCGTGTTTCGCGTGTTTCGCCTGTTTCGACTCATTCGCCTGTTTCGCCTGTTTCGCGTCTTTCGCGTCTTTTGCGTGTTTCGCGTCTTTCGCGTGTTTCGCCTGTTTCGCGTGTTTCGCGTGTTTCGCCTGTTTCGCGTCTTTCGCGTGTTTCGCGTGTTTCGCGTGTTTCGCGTGTTTCGCGTGTTTTGCGTGTTTCGCGTGTTTCGCGTGTTTCGCGTGTTTCGCGTGTTTCGCGTGTTTCGCGTCTTTCGCGTCTTTCGCGTGTTTCGCGTCTTTCGCGTGTTTCGCGAGTTTCGCGTGTTTCGGGTGTTTCGCGTGTTTCGCGTGTTTCGCGTGTTCGCGCAATTCGCGTGTTTCGCGAGTTTCGCGAGTTTCGCGTCTTTCGCGTGTTTTGTGTCTTGCGCGTGTTCCGCGTCTTTCGCGTCTTTCGCGTGTTTCGCATGTTGCGCCTGTTTCGCGTCTTTCGCGTGTTTCTCGTGTTTCGCGTGTTTCGCGTCTTTCGCGTGTTTCGCGTGTTTCGCCTGTTTCGCCTGTTTCGCGTCTTTCGCGTCTTTCGCGTGTTTCGCGTCTTTCGCGTCTTTCGCGTCTTTCGCGTCTTTCGCGTCTTTCGCGTGTTTCGCGTGTTTCGCGTGTTTCGCGTGTTTCGCGTATTTCGCGTCTTTAGCGTCTTTCGCGTCTTTTTCTTTCGCGTGTTTCGCGTGTTTCGCGTGTTTCGCGTGTTTCGCGTGTTTCGCGTGTTTCGCGTGTTTTCGCGTGTTTCGCGTCTTTCGCGTGTTTCGCGTGTTTTCGCCTGTTTCGCGTCTTTCTTTCGGGTCTTTCGCTTGTTTCGCCGTGTTTCGCGTGTTTCAAGTGTTTCGCGTGTTTCGCGTGTTTCGCGTGTTTCGCGTCTTTCGCGTGTTTCGCGTGTTTCGCGTGTTTCGCGTGTTTCGCGTGTTTCGCGTGTTTCGCGTGTTTCGCGTGTTTCGCGTGTTTCGCGTGTTTCGCGTGTTTCGCGTGTTTCGCGTGTTTCGCGTCTTTCGCGTGTTTCGCGTGTTTCGCGTCTTTCGCGTCTTTCGCGTGTTTTCGCGTGTTTCGCGTGTTTCGCGTGTTTCGCGTGTTTTGCGTGTTTCGCGTGTTTCGCGTGTTTCGCGTCTTTCGCGTGTTTCGCGTCCTTCGCGTGTTTCGCGTGTTTTGCGTGTTTCGCGTGTTTCGCCTGTTTCGGGTCTTTCGCGTCTTTCGGGTCTTTCGCTTGTTTCGCCGTGTTTCGCCTGTTTCGCGTGTTTCGCGTCTTTCGCGTGTTTCGCGTCTTTCGCGTGTTTCGCGTCTTTCGCGTGTTTCGCGTCTTTCGCGTGTTTCGCCTGTTTCGCCGTGTTTCGCGTGTTTCGCGTCTTTTGCGTCCTTCGAGTCTTTCGTGTCTTTCGCGTGTTCCGCGTGTTTCGCGTGTTTCGCGTGTTTCGCGTGTTTCGCGTGTTTCGCGTGTTTCGCGTGTTTCGCGTGTTTCGCGTGTTTCGCGTGTTTCGCGTGTTTCGCGTGTTTCGCGTCTTTCGCGTGTTTCGCCTGTTTCGCGTCTTTCGCGTCTTTCGCGTCTTTCGCGTGTTTCGCGTCTTTCGCGTCTTTCGCGTGTTTCGCGTCTTTCGCGTCTTTCGCGTGTTTCGCGTCTTTCGCGTCTTTCGCGTCTTTCGCGTCTTTTGCGTGTTTCGCGTGTTTCGCGTCTTTCGCGTGTGTTTCGCGTGCGTGTTTCGCGTGTTTCGCGTCTTTCGCCTGTTTCGCCTGTTTCGCCTGTTTCGCGTCTTTCGCGTGTTTCGTGTCTTACGCGTCTTTCGTGTCTTTCGCGTCTTTTGCGTGTTTCGCGTCTTTCGCGTCTTTTGCGTGTTTCGCGTGTTTTCGCGTGTTTCGCCTGTTTCGCGTGTTTCGCGTCTTTCGCGTGTTTCGCGTGTTTCGCGTGTTTCGCGTCTTTCGCGTGTTTCGCGTGTTTCGCGTGTTTCGCGTGTTTCGCGTGTTTCGCGTGTTTCGCGTGTTTCGCGTGTTTCGTTTCGCCTGTTTCGCCTCTTTCGCGTCTTTCGCGTCTTTCGCCTGTTTCGCGTCTTTCGCGTGTTTCGCGTGTTTCGCGTGTTTCGCGTGTTTCGCGTGTTTCGCGTGTTTCGCGTGTTTCGCGTGTTTCGCGTGTTTCGCGTGTTTCGCGTCTTTCGCGTCTTTCGAGTCTTTCGTGTCTTTCGCGTGTTCCGCGTGTTTCGCGTGTTTCGCGTGTTTCGCGTCTTTCGCGTGTTTCGTGTGTTTCGCGTGTTTTCGCGTGTTTCGCCTGTTTCGCGTCTTTCGCGTCTTTCGCGTCTTTCGCGTCTTTCGCGTCTTTCGCGTGTTTCGCGTGTTTTCGCGTGTTTCGCGTGTTTCGCGTGTTTCGCGTGTTTTCGCGTGTTTCGCGTGTTTCGCGTGTTTCGCGTGTTTCGCGTGTTTCGCGTCTTTCGCGTGTTTCGCGTCTTTCGCGTGTTTCGCGTGTTTCGCCTGTTTCGCCTGTTTCGCGTGTTTCGCGTCTTTCGCGTGTTTCGCGTGTTTCGCGTGTTTCGCGTGTTTCGCGTGTTTCGCCTGTTTCGCCTGTTTCGCCTGTTTCGCGTCTTTCGCGTCTTTCGCGTGTTTCGCGTGTTTCGCGTGTTTCGCGTGTTTCGCGTGTTTCGCGTGTTTCGCGTCTTTCGCGTCTTTCGCGTCTTTCGCGTCTTTCGCGTGTTTCGCGTCTTTCGCGTGTTTCGCGTCTTTCGCGTCTTTCGCGTGTTTCGCGTGTTTCGCGTGTTTCGCGTGTTTCGCGTCTTTCGCGTGTTTCGCGTGTTTCGCCTGTTTCGCCTGTTTCGCGTCTTTCGCGTCTTTCGCGTGTTTCGTGTCTTACGCGTCTTTCGCGTCTTTCGCGTGTTTCGCGTGTTTCGCGTGTTTCACGTGTTTCGCGTGTTTTGCGTGTTTCGCGTGTTTCGCCTGTTTCGCGTGTTTCGTGTCTTTCGCGTGTTTCGCGTCTTTCGCGTGTTTCGCCTGTTTCGCCTGTTTCGCGTCTTTCGCGTCTTTCGCGTCTTTCGCGTGTTTCGCGTGTTTTGCGTGTTTCGCCTGTTTCGCGTGTTTCGTGTCTTTCGCGTATTTCGCGTCTTTCGCGTGTTTCGCGTGTTTCGCGTGTTTCGCGTGTTTCGCGTGTTTCGCGTGTTTCGCCTGTTTCGCGTGTTTCGCGTGTTTCGCCTGTTTCGCGTCTTTCGCGTCTTTCGCGTCTTTCGCGTGTTTCGCGTGTTTCGCGTGTTTCGCGTGTTTCGCGTGTTTCGCGTGTTTCGCGTCTTTCGCGTCTTTCGCGTCTTTCGCGTCTTTCGCGTGTTTCGCGTGTTTCGCCTGTTTCGCGTGTTTCGCGTGTTTCGCGTCTTTCGCGTCTTTCGCGTGTTTCGCGTGTTTCGCGTGTTTCGCGTGTTTCGCCTGTTTCGCGTCTTTCGCGTCTTTCGCGTGTTTCGCGTCTTTCGCGTCTTTCGCGTGTTTCGCGTGTTTCGCGTGTTTCGCGTGTTTCGCGTGTTTCGCGTGTTTCGCGTGTTTCGCCTGTTTCGCGTCTTTCGCGTCTTTCGCGTCTTTCGCGTGTTTCGCGTGTTTCGCGTGTTTCGCGTGTTTCGCGTGTTTCGCGTCTTTCGCGTGTTTCGCGTGTTTCGCGTGTTTCGCGTGTTTCGCGTGTTTCGCGTCTTTCGCGTGTTTCGCGTGTTTCGCGTGTTTCGCGTGTTTCGCGTGTTTCGCGTGTTTCGCGTGTTTCGCGTGTTTCGCGTGTTTCGCGTGTTTCGCGTCTTTCGCGTCTTTCGCGTGTCGTCTTTCGCGTGTTTCGAGTGTTTCGCCTGTTTCGCGTCTTTCGCGTGTTTCGTGTCTTTCGCGTGTTTCGCGTGTTTCGCGTCTTTCGTGTGTTTCGCGTGTTTTCGCGTGTTTCGCGTGTTTTGCGTGTTTCGCGTCTTTCGCGTGTTTCGCCTGTTTCGCCTGTTTCGCGTAATTCGCGTCTTTCGCGTCTTTCGCGTGTTTCGCGTGTTTTGCGTGTTTCGCCTATTTCGCGTGTTTCGCGTCTTTCGCGTGTTTCGCGTCTTTCGCGTGTTTCGCGTCTTTCGCGTGTTTCGCGTCTTTCGCGTGTTTCGCGTGTTTCGCGTGTTTCGCGTGTTTCGCGTGTTTCGCGTGTTTCGCGTGTTTCGCGTCTTTCGCGTCTTTCGCGTCTTTCGCCTGTTTCGCCTGTTTTGCCTGTTTCGGGTCTTTCGCCTGTTTCGCCTGTTTCGCGTCTTTCGTCTTTCGCGTCTTTCGCGTCTTTCGCGTGTTTCGCGTGTTTTGCGTGTTTCGCGTGTTTCGCGTCTTTCGCGTCTTTCGTGTCTTTCGCGTCTTTCGCCTGTTTCGCGTGTATCGCGTGTTTCGCGTGTTTCGCCTGTTTCGCCTGTTTCGCCTGTTTCGCGTCTTTCGCGTGTTCCGCGTCTTTCGTGTGTTTCGCGTGTTTCGCCTGTTTCGCATGTTTCGCGTGTTCCGCGTCTTTCGCGTGTTTCGCGTGTTTCGCCTGTTTCGACTCATTCGCCTGTTTCGCCTGTTTCGCGTGTTTCGCGTGTTTCGCGTGTTTCGCGTGTTTCGCGTGTTTCGCGTGTTTCGCGTGTTTCGCGTGTTTCGCGTGTTTCGCGTGTTTCGCGTGTTTCGCGTGTTTCGCGTGTTTCGCGTGTTTCGCGTGTTTCGCGTGTTTCGCGTGTTTCGCGTGTTTCGCGTGTTTCGCGTGTTTCGCGTGTTTCGCGTGTTTCGCGTGTTTCGCGTGTTTCGCCTGTTTCGCGTGTTTCGCGTCTTTCGCGTGTTTCGCGTGTTTCGCGTGTTTTGCGTGTTTCGCGTGTTTCGCGTGTTTCGCGTGTTTGGCGTGTTTCGCTTGTTTCGCGTGTTTCGCGTGTTTCGCGTGTTTCGCGTCTTTCGCGTGTTTCGCGTGTTTCGCGTGTTTCGCGTGTTTCGCGTGTTTCGCGTGTTTCGCGTCTTTCGCGTCTTTCGAGTCTTTTGTGTCTTTCGCGTGTTCCGCGTCTTTCGCGTGTTTCGCGTGTTGCGCCTGTTTCGCGTGTTTCGCGTGTTCCGCGTGTTTCGCGTGTTTCGCGTGTTTCGCCTGTTTCGCCTGTTTCGCCTGTTTCGCCTGTTTCTCGTCTTTCGCGTCTTTCGCGTGTTTCGTGTCTTACGCGTCTTTCGCGTCTTTCGCATCTTTCGCGTGTTTCGCGTGTTTCGCGTGTTTCGTGTCTTTCGCGTGTTTCGCGTCTTTCGCGTGTTTCGCGTGTTTCGCGTGTTTCTGTTTCGTGTGTTTCGCGTCTTTCGCGTGTTTCGCGTCTTTCGTGTCTTTCGCGTGTGTCGCGTGTTCGCGTCTTTCGTGTTTTTCGCGTCTTTCGCGTGTTTTCGCGTGTTTCGCCTGTTTCTTTCGCTGTTTCTGTTTCGCGTCTTTCGCGTCTTTCGCGTCTTTTGCGTGTTTCGCGTGTTTCGCGTGTTTCGCGTGTTTCGCGTGTTTCGCGTGTTTCGCGTGTTTCGCGTGTTTTCGCGTGTTTTGCGTGTTTCGCCTGTTTCGCGTGTTTCGCGTGTTTCGCGTCTTTCGCGTATTTCGCCTGTTTCGCGTCTTGCGCGTGTTTCGCGAGTTTCGCGTGTTTCGCGTGTTTCGCGTGTTTCGCGTGTTTCGCGTGTTTCGCGTGTTTCGCGTGTTTCGCGTGTTTCGCGTGTTTCGCGTGTTTCGCGTGTTTCGCGTGTTTCGCGTGTTTCGCGTGTTTCGCGTGTTTCGCGTGTTTCGCGTGTTTCGCGTGTTTCGCGTGTTTGTGTTTCGCGTCTTTCGCGTCTTTCGCGTCTTTCGCGTGTTTCGCGTGTTTCGCGTCTTTTTTCGCGTGTTTCGCGTGTTTTGAGTCTTTCGCGTCTTTCGCCTGTTTCGCGTCTTTCGCCTGTTTCGCCGTGTTTCGCGTGTTTCGCGTGTTTCAAGTGTTTCGCGTGTTTCGCGTGTTTCAAGTGTTTCGCGTGTTTCGCGTCTTTCGCGTCTTTCGAGTCTTTCGTGTCTTTCGCGTGTTCCGCGTCTTTCGCGTGTTTCGCGTGTTTCGCCTGTTTCGCGTGTTTCGCGTGTTTCGCGTCTTTCGCGTGTTTCGCGTGTTTCGCCTGTTTCGCCTGTTTCGCCTGTTTCGCCTGTTTTGCATCTTTCGTGTCTTTCGCGTCTCGCCTGTTTCGCGTGTTTCGCGTCTTTCGCGTCTTTCGCGTGTTTCGTGTCTTTCGCGTCTTTCGCGTCTTTCGCGTCTTTCGCGTGTTTCGCGTGTTTCGCGTGTTTCGCGTGTTTCGCGTGTTTTGCGTGTTTCGCGTGTTTCGCCTGTTTCGCGTGTTTCGCGTGTTTCGCGTGTTTCGCGTGTTTCGCGTCTTTCGCGTCTTTCGCGTGTTTCGCGTCTTTCGCGTGTTTCGCGTGTTTCGCGTCTTTCGCGTCTTTCGCGTGTTTCGCGTGTTTCGTGTTTCGCCTGTTTGTTTCGCCTGTTTCGCGTCTTTCGCTGTTTCGCGTTTCGCGTCTTTTGCGTGTTTCGCTTCGTGTTTCGCGTGTTTCGCGTGTTTTGCGTGTTTCGCGTCTTTCGCGTGTTTCGCGTCTTTCGCGTCTTTCGCGTCTTTCGCGTCTTTCGCGTCTTTTGCGTGTTTTGCGTGTTTCGCCTGTTTCGCCTGTTACCCTGTTTCGCGTCTTTCGCGTGTTTCGCGTGTTTCACGTGTTTCGCGTGTTTCGCCTGTTCCGCCTTCGCGTCTTTCGCGTGTTTCGCCTGTTTCGCGTGTTTCGCGTGTTTCGCGTTTCGCCTGTTTCGCGTGTTTAGCGTGTTTCGCGTCTTTCGCGTGTTTCGCGTGTTTCGCGTCTTTCGCGTGTTTCGTGTGTTTCGTGTGTTTTGCGTGTTTCGCGTGTTTCGCGTGTTTTGTGAGTTTCGTGTGTTTCGCGTGTTTCGCGTGTTTCGCCTGTTTCGCGTGTTTCGCGTCTTTCGCGTGTTTCGCGTGTTTCGCCTGTTTCGCCTGTTTCGCCTGTTTCGCCTGTTTCGCGTGTTTTCGCGTCTTTCGCGTGTTTCGCGTGTTTTGCGTGTTTCGCGTGTTTCGCGTGTTTCGCGTCTTTCGCGTCTTTCGCGTCTTTCGCGTGTTTCGCGTGTTTCGCGTGTTTCGCCTGTTTCGCGTCTTTCGCGTGTTTCGCGTCTTTCGCGTGTTTCGCCTGTTTCGCCTGTTTCGCGTCTTTCGCGTCTTTCGCGTCTTTCGCGTGTTTCGCCTGTTTTCGCGTTTCGCGTGTTTCGCGTGTTTCGCGTGTTTCGCGTGTTTCGCGTCTTTCGCGTCTTTCGCGTCTTTCGCGTCTTTCGCGTGTTTCGCGTGTTTCGCGTGTTTTGCGTGTTTCGCGTGTTTCGCGTGTTTCGCGTGTTTCGCCTGTTTCGTGTCTTTCGCGTCTTTCGCGTCTTTCGCGTGTTTCGCGTGTTTCGCGTGTTTCGCGTGTTTCGCGTGTTTCGCGTCTTTCGCGTGTTTCGCGTGTTTCGCGTGTTTCGCGTCTTTCGCGTGTTTCGCCTGTTTCGCGTGTTTCGCGTCTTTTGCGTCTTTCGCGTGTTTCGCGTGTTTCGCGTCTTTTCACGTCTTTCGCGTGTTTCGCGTCTTTCGCGTGTTTCGCGTCTTTCGCGTGTTTCGCGTGTTTCGCGTCTTTCGCGTGTTTCGCGTCTTTCGCGTGTTTCGCGTGTTTCGCGTGTTTCGCGTCTTTCGCGTCTTTCGCGTGTTTCGCGTGTTTCGCGTGTTTCGCCTGTTTCGCGTGTTTCGCGTCTTTCGCGTCTTTCGCGTCTTTCGCGTCTTTCGCGTCTTTCGCGTGTTTCGCGTGTTTCGCGTGTTTCGCGTGTTTCGCGTGTTTCGCGTGTTTTCGCGTGTTTCGCATGTTTCGCCTGTTTTGCGCGTGTGTTTCGCGTCTTTCGCGTGTTTCGCGTCTTTCGCCTGTTTCGCCTGTTTCGCGTGTTTCGCCTGTTTCGCGTCTTTCGCGTCTTTCGCGTCTTTCGCGTCTTTTGCGTGTTTCGCGTGTTTTCGCGTGTTTTCGCGTCATTCGCCTCGTTTCGCCTGTTTCGCGTCTATCGCGTCTTTCGTGTGTTTCGCGTCTTTCGCGTGTTTCGTGTCTTTCGCGTGTTTCGCGTGTTTCGCGTGTTTCGCGTGTTTCGCGTGTTTCGCGTGTTTCGCGTGTTTCGCGTGTTTCGCGTGTTTCGCGTGTTTCGCGTGTTTCGCGTGTTTCGCGTGTTTCGCGTGTTTCGCGTGTTTCGCGTGTTTCGCGTGTTTTGCGTGTTTCGCGTCTTTCGCGTGTTTCGCCTGTTTCGCGTGTTTCGCGTGTTTCGCGTCTTTCGCGTCTTTCGCGTGTTTCGCGTGTTTCGCGTGTTTCGCCTGTTTCTCGTCTTTCGTGTCTTTCGCGTGTTTCGTGTCTTTCGCGTCTTTCGCGTCTTTCGCGTGTTTCGCGTGTTTCGCGTGTTTCGCGTGTTTCGCCTGTTTCGCGTGTTTCGCCTGTTTCGCCTGTTTCGGGTCTTTCGCGTCTTTCGCGTCTTTCGCCTGTTTCGCCGTGTTTCGCGTGTTTCGCGTGTTTCGCGTGTTTCGCGTGTTTCGCGTGTTTCGCGTCTTTCGCGTCTTTCGCGTGTTTCGCGTGTTTCGCGTGTTTCGCGTGTTTCGCGTGTTTCGCGTGTTTCGCCTGTTTCGGGTGTTTCGCGTCTTTCGCGTCTTTCGCCTGTTTCGCCGTGTTTCGCGTGTTTCGCGTGTTTCGCGTCTTTCGCGTGTTTCGCGTGTTTCGCGTCTTTCGCGTGTTTCGCGTCTTTCGCGTTTTTCGCGTCTTTCACGTGTTTCGCGTGTTTCGTGTTTCGCCTGTTTCGCCTGTTTCGCGTCTTTCGCGTGTTTCGCGTGTTTCGCGTGTTTCGCGTGTTTCGCGTGTTTCGCGTGTTTCGCGTGTTTCGCCTGTTTCGCCTGTTTCGCCTGTTTCGCCTGTTTCGCGTGTTTCGCGTCTTTCGCGTCTTTCGCGTCTTTCGCGTCTTTCGCGTGTTTCGCGTGTTTCGCGTGTTTCGCGTCTTTCGCGTCTTTCGCGTGTTTTGCGTGTTTCGCGTGTTTCGCGTGTTTCGCGTGTTTCGCGTCTTTCGCGTCTTTCGCGTCTTTCGCGTCTTTCGCGTCTTTCGCGTCTTTCGCGTGTTTCGCGTCTTTTGCGTCTTTCGCGTGTTTCGCGTCTTTCGCGTCTTTCGCGTGTTTCGCGTGTTTCGCGTCTTTTGCGTCTTTCGCGTGTTTCGCGTCTTTCGCGTGTTTCGTGTTTCGCGTGTTACGCGTCTTTCGTGTCTTTTGAGTCTTTCGCGTCTTTCGCGTGTTTCGCGTGTTTCGCCTGTTTCGCGTGTTTCGCGTGTTTCGCGTGTTTCGCGTCTTTCGCGTCTTTCGCGTCTTTCGCGTGTTTCGCGTGTTTCGCGTGTTTCGCGTCTTTCGCGTGTTTCGCGTGTTTCGCCTGTTTCGCGTCTTTCGCGTCTTTCGCGTCTTTCGCGTCTTTCGCGTGTTTCGCCTGTTTCGCCTGTTTCGCGTGTTTCGCGTCTTTCGCGTCTTTCGCGTGTTTCGCCTGTTTCGCGTGTTTCGCGTCTTTCGCGTGTTTCGCGTGTTTCGCCTGTTTCGCCTGTTTCGCGTGTTTCGCGTCTTTCGCGTGTTTCGCGTGTTTCGCGTGTTTCGCGAGTTTCGCGAGTTTCGCGTCTTTCGCGTGTTTCGCGTCTTGCGCGTGTTTCGCGAGTTTCGCGTGTATTGGGTGTCTCGCGTGTTTCGCGTGTTTCGCGTGTTTTGCGAGTTTCGCGAGTTTCGCGTGTTTCGCGTGTTTCGCGTGTTTCGCGTGTTTCGCGTGTTTCGCGTGTTTCGCTTGTTTCGCGTCTTTCGCGTGTTTCGCGTCTTTCGCGTCTTTCTCGTCTTTCGCGTCTTTCGCGTATTTCGCGTATTTCGCGCCTTTCGCGCCTTTCGCCCCTTTCGCGTCTTTCGCGTGTTTCGCGTCTTTCGCGTCTTTCGCGTGTTTCGTGTGTTTTGCGTCTTTCGCGTGTTTCGCGTCTTTCGCGTGTTTTGCGTGTTTCGAGTGTTTCGCGTGTTTTGCGTCTTTCGCGTCTTTCGCGTGTTTCGCGTGTTTCGCGTCTTTTGCGTGTTTTGCCTGTTTCGCCTGTTTCTCGTCTTTCGTGTCTTTCGCGTGTTTCGTGTCTTACGCGTCTTTCGCGTCTTTCGCGTGTTTCGCGTGTTTCGCGTGTTTCACGTGTTTCGCGTGTTTTGCGTGTTTCGCGTGTTTCGCCTGTTTCGCGTGTTTCGTGTCTTTCGCGTGTTTCGCGTGTTTCGCGTGTTTCGCGTCTTTTGCGTCTTTCGCGTCTTTTGTGTCTTTCGCGTCTTTCGCGTCTTTCGCGTGTTTCGCGTGTTTTGCGTGTTTCGCGTCTTTCGCGTGTTTCGCCTGTTTCGCCGTGTTTCGCGTCTTTCGCGTGTTTCGCGTGTTTTGCGTGTTTCGCCTGTTTCGCGTGTTTCGCGTCTTTCGCGTGTTTCGTGTCTTTCGCGTCTTTCGCGTCTTTCGCGTGTTTCGCGTGTTTCGCGTGTTTCGCGTGTTTCGCGTGTTTCGCGTGTTTCGCGTGTTTCGCGTGTTTCGCGTCTTTCGCCTCTTTCGCGTCTTTCGTTTCGCCGTGTTTCGCGTGTTTTGCGTGTTTCGCGTGTTTTCGCGTGTTTCGCGTGTTTCGCCTGTTTCGCGTGTTTCGCGCCTGTTTCGGGTCTTTCGCGTCTTTCGCGTGTTTCGCCTGTTTCGCCTGTTTCGCCTGTTTCGCGTCTTTCGCGTGTTTCGCGTGTTTCGCGTGTTTCGCGTGTTTCGCCTGTTTCGCCTGTTTCGCCTGTTTCGCCTGTTTCGCGTGTTTCGCCTGTTTCGCGTCTTTCGCGTCTTTCGCGTCTTTCGCGTCTTTCGCGTGTTTCGCGTGTTTCGCGTGTTTTCGCGTGTTTCGCGTGTTTCGCCTGTTTTGACTCATTCGCCTGTTTCGCCTGTTTCGCGTCTTTCGCGTCTTTCGCCTGTTTCGCCTGTTTCGCGTGTTTCGCGTCTTTCGCGTCTTTCGCGTCTTTCGCGTGTTTCGCGTCTTTCGCGTCTTTCGCGTGTTTCGTGTCTTTCGCGTCTTTTCGCGTCTTTCGCATGTTTCGCGTCTTATGCGTGTTTCGCGTCTTTCGCGTCTTTCGCGTCTTTTGCGTGTTTCGCGTTTCGCCTGTTTCGTGTTTCGCGTTTCGCGTGTTTCGCGTCTTTCGCGTGTTTCGCGTCCTTTGCGTGTTTCGCGTGTTTCGCGTGTTTCGCGTGTTTCGCGTGTTTGTGTTTCACGTGTTTCGTGTCTTTCGCGTCTTTCGCGTGTTTCGCGTGTTTCGCGTGTTTCGCGTGTTTCGCGTGTTTCGCCTGTTTCGCCTGTTTCGCGTCTTTCGCGTCTTTCGCGTCTTTCGCGTCTTTCGCCTGTTTCGCCGTGTTTCGCGTGTTTCGCGTGTTTCGCCTGTTTCGCGTGTTTCGCGGGTCTTTCGCGTCTTTCGCCTGTTTCGCCTGTTTCGCGTCTTTCGCGTGTTTCGCCGTGTTTCGGGCCCTTCGCGTTTCGCGTCTTTCGCGTCTTTCGCGTGTTTCGCGTGTTTCGCGTCTTTCGCGTGTTTCGCGTGTTTTGCGTGTTTCGCGTCTTTCGCGTCTTTCGCGTGTTTCGCGTCTTTCGCGTCTTTCGCGTGTTTCGCGTGTTTCGCATCTTTCGCGTCTTTCGCGTGTTTAGCGTATTTCGCGTGTTTAGCGTGTTTTGCGTGTTTTGCGTGTTTCGCCTCTTTCGCGTCTTTCGCCTCTTTCGCGTGTTTTGCGTCTTTCGCGTGTTTCGCGTCTTTCGCGTGTTTAGCTTGTTTCGCGTGTTTCGCCTGTTTCGCCTGTTTCGCGTGTTTAGCGGCTTTCGCCTGTTTCGCCGGTTTCGCGTGTTTCGCCTGTTTCGCCTGTTTTGGGTCTTTCGCGTCTTTCGCGTCTTTCGCCTGTTTCGTTTCGCGTGTTTCGCGTGTTTCAAGTTTCGCCTGTTTCGCGTCTTTCGCGTCTTTCGTGTCTTTCGCGTCTTTCGCGTGTTTCGCGTCTTTCGCGTGTTTAGCGTGTTTCGCGTCTTTCGCGTGTTTCGCGAGTTTCGCATCTTTCGCGTCTTTCGCGTGTTTAGCGTATTTCGCGTGTTTCGCGTCTTTCGCGTCTTTTGCGTCTTTCGCGTCTTTCGCGTCTTTCGCGTGTTTCGCGTATTTTGCGTCTTTTTTTCGCGTGTTTCGCCTGTTTCGCCTGTTTCGCGTCTATCGCGTCTTTCGTGTGTTTCGCGTCTTTCGCGTGTTTCACGTCTTTCGCGTCTTTCGCGTGTGTCGCGTGTTCGCGTGTGTCGTGTGTTTCGCGTCTTTTGCGTGTTTTCGCGTGTTTCGCCTGTTTCGCCTGTTTCGCGTGTTTCGCGTGTTTCGCGTGTTTCGCGTCTTTCGCCTGTTTCGCGTGTTTCGCGTCTTTCGCGTGTTTCGCGTCTTTCGCGTGTTTCGCGTGTTTCGCGTGTTTCGCGTGTTTCGCGTCTTTCGCGTGTTTCGCGTGTTTTGCGTGTTTCGAGTCTTTCGCGTGTTTCGCGTGTTTCGCGTGTTTCGCGTGTTTCGCGTGTTTTGCGTGTTTCGCGTGTTTCGCGTGTTTCGCGTCTTTCGCGTGTTTCGCGTCTTTCGCGTGTTTCGCGTCTTTCGCGTGTTTCGCGTGTTTCGCGTGTTTCGCGTGTTTCGCGTTTTTCGCGTGTTTCGCGTGTTTCGCGTGTTTCGCGTCTTTCGCGTGTTTCGCGTCTTTCGCGTGTTTCGCGTGTTTCGCGTGTTTCGCGTCTTTCGCGTCTTTTGCGTCTTTCGCGTCTTTTGCGTGTGCGTGTTTCGCGTGTTTCGCGTGTTTCGCGTCTTTCGCGTGTTTCGCGTCTTTCGCGTGTTTCGCGTCTTTCGCGTCTTTCGCGTCTTTCGCGTGTTTCGCGTGTTTCGCGTGTTTCGCGTGTTTCGCGTGTTTCGCGTGTTTCGCCTGTTTCGCGTGTTTCGTGTCTTTCGCGTATTTCGCGTCTTTCGCGTGTTTCGCGTGTTTCGCGTGTTTCTCGTGTTTCGCGTGTTTCGCGTCTTTCGCGTCTTTCGCGTGTTTCGCCTGTTTCGCGTCTTTCGCGTCTTTCGCGTTTTTCGCGTCTTTCGCGTGTTTCGCCTGTTTCGTCTGTTTCGTGTCTTTCGCGTCTTTCGCGTCTTTCGCGTCTTTTGCGTGTTTCGCGTGTTTAGCGTGTTTTGCGTGTTTAGCGTGTTTCGCGTGTTTCGCGTGTTTCGCCTGTTTCGCGTGTTTCGCGTCTTTCGCGTGTTTCGCGTCTTTCGCGTGTTTCGCGTGTTTCGCGTCTTTCGCGTGTTTCGCGTGTTTCGCGTCTTTCGCGTCTTTCGCGTCTTTCGCGTGTTTCGCGTGTTTCGCGTGTTTCGCGTGTTTCGCCTGTTTCGCGTCTTTCGCGTCTTTCGCGTGTTTTTGTGTGTTTCGTGTGTTTCGTGTGTTTAGTGTTTTTTGCGTCTTTCGCTTTCGCCTGTTTCGCGTCTTCCGCGTGTTTCGCCTGTTTCGCGTGTTTCGCGTCTTTCGCGTCTTTCGCGTGTTTCGCGTGTTTTGCGTGTTTCGCCTATTTCGCGTGTTTCGCGTCTTTCGCGTGTTTCGCGTCTTTCGCGTGTTTCGCGTGTTTTGCGTGTTTCGCCTGTTTCGCGTGTTTCGTGTCTTTCGCGTATTTCGCGTCTTTCGCCTGTTTCGCGTGTTTCGCGTGTTTCGCGTGTTTCGCGTGTTTCGCGTGTTTCGCGTGTTTCGCCTGTTTCGGGTCTTTCGCGTCTTTCGCGTCTTTCGCGTGTTTCGCGTCTTTCGCGTGTTTCGCCTGTTTTGCGTGTTTCGCATGTTTCGCCTGTTTCGCGTCTTTCGCGTCTTTCGCGTGTTTCGCGTGTTTCGCGTGTTTCGCGTGTTTCGCCTGTTTCGCCTGTTTCGTGTGTTTCGCGTCTTTCGCGTCTTTCGCGTGTTTCGCGTGTTTCGCGTCTTTCGCGTGTTTCGCGTCTTTCGCGTCTTTCGCGTGTTTCGCGTCTTTCGCGTGTTTCGCGTGTTTCGCGTGTTTCGCGTGTTTCGCGTGTTTCGCGTCTTTCGCGTGTTTAGCGTGTTTTGCGTGTTTTGCGTGTTTCGCTGTTTCGCCTGTTTTCGCGTCTTTCGCGTCTTTCGCGTGTTTCGCGTGTTTTGCGTGTTTCGCGTGTTTCACCTGTTTCGCGTCTTTTGCGTGTTTCGCGTCTTTCGCGTCTTTCGCGTCTTTCGCGTGTTTCGCGTGTTTCGCGTGTTTCGCGTGTTTCGCCTGTTTCGCGTGTTTCGCCTGTTTCGCCTGTTTCGGGTCTTTCGCGTCTTTCGCGTCTTTCGCCTGTTTCGCCGTGTTTCGCGTGTTTCGCGTGTTTCGCGTGTTTCGCGTCTTTCGCGTCTTTCGCGTCTTTCGTGTCTTTCGCGTCTTTCGCGTGTTCCGCGTCTTTCGCGTGTTTCGCGTGTTGCGCCTGTTTCGCGTGTTTCGCGTGTTCCGCGTCTTTCGCGTGTTTCGCGTGTTTCGCGTGTTTCGCCTGTTTTGCCTGTTTCGCCTGTTTCTCGTCTTTCGCGTCTTTCGCGTCTTTCGCGTGTTTCGTGTCTTTCGCGTCTTTCGCCTGTTTCGCGTGTTTCGCCTGTTTTGCATCTTTCGCGTCTTTCGCATCTTTCGCGTGTTTGCGTGTGTCGTGTGTTTCACGTGTTTTCGCGTGTTTTGCGTGTTTTGCCTGTTTCGCCTGTTTCGCCTGTTTCGCCTGTTTCGCCTGTTTCGCGTGTTTCGCGTGTTTCGCGTGTTTCGCGTGTTTTGCGTGTTTCGCGTGTCGCCTTTTGTTTCGCGTCTTTCGCGTCTTTCGCGTCTTTCGCGTGTTTCGCGCCTTTCGCGTCTTTCGCGTGTTTCGCGTCTTTCGAGTCTTTCGCGTGTTTCGCGTCTTTCGCGTGTTTCGCGTCTTTCGCGTGTTTCGCGTCTTTCGCGTGTTTCGCGTCTTTCGCGTCTTTCGCGTCTTTCGCGTGTTTCGCGTGTTTTGCGTGTTTCGCGTGTTTCGCGTGTTTCGCGTGTTTCGCGTGTTTCGCGTGTTTCGCCTGTTTCGCGTCTTTCGCGTCTTTCGTGTCTTTCGCGTCTTTCGCCTGTTTCGCGTGTTTCGCGTGTTTCGCGTGTTTCGCCTGTTTCGCCTGTTTCGGGTCTTTCGCGTCTTTCGCCTGTTTCGCCTGTTTCGCCTGTTTCGCCTGTTTCGCGTGTTTCGCGTCTTTCGCGTGTTTCGCGTGTTTCGCCTGTTTCGCGTGTTTCGCCTGTTTGTTTCGCGTGTTTCGCGTCTTTCGCCTGTTTCGCCTGTTTCGCGTCTTTCGCGTCTTTCGCGTGTTTCGTGTCTTACGCGTCTTTCGCGTCTTTCGCATCTTTCGCGTGTTTCGCGTGTTTCGCGTGTTTCGCGTGTTTCGCGTGTTTCGCGTGTTTGTTTTCGCGTGTTTCGCGTGTTTCGCGTGTTTCGCGTCTTTCGCGTGTTTCGCGTGTTTCGCGTCTTTCGCGTTTCGCGTCTTTCGCGTGTTTCGCGTGTTTCGCGTGTTTCGCGTGTTTCGCGTGTTTCGCGTGTTTCGCGTGTTTCGCGTGTTTCGCGTCGCGTGTTTCGGGTCTTTCGCGTGTTTCGCGTGTTTTGCGTGTTTCGCGTGGTTGGCGTGTTGGGCCTGTTTCGCCTGTGGTTCACGTGAACACTCATTCGCGTGTTTCGCGTGTTTCGCGTGTTTCGCGTGTTTCGCGTGTTTCGCGTGGTTCGCGTGTTTCGCGTGTTTCGCGTGTTTCGCGTGTTTCGCGTGTTTCGCGTGTTTTGCGTGTTTCGCGTTTTTCGTGTGTTTCGCGTGTTTCGCGTGTTTCGCCGTGTTTCGCGTGTTTCGCGTCTTTCGCGTGTTTCGCGTGTTTCGCGTGTTTCGTTTCGTGTGTTTCGCGTGTTTCGCGTTTATCGCGTGTTTCGCGTGTTTCGCGTGTTTCGCGTGTTCCGCGTGTTTCGCGTGTTTCGCGTGTTTCGCCTGTTTCGACTCATTCGCCTGTTTCGCCTGTTTTGCGTCTTCCGCGTCTTTCGCGTGTTTCGCGTGTTTTGCGTGTTTCGCGTCTTTCGCGTGTTTCGCCTGTTTCGCCTGTTTCGCGTAATTCGCGTCTTTCGCGTCTTTCGCGTGTTTCGCGTGTTTCGCCTGTTTCGCGTGTTTCGCGTGTTTCGCGTCTTTCGCGTGTTTCGCGTCTTTCGCGTGTTTCGCGTGTTTCGCCTGTTTCGCGTGTTTCGTGTCTTTCGCGTGTTTCGCGTCTTTCGCGTGTTTCGCCTGTTTCGCCTGTTTCGCGTAATTCGCGTCTTTCGCGTCTTTCGCGTGTTTCGCGTGTTTCGCGTGTTTCGCGTGTTTCGCGTGTTTCGTGTCTTTCGCGTGTTTCGCGTCTTTCGCGTGTTTCGCGTGTTTCGCGTGTTTCGCGTGTCTTTCGCGTTTTTCGCGTCTTTCACGTGTTTCGCGTGTTTCGCCAGTTTCCCCTGTTCCGGGTCTTTCGCGTCTTTCGCGTCTTTCGCGTGTTTCGCGTGTTTCGCGTGTTTCACGTGTTTCGCGTGTTTCGCGTCTTTCGCGTCTTTCGCGTCTTTCGAGTCTTTTGTGTCTTTCGCGTGTTCCGCGTCTTTCGCGTGTTTCGCGTGTTGCGCCTGTTTCGCGTGTTTCGCGTGTTCCGCGTGTTTCGCGTGTTTCGCGTGTTTCGCCTGTTTTGCCTGTTTCGGCCTGTTCCTCGTCTTTCGTGTCTTTCGCGTCTTTCGCGTGTTTCGTGTCTTACGCGTCTTTCGCCTGTTTCGCCTGTTTCGCCTGTTTCGCCCGTTTTGCATCTTTCGCGTCTTTCGCATCTTTCGCGTGTTTGCGTGTGTCGTGTGTTTCACGTGTTTTCGCGTGTTTTGCGTGTTTTGCCTGTTTCGCCTGTTTCGCGTGTTTCGCCTGTTTCGCCAGTTTCGCGTCTTTCGCGTCTTTCGCGTGTTTCGCGTGTTTTGTTTCGCGTGTTTCGCGTGTTTCGCGTGTTTCGCCTGTTTCGACTCATTCGCCTGTTTCGCCTGTTTCGCGTCTTTCGCGTCTTTTGCGTGTTTCGCGTCTTTCGCGTGTTTCGCCTGTTTCGCGTGTTTCGCGTGTTTCGCCTGTTTCGCCTGTTTCGGGTCTTTCGCGTCTTTCGCCTGTTTCGCCTGTTTCACCTGTTTCGACTCTTTCGCCTGTTTCGCCTGTTTCGCGTCTTTCGCGTGTTTCGCGTGTTTCGCCTGTTTCGACTCATTCGCCTGTTTCGCCTGTTTCGCGTCTTTCGCGTCTTTCGCGTGTTTCGCGTCTTTCGCGTCTTTCGCGTCTTTCGCGTGTTTCGCGTGTTTCGCGTGTTTCGCGTGTTTCGCGTGTTTCGACTTTCGCGTGTTTCGCGTGTTTCGCGTGTTTCGCGTGTTTCGCCTGTTTCGCCTGTTTCGCGTGTTTCGCGTCTTTCGCGTCTTTCGCGTCTTTCGCGTGTTTCGCGTCTTTCGCGTCTTTCGCGTCTTTCGCGTCTTTCGCGTGTTTCGCGTCTTTCGCGTGTTTCGCGTGTTTCGCGTGTTTCGCCTGTTTCGACTCATTCGCCTGTTTCGCCTGTTTCGCGTCTTTCGCGTGTTTTGCCTGTTTCGCGTGTTTCGTGTCTTTCGCGTGTTTTGCGTCTTTCGCGTCTTTTGCGTGTTTCGCGTCTTTCGCGTGTTTCGCGTCTTTCTTGTCTTTCGCGTCTTTCGCCTCTTTCGTGTGTTACGCGTCTTTCGCGTCTTTCGCGTGTTTCGCCTGTTTCGCCTGTTTCGCGTGTTTCGCGTGTTTCGCGTGTTTCGCGTCTTTCGCGTGTTTTGCGTGTTTTGCCTGTTTCGCCTGTTTCGCCTGTTTCGCCTGTTTCGCCTGTTTCGCGTCTTTCGCGTCTTTCGCGTCTTTCGCGTCTTTCGCGTGTTTTGCGTGTTTCGCCTGTTCCGCCTGTTTTGCCTGTTTCGCGTCTTTCGCGTCTTTCGCGTGTTTTCGTGTGTTTCGTGTGTTTCGTGTGTTTAGTGTTTTTCGCGTGTTTTGCGTGTTTCGCCTGTTTCGCCTGTTTCGCGTGTTTCGCGTCTTTCGCGTCTTTCGCGTGTTTCGCGTGTTTTCGCGTCTTTCGCGTGTTTCGCGTCTTTCGCGTCTTTCGCGTGTTTCGCGTGTTTCGCGTCTTTCGCGTCTTTCGCGTCTTTCGCGTCTTTCGCGTCTTTCGCGTGTTTCGCGTCTTTCGCGTGTTTCGCGTGTTTCGCGTCTTTCGCGTGTTTCGCGTGTTTCGCGTGTTTCGCGTGTTTCGCGTGTTTCGCGTGTTTCGCGTCTTTCGCGTGTTTCGCGTCTTTCGCGTGTTTCGCGTCTTTCGCGTGTTTCGCGTGTTTCGCGTCTTTCGCGTCTTTCGCGTCTTTCGCGTCTTTCGCGTGTTTCGCGTGTTTCGCGTCTTTCGCGTCTTTCGCGTGTTTCGCGTGTTTCGCGTGTTTCGCGCCTTTCGCGTGTTTCGCGTCTTTCGCGTGTTTTGCGTGTTTCGCGTCTTTCGCGTGTTTCGCGTGTTTCGCCTGTTTCGCGTCTTTCGCGTCTTTCGCGTCTTTCGCGTTTTTCGCGTCTTTCGCGTCTTTCGCGTGTTTCGCCTGTTTCGCCTGTTTTGCGTGTTTCGCGTCTTTCGCGTCTTTCGCGTGTTTCGCGTCTTTCGTGTGTTTCGCGTGTTTCGCGTCTTTCGCATCTTTCGCGTGTTTTCGCGTGTTTCGCGTGTTTCGCCTGTTTCGCGTGTTTCGCGTCTTTCGCGTCTTTCGCGTCTTTCGCGTGTTTCGCGTGTTTTCGCCTGTTTCGCGTCTTTCGCGTGTTTCGTGTCTAACGCGTCTTTCGCGTGTTTCGCCTGTTTCGCGTCTTTCGCGTCTTTTCGCGTGTTTCGCGTCTTTCGCGTGTTTCGCGTTTCGCGTGTTTCGCGTCTTTCGCGTCGCGTGTTTCGCCTGTTTCGCCTGTTTCGCGTGTTTCGCCTTTCGCGTGTTTCGTGTTTCGCGTCTTTCGCGTGTTTCGCCTGTTTCGCGTCTTTCGCTGTCTGTTTCGCGTCTTTCGCGTGTTTCGCGTCTTTCGCGTGTTTCGCGTGTTTTGCGTGTTTCGCGTCTTTCGCGTGTTTCGTGTGTTTCGCCTGTTTCGCCTGTTTCGCGTGTTTCGCGTGTTTCGCGTCTTTCGCGTCTTTCGCGTCTTTCGCGTGTTTCGCGTGTTTCGCGTGTTTCGCGTCTTTCGCGTGTTTCGCGTGTTTTGCGTGTTTCGCGTGTTTCGCCTGTTTCGCCTGTTTCGCCTGTTTCGCGTGTTTCGCCTGTTTTGCGTGTTTCGCCTGTTTCGCGTCCTTCGCGTCTTTCGCGTCTTTCGCGTGTTTGTTTCGCCTGTTTCGCGTGTTTCGCGTCTTTCGCGTGTTTCGCGTGTTTCGCGTCTTTCGCGTGTTTCGCGTCTTTCGCGTGTTTCGCGTGTCTTTCGCGTGTGTGTTCGCGTTTTTCGCGTCTTTCGCGTGTTTCGCCTGTTTCGCCTGTTTCGCCTGTTTCGCGTCTTTCGCGTGTTTCGCGTGTTTCACGTGTTTCGCGTGTTTCGCCTGTTCCGCCTGTTTCGCCTGTTTCGCCTGTTTCGCCTGTTTCGCGTCTTTCGCGTCTTTCGCGTGTTTCGCGTGTTTCGCGTGTTTCGTGTCTTTTGCGTCTGTTTCGCGTCTGTTTCGCCTGTTTCGCCTGTTTCGCCGTGTTTCGCGTGTTTCACGTGTTTCAAGTGTTTCGCGTGTTTTCCCGTCTTTCGAGTCTTTTGTGTCTTTCGCGTCTTTCGTGTGTTTCGCGCGTGTTTCGCGTGTTTCGCGTGTTTCGCGTTTCGTTTTCGCGTGTTTTGCGTGTTTGTCTTTCGCGTGTTTCGCCTGTTTCGCGTGTTTCGTGTCTTTCGCGTGTTTCGCCTGTTTCGCCTGTTTCGCCTGTTTCGCCTGTTTCGCCTGTTTCGCGTCTTTCGCGTCTTTCGCGTTTTTCGCGTCTTTCGCGTGTTTTGCGTGTTTTGCGTGTTTCGCCTGTTCCGCCTGTTTCGCCTGTTTCGCCTGTTTCGCCTGTTTCGCGTCTTTCGCGTCTTAAAACTCTCTTTTACTATTATCATTTGAAACATCCCAGGTATGATTAACATTACCTACTTAATTAATTGTGTTTTTAAAAAATTGTTTAGGGGGGGGGGGGGGGGGTGTAGTAAAGTCCTTTGCTTACTGAAAAACTTTACTATTGCTCCCCCACTGCCAAACTGCAGTAGTAACAGCGGGATAATACAATACAGGTCTGTCTGATGAAGCTTATATATGTATACTCTTTGATCAAAAGTCAAGGGGTTGAGAGGCGATAACTTAAGTATTTATGGCTGGACTTCTCCCCGTCCGATCTCAAGAGGGCCTGGTGAATCCCCAATGTGATCTGTTAGTCCAGCTAACCTATATTTTACCAAAAGGATTGATTCATGATATCTTTTCAAGTTTGAAATGCGAGTATCCAGATCACCAAACACATCATTCAAAGCAATTTATCCAAGTATTTGTAATTTGTAAAATATAAAGTTTGTTATTTTATGTGTTTAATTGGATGAATGTATATAATGAGTGGTGTGTATAATTCGGTTGTCTGGATGCTCGCAAGCTCGCATCTCAAATATACAAAAATATCCTGAATCAATCCTTTCTGTTAAACATGGATTAATTGGAAAATAGATGTAAATTATGTGTATAGTTTGAAGGTCTGGATGCATACAGAAATTTCATTGAAAAAACTATTAAAACTGCAAATAATTGTTCAATATCCCAAAATTTGTACAAATTTATAGCAGAATATTATTGAGAAAGTTTATTGCCATACATTTGGTTGTTAACCATTTTCTAATATACAAGGTGCTTAAATTCCAAAGGTTGGGAATATAATGCAAACAATTACAAAAACTCTCATGCAGTCATGCTACATAACTGAAACGTTCTAACTTGTCTTTTCTTTTACTTCTGTCCTAAATGACATCAATGATTTCCATTAACCCTTCTTGTTTTATAGGGGAATTAATGACAAAATATCTTGATTATTCTGATGAAATATGTACCTATTTGTGTAGGTATACACTTTCACATAGGTAACATCCAGGTAGTTTACATCGTCGAAAGTCTGAAGGGTTAGGTAGTGGTGTGAGTTATTTTATTTGCATTTATTATATTCAATGCAATTTATATTAAAAAGCCTGAAACGCTTAAATAAGTAAAACTAAAAAAACCTCTTGCTTATTGATAAAACTATAGTATTTGTAATACTGTATGTTTTAGATTAATTCGATGCCCCTTGTTTGATTTCAGAGCCCAGCTAAAACCCTGAAAGAACATAAAAAAGAGGTTTACAGTGTCGATTGGAGTCAAACTAGACATGAACAACTAGTCCTCTCCGCATCATGGGATCGAACTATTAAACTCGTCAGTATTCTTTTTAAACATCACTATATATTATTGTGTACCTATAATAATTTGAGACAGAGGTGATGATATGGAAAAGTTATCACCTCTCAAGGTGATTAGCTTACAACGCCTTTAGGAAAACCGGGAAGCTTAATAGGCTTCAGGTATGGTTTTGGGTAGGCAGTTTCAAGAAACAGGAAGCAGTATCTATCCACATTCATCACACTTTCAGGGCTTTCAAAAAGCAGGGAGGTTTGAGTGGAAGAGAAGTAATTGTTAGGGGGGTGGAGGTGGTGGTTTGAAAACAATCTCAGATGATAGAATTGAGTAGTCACTCCTTCCAAGGGCTGAGGGGATCAGAGGGTAACCAGGAAGCTTAAAAAGCTCCAATCGTAGTATTTGAGGTGGTAGTTTCAAGAAACAGAAAGGAGTGTCTATCCATATTCATCACACTTCTGTTGCTTACAAAAAGCAGGGAGGTTTGAGGGGAAAAATAGTAATTGTTAGGGGGTGGAGGTGGTGGTTTGAAACCAATCTCTGCGACCATATGACAGAGGTGATAGAATTGAGTAGTCACTCCTTTCAAGGGCTGAGGGGATCAGAGGGTAACTGGGAAGCTTTAAAGGCTCCAATCAAAGATTTGAGGTGGCAGTTTCAAGAAGCAGGAAGGAGTATCTGTCCATATTCATCTCACTTACGGTGCTTACATAAAGCAGGGAGGTCTGAATGTTAGAAAAACAATTTTAGGGGGTGGTTGTGGTTTGAAACCAATACCTGCTACCAAGTGATAGAGGTGATAGAATGAAGTAGTTACTCCTTCCAAAGTTTGAAGCGATTAGCCTGCAACACCTAGAGGACAACCGGGAAGGTAAAAAGTCTCATGTCTAAATTCGGAGCAGCAGTTTCAAGAAAGAGGAAGAAGTATCTATTCATATTCATCACACTCAACGAGCTTTAATAAAAGGCAGGGATAATAGTTAAAAGTTGAGCACTAAGAGTTCATTTTTGTCTAGAGGGGCAGCACTAGAGGAAGAAGCGTCAGGAAATTCACTTTTAGACAATGGTGGTGGTGGTACCCATGGAAACTCGGCTCTGCTACCATGTGATAGAGGTGTTGGAATGGAGTTAGTTACCTCTTCCAAGGGCTGAGGTGATTCGCTGCGACATCCAGAGCATCATTTAGTTGAGATGCAGCATCTGGGGCGGCATTTCAAGAACCGGGAAGGGAAAACTGTCTTTATTCATTACAAATTTGCTAGAATAGGTGTTGTATTAAATCAAGATCATAGGCATCATTAGGTTCTAAACAAGGTTTTTTATTGTCAGTTTCTAGTTTTGTGATATTTTATTAGCTGATTTACCTGTACCTTGTTCTGGAATGCTCGTTTAGTCGACGGAGTATCGACTGTCTTATTTAGTACTAAAAATGTGAGTTCATTATATGTACAGAAACTATTTACAAAAAAAAATTAATGTGTGTGTGCGCCCACGCATGTGGGTGTATATGTGTTAAACATACCTACATTTTGAAACTAACTCCTATTTAGCTGATGCATTTGATTACTTTTTAAACGTGATTCCAAGTCAGAGCTATAATCGCAGCAGAAAATCCTTCATATTTCGACTCAAGTTTCAACATCACACAAGGTAAACAAACCCCACATGTCCAAATTTCGTCAGTCACTTATAAATCATTTAAAAAAAGCCCTAATCAACCCTAAACTCCTTCTACAGACAACCCAAGAAGTTAATCTCGGGACTGGCAACAATTCCTATGGAAATTAAAGAAATTAAAGATCCCCCCCGGAGACTGATGCACCTGACCGTGGAACAGAGGCGGATGAACGATAGAGAATACTAGACAGCAACGAAGAGCCTGAAGATGACATTTTGATGTGGAAAGCTTGCAATAAAGAAACTCAGAGAAGAAAATTTTTTCTGCTTATATCCGTCTCACCCTGACAACCCCATTGGCCATAAATATTAACTGGATCAAGCCATATAACTGTATTAATACTAAAACTAATCTAAGCTAGGTATAGGTAACTATAATAAATTCTACGAGCTCACCATTCTATTTAAAATTCATCTATTTTTATTATTATTGTTTCCACTGCCATTTCATCTCACCATTCTATTTAAAATTCATCTTTTGTATTATTATTGTTTCCACTGCAATTTCATTAATAAAATTTGTTGTTTATTGAATATGTACCAACAAAATTGGAGTATGAATTTACTTATTTGACCAGCCACGTATTTTTGGGCACAGTTTTTGGGCATAGTTAGGGCACAGAACAATTGGGTTCAATTTAGGGCCTAAGTTTTGGTTGTCGAGCCTTATCACTAGGTACCTCCCCCCTCTCCCCACCCTCCCTCATTGTTGCATCCTCGGAAATCTGGATTAAAATATTAATTTTAACCTACGAGTACTTCATATCTTCTACTAACTTGATGAAGCCCATCATCAGCTCATCAAGTTCCTTTTCTGTGAGGGTCGGTGAGCAAAATTTTTTTCGCAGTTCCGATCTAGGGATGCGGTGAAGGTGTCCAGCTGAGCTTAAAAACCCACATCTATACATTGGTTATTTTTTTGTGTGACACAAATATCACAGTGACAAGATCTCAGTGACATTTTGAAGTGATAATCTTCCAATTTTCATTTATAACAATAGGTAGGATGTCCCTGTTACCGAATGCCAGTTCTTGGAAATTAATATTGAGGAGTGAATGAAGGAATAATAAACGCGAGTGGAGATGGCACGAACTTTTCTGCCAGATACGATTCCAAATGTCATGCAACACCGCTGCACTTTTTCCTCACGTGCTAGGATACGGTCAGAGCTAGAATTCAAATGTGGATAGCTATTTGTGACTGTTTAGAATGGCTGTCGTAAATTTTGTCTGACGTATTCATGATTGTATCTTATCGTGGTTGCCATACAAACCCACATGCGAGAATACATCCTTGATATTGCTCATAGGTATTGTAACAAGGATTTCTGTATGGTTTTTTCTTCCCACGGTTGAGTGACGTCTTTATCCCACCTAGATCAAAAGCAATAGGACTCCCTCAGCAAGGGGTGGGCTTCAGACATCCACTCAACTAACAATCTACATAAAGAAACATAGACGTCTTTGATCGAAATCTTGGTCCAACTATTCTGGCAAGAAAAGTGATCGAAATTTCTTAAAACACATCAGGAGCGGTAATTTTAGCACGGTATTTTCTCTTCAATACGTTGTCGGTTAAGGTATGCAAAACGGCTTTGACGATCCGCGATAAGACCTTACCTGATGTTATCTGCAAGGCGCGTTCATCGTCATTCCACTTTACGGCTTCGACGGAAATATAAATTCTTTCTGTACGCGAAGACCGAAAAAACGCAGCAAGCTTCGCCAAAATCCGAGCAATAAGCTTTCAGCAAGCCTAATCCTTGAGTCAGTCGTATTTCTGGTTGGAATGACAGAATGGATAATATCATTTCGTGTTGTTTAGCTTTTTATAATGGACGGCTCCTAACCTGGGATAAACCTGTTTGTTTTACGCTCTTGGCGCATCTCCCATCTTTGCGGTGTTTATCAAAAGTCGCTAGTGAGTGACGCGTTTTCCGACTAGTATCCTCGTTAGCCGGCGAAATGTTCCCTTCTGGATGAGAAATCACGCATTTGGTACACTCGAGATCCCTATGTGTTGATCATCATGAATTTATTATAGACAAAGTCAGTTTCATTGAACGACAGGCTTGGGCGATACTCGAATCGAAACAATCGTTTTATGCCGGCGCATCCAAATATTTAAAGAACTTAATAAATATATATCACCTGCAGGTATCCAATAAATAATGAGTCAACAAGAACATTGAATACCAGTTTATTAATGTTGAATAAGCCAAGTTTTACAAGGTTAATATTTTACCACAGATACACTTCTCTGTAACAAGCAAGTGGAAAATAATTTCTTAAGTTTTAATCACATGTGAACACTTCGTATTCAGCCATAAAAAAAGTGGATTGAGAAAAACATCTTGAACTGGTGGTGAACTTGATGGAAGGTAGTGATGCCATCAAAGAAGCAGTTGTGGTTTCTCACTTCATATAACGCTAAATATCCTTGACGTGGAAACCTAATAAAATTGTTGATTAATCTCATAAAACTTTCTCTCACTCTATAGTGTTATAGATTTTTTATCTCAATAAAATAATATTACAAATTATAGTAATAAATATTTTAATAAATACATAAATTTTGGATAAGGATAGGAATAATAACTTCCGCGTAGTAGCGACTTTAGTCGAGGTTGATAGCTCCTCCAGTTCAGTGGGGTAGGTCCCATGATCGAATGTTTTCAACTCACTTGTGTTGGATTTTTCGATCAGGGTTGCCATAGTTTTTTATCAATGTAAAGTACATCTCTGAAAAATCCGGAAAAAATAAAGTATTTCCATGAAAAATACTTTCCCACTTTCCCACGCTCTAACATTCCCACGCTCTAACTTTCCCACGCTCTCACTTTCCCACGCCCTCACTTTCCCACGCTCTAACTTGCCCACGCTCTAACTTTCCCACGCTCTCACTTTCCCACGCCCTCACTTTCCCACGCTCTCACTTTCCCACGCTCTCACTTTCCCACGCTCTAACTTTCCCACGCTCTCACTTTCCCACGCCCTCACTTTCCCACGCTCTAACTTTCCCACGCTCTCACTTTCCCACGCTCTAACTTTCCACTTTCTCACTTTCCCACGCTCTAACTTTCCCACGCTCTCACTTTCCCACGCCCTCACTTTCCCACGCTCTAACTTTCCCACGCCCTCACTTTCCCACGCTCTAACTTTCCCACGCTCTCACTTTCCCACGCTCTCACTTTCCCACGCTCTAACTTTCCCACGCTCTCACTTTCCCACGCTCTAACTTTCCCACGCTCTAACTTTCCCACGCCCTCACTTTCCCACGCTCTAACTTTCCGACGCTCTCACTTTCCCACGCTCTAACTTTCCCACGCTCTCACTTTCCCACGCCCTCACTTTCCCACGCTCTAACTTTCCCACGCTCTCACTTTCCCACGCCCTCACTTTCCCACGCTCTAACTTTCCCACGCTCTCACTTTCCCACGCTCTCACTTTCCCACGCTCTAACTTTCCCACGCTCTCACTTTCCCACGCTCTAACTTTCCCACGCTCTCACTTTCCCACGCCCTCACTTTCCCACGCTCTAACTTTCCCACGCTCTCACTTTCCCACGCTCTAACTTTCCCACGCTCTCACTTTCCCACGCCCTCACTTTCCCACGCTCTAACTTTCCCACGCATTCACTTTCCCACGCTCTAACTTTCCCACGCTCTAACTTTCCCACGCTCTCACTTTCCCACGCCCTCACTTTCCCACGCTCTAACTTTCCCACGCTCTAACTTTCCCACGCTCTCACTTTCCCACGCTCTCACTTTCCCACGCTCTCACTTTCCCACGCTCTCACTTTCCCACGCTCTCACTTTCCCACGCTCTCACTTTCCCACGCTCTCACTTTCCCACGCTCTCACTTTCCCACGCTCTAACTTTCCCACGCTCTCACTTTCCCACGCTCTCACTTTCCCACGCTCTAACTTTCCCACGCTCTCACTTTCCCACGCCCTCACTTTCCCACGCTCTAACTTTCCCACGCTCTCACTTTCCCACGCTCTCACTTTCCCACGCTCTCACTTTCCCACGCTCTCACTTTCCCACGCTCTCACTTTCCCACGCTCTCACTTTCCCACGCTCTCACTTTCCCACGCTCTCACTTTCCCACGCTCTCACTTTCCCACGCTCTCACTTTCCCACGCTCTCACTTTCCCACGCTCTCACTTTCCCACGCTCTAACTTTCCCACGCTCTCACTTTCCCACGCTCTCACTTTCCCACGCTCTCACTTTCCCACGCTCTCACTTTCCCACGCTCTAACTTTCCCACGCTCTCACTTTCCCACGCTCTCACTTTCCCACGCTCTAACTTTCCCACGCTCTCACTTTCCCACGCTCTAACTTTCCCACGCTCTAACTTTCCCACGCTCTCACTTTCCCACGCTCTAACTTTCCCACGCTCTCACTTTCCCACGCTCTCACTTTCCCACGCTCTCACTTTCCCACGCTCTCACTTTCCCACGCTCTCACTTTCCCACGCTCTAACTTTCCCACGCTCTCACTTTCCCACGCTCTCACTTTCCCACGCTCTAACTTTCCCACGCTCTCACTTTCCCACGCTCTCACTTTCCCACGCTCTAACTTTCCCACGCTCTCACTTTCCCACGCTCTCACTTTCCCACGCTCTCACTTTCCCACGCTCTCACTTTCCCACGCTCTAACTTTCCCACGCTCTCACTTTCCCACGCTCTCACTTTCCCACGCTCTCACTTTCCCACGCTCTCACTTTCCCACGCTCTCACTTTCCCACGCTCTAACTTTCCCACGCTCTCACTTTCCCACGCTCTCACTTTCCCACGCTCTAACTTTCCCACGCTCTCACTTTCCCACGCTCTCACTTTCCCACGCTCTAACTTTCCCACGCTCTCACTTTCCCACGCCCTCACTTTCCCACGCTCTAACTTTCCCACGCTCTAACTTTCCCACGCTCTCACTTTCCCACGCTCTCACTTTCCCACGCTCTCACTTTCCCACGCTCTCACTTTCCCACGCTCTAACTTTCCCACGCTCTCACTTTCCCACGCTCTAACTTTCCCACGCTCTAACTTTCCCACGCTCTCACTTTCCCACGCTCTCACTTTCCCACGCTCTCACTTTCCCACGCTCTAACTTTCCCACGCTCTCACTTTCCCACGCTCTCACTTTCCCACGCTCTCACTTTCCCACGCTCTAACTTTCCCACGCTCTCACTTTCCCACGCTCTCACTTTCCCACGCTCTCACTTTCCCACGCTCTAACTTTCCCACGCTCTCACTTTCCCACGCTCTAACTTTCCCACGCTCTCACTTTCCCACGCTCTAACTTTCCCACGCTCTCACTTTCCCACGCTCTCACTTTCCCACGCTCTCACTTTCCCACGCTCTCACTTTCCCACGCTCTCACTTTCCCACGCTCTCACTTTCCCACGCTCTCACTTTCCCACGCTCTAACTTTCCCACGCTCTCACTTTCCCACGCTCTCACTTTCCCACGCTCTCACTTTCCCACGCTCTAACTTTCCCACGCTCTCACTTTCCCACGCTCTCACTTTCCCACGCTCTCACTTTCCCACGCTCTCACTTTCCCACGCTCTCACTTTCCCACGCTCTAACTTTCCCACGCTCTCACTTTCCCACGCCCTCACTTTCCCACGCTCTAACTTTCCCACGCTCTCACTTTCCCACGCTCTCACTTTCCCACGCTCTCACTTTCCCACGCTCTCACTTTCCCACGCTCTCACTTTCCCACGCTCTAACTTTCCCACGCTCTCACTTTCCCACGCTCTCACTCACTCTCCCACGCTCTCACTTTCCCACGCTCTAACTTTCCCACGCTCTCACTTTCCCACGCTCTCACTTTCCCACGCTCTCACTTTCCCACGCTCTCACTTTCCCACGCTCTCACTTTCCCACGCTCTCACTTTCCCACGCTCTAACTTTCCCACGCTCTCACTTTCCCACGCTCTAACTTTCCCACGCTCTCACTTTCCCACGCTCTCACTTTCCCACGCTCTAACTTTCCCACGCTCTCACTTTCCCACGCTCTAACTTTCCCACGCTCTCACTTTCCCACGCTCTCACTTTCCCACGCTCTCACTTTCCCACGCTCTCACTTTCCCACGCTCTAACTTTCCCACGCTCTCACTTTCCCACGCTCTCACTTTCCCACGCTCTCACTTTCCCACGCTCTCACTTTCCCACGCTCTCACTTTCCCACGCTCTCACTTTCCCACGCTCTCACTTTCCCACGCTCTCACTTTCCCACGCTCTCACTTTCCCACGCTCTCACTTTCCCACGCTCTCACTTTCCCACGCTCTCACTTTCCCACGCTCTCACTTTCCCACGCTCTCACTTTCCCACGCTCTCACTTTCCCACGCTCTCACTTTCCCACGCTCTAACTTTCCCACGCTCTCACTTTCCCACGCTCTCACTTTCCCACGCTCTCACTTTCCCACGCTCTCACTTTCCCACGCTCTAACTTTCCCACGCTCTCACTTTCCCACGCTCTCACTTTCCCACGCTCTAACTTTCCCACGCTCTCACTTTCCCACGCTCTAACTTTCCCACGCTCTCACTTTCCCACGCTCTCACTTTCCCACGCTCTAACTTTCCCACGCTCTCACTTTCCCACGCTCTCACTTTCCCACGCTCTCACTTTCCCACGCTCTCACTTTCCCACGCTCTCACTTTCCCACGCTCTCACTTTCCCACGCTCTCACTTTCCCACGCTCTCACTTTCCCACGCTCTCACTTTCCCACGCTCTCACTTTCCCACGCTCTAACTTTCCCACGCTCTCACTTTCCCACGCTCTAACTTTCCCACGCTCTCACTTTCCCACGCTCTCACTTTCCCACGCTCTCACTTTCCCACGCTCTCACTTTCCCACGCTCTCACTTTCCCACGCTCTAACTTTCCCACGCTCTCACTTTCCCACGCTCTAACTTTCCCACGCTCTCACTTTCCCACGCTCTCACTTTCCCACGCTCTCACTTTCCCACGCTCTCACTTTCCCACGCTCTCACTTTCCCACGCTCTCACTTTCCCACGCTCTCACTTTCCCACGCTCTCACTTTCCCACGCTCTCACTTTCCCACGCTCTCACTTTCCCACGCTCTCACTTTCCCACGCTCTCACTTTCCCACGCTCTCACTTTCCCACGCTCTAACTTTCCCACGCTCTCACTTTCCCACGCTCTCACTTTCCCACGCTCTAACTTTCCCACGCTCTCACTTTCCCACGCTCTCACTTTCCCACGCTCTCACTTTCCCACGCTCTCACTTTCCCACGCTCTAACTTTCCCACGCTCTCACTTTCCCACGCTCTCACTTTCCCACGCTCTCACTTTCCCACGCTCTCACTTTCCCACGCTCTAACTTTCCCACGCTCTCACTTTCCCACGCTCTCACTTTCCCACGCTCTCACTTTCCCACGCTCTCACTTTCCCACGCTCTCACTTTCCCACGCTCTCACTTTCCCACGCTCTAACTTTCCCACGCTCTCACTTTCCCACGCTCTCACTTTCCCACGCTCTCACTTTCCCACGCTCTCACTTTCCCACGCTCTAACTTTCCCACGCTCTCACTTTCCCACGCTCTCACTTTCCCACGCTCTCACTTTCCCACGCTCTCACTTTCCCACGCTCTCACTTTCCCACGCTCTCACTTTCCCACGCTCTCACTTTCCCACGCTCTCACTTTCCCACGCTCTCACTTTCCCACGCTCTCACTTTCCCACGCTCTAACTTTCCCACGCTCTCACTTTCCCACGCTCTAACTTTCCCACGCTCTCACTTTCCCACGCTCTCACTTTCCCACGCTCTAACTTTCCCACGCTCTCACTTTCCCACGCCCTCACTTTCCCACGCTCTAACTTTCCCACGCTCTCACTTTCCCACGCTCTCACTTTCCCACGCTCTCACTTTCCCACGCTCTCACTTTCCCACGCTCTAACTTTCCCACGCTCTCACTTTCCCACGCTCTCACTTTCCCACGCTCTCACTTTCCCACGCTCTCACTTTCCCACGCTCTCACTTTCCCACGCTCTCACTTTCCCACGCTCTCACTTTCCCACGCTCTAACTTTCCCACGCTCTCACTTTCCCACGCTCTCACTTTCCCACGCTCTAACTTTCCCACGCTCTAACTTTCCCACGCTCTCACTTTCCCACGCTCTAACTTTCCCACGCTCTAACTTTCCCACGCTCTCACTTTCCCACGCTCTCACTTTCCCACGCTCTAACTTTCCCACGCTCTCACTTTCCCACGCTCTCACTTTCCCACGCTCTCACTTTCCCACGCTCTAACTTTCCCACGCTCTCACTTTCCCACGCTCTCACTTTCCCACGCTCTCACTTTCCCACGCTCTCACTTTCCCACGCTCTCACTTTCCCACGCTCTCACTTTCCCACGCTCTCACTTTCCCACGCTCTCACTTTCCCACGCTCTAACTTTCCCACGCTCTCACTTTCCCACGCTCTCACTTTCCCACGCTCTCACTTTCCCACGCTCTCACTTTCCCACGCTCTAACTTTCCCACGCTCTCACTTTCCCACGCTCTCACTTTCCCACGCTCTCACTTTCCCACGCTCTCACTTTCCCACGCTCTCACTTTCCCACGCTCTAACTTTCCCACGCTCTCACTTTCCCACGCTCTCACTTTCCCACGCTCTCACTTTCCCACGCTCTCACTTTCCCACGCTCTAACTTTCCCACGCTCTCACTTTCCCACGCTCTCACTTTCCCACGCTCTAACTTTCCCACGCTCTCACTTTCCCACGCTCTAACTTTCCCACGCTCTCACTTTCCCACGCTCTCACTTTCCCACGCTCTCACTTTCCCACGCTCTAACTTTCCCACGCTCTCACTTTCCCACGCTCTCACTTTCCCACGCTCTCACTTTCCCACGCTCTCACTTTCCCACGCTCTAACTTTCCCACGCTCTCACTTTCCCACGCTCTCACTTTCCCACGCTCTCACTTTCCCACGCTCTCACTCTCCCACGCTCTCACTTTCCCACGCTCTCACTTTCCCACGCTCTCACTTTCCCACGCTCTCACTTTCCCACGCTCTAACTTTCCCACGCTCTCACTTTCCCACGCTCTCACTTTCCCACGCTCTCACTTTCCCACGCTCTCACTTTCCCACGCTCTCACTTTCCCACGCTCTCACTTTCCCACGCTCTAACTTTCCCACGCTCTCACTTTCCCACGCTCTCACTTTCCCACGCTCTAACTTTCCCACGCTCTCACTTTCCCACGCTCTCACTTTCCCACGCTCTCACTTTCCCACGCTCTAACTTTCCCACGCTCTCACTTTCCCACGCTCTAACTTTCCCACGCTCTCACTTTCCCACGCTCTCACTTTCCCACGCTCTCACTTTCCCACGCTCTCACTTTCCCACGCTCTCACTTTCCCACGCTCTCACTTTCCCACGCTCTAACTTTCCCACGCTCTCACTTTCCCACGCTCTCACTTTCCCACGCTCTCACTTTCCCACGCTCTCACTTTCCCACGCTCTCACTTTCCCACGCTCTAACTTTCCCACGCTCTCACTTTCCCACGCTCTCACTTTCCCACGCTCTAACTTTCCCACGCTCTCACTTTCCCACGCTCTCACTTTCCCACGCTCTAACTTTCCCACGCTCTCACTTTCCCACGCTCTCACTTTCCCACGCTCTAACTTTCCCACGCTCTCACTTTCCCACGCTCTAACTTTCCCACGCTCTCACTTTCCCACGCCCTCACTTTCCCACGCTCTAACTTTCCCACGCTCTCACTTTCCCACGCTCTCACTTTCCCACGCTCTCACTTTCCCACGCTCTCACTTTCCCACGCTCTCACTTTCCCACGCTCTAACTTTCCCACGCTCTCACTTTCCCACGCTCTCACTTTCCCACGCTCTCACTTTCCCACGCTCTCACTTTCCCACGCTCTAACTTTCCCACGCTCTCACTTTCCCACGCTCTCACTTTCCCACGCTCTCACTTTCCCACGCTCTCACTTTCCCACGCTCTAACTTTCCCACGCTCTCACTTTCCCACGCTCTAACTTTCCCACGCTCTCACTTTCCCACGCTCTCACTTTCCCACGCTCTAACTTTCCCACGCTCTCACTTTCCCACGCTCTCACTTTCCCACGCTCTAACTTTCCCACGCTCTCACTTTCCCACGCTCTCACTTTCCCACGCTCTAACTTTCCCACGCTCTCACTTTCCCACGCTCTAACTTTCCCACGCTCTCACTTTCCCACGCTCTCACTTTCCCACGCTCTCACTTTCCCACGCTCTCACTTTCCCACGCTCTCACTTTCCCACGCTCTCACTTTCCCACGCTCTAACTTTCCCACGCTCTCACTTTCCCACGCTCTAACTTTCCCACGCTCTCACTTTCCCACGCTCTCACTTTCCCACGCTCTCACTTTCCCACGCTCTCACTTTCCCACGCTCTCACTTTCCCACGCTCTCACTTTCCCACGCTCTCACTTTCCCACGCTCTCACTTTCCCACGCTCTCACTTTCCCACGCTCTCACTTTCCCACGCTCTCACTTTCCCACGCTCTCACTTTCCCACGCTCTCACTTTCCCACGCTCTAACTTTCCCACGCTCTCACTTTCCCACGCTCTCACTTTCCCACGCTCTCACTTTCCCACGCTCTCACTTTCCCACGCTCTCACTTTCCCACGCTCTCACTTTCCCACGCTCTCACTTTCCCACGCCCTCACTTTCCCACGCTCTAACTTTCCCACGCTCTCACTTTCCCACGCTCTAACTTTCCCACGCTCTCACTTTCCCACGCTCTCACTTTCCCACGCTCTAACTTTCCCACGCTCTCACTTTCCCACGCTCTCACTTTCCCACGCTCTCACTTTCCCACGCTCTCACTTTCCCACGCTCTAACTTTCCCACGCTCTCACTTTCCCACGCTCTCACTTTCCCACGCTCTAACTTTCCCACGCTCTCACTTTCCCACGCTCTCACTTTCCCACGCTCTCACTTTCCCACGCTCTCACTTTCCCACGCTCTCACTTTCCCACGCTCTCACTTTCCCACGCTCTCCCACTTTCCCACGCTCTCACTTTCCCACGCTCTCACTTTCCCACGCTCTAACTTTCCCACGCTCTCACTTTCCCACGCTCTCACTTTCCCACGCTCTCACTTTCCCACGCTCTAACTTTCCCACGCTCTCACTTTCCCACGCTCTAACTTTCCCACGCTCTCACTTTCCCACGCTCTCACTTTCCCACGCTCTCACTTTCCCACGCTCTCACTTTCCCACGCTCTCACTTTCCCACGCTCTCACTTTCCCACGCTCTAACTTTCCCACGCTCTCACTTTCCCACGCTCTCACTTTCCCACGCTCTCACTTTCCCACGCTCTCACTTTCCCACGCTCTCACTTTCCCACGCTCTCACTTTCCCACGCTCTCACTTTCCCACGCTCTAACTTTCCCACGCTCTCACTTTCCCACGCTCTCACTTTCCCACGCTCTCACTTTCCCACGCTCTCACTTTCCCACGCTCTCACTTTCCCACGCTCTAACTTTCCCACGCTCTCACTTTCCCACGCCCTAACTTTCCCACGCTCTAACTTTCCCACGCTCTCACTTTCCCACGCTCTAACTTTCCCACGCTCTCACTTTCCCACGCTCTCACTTTCCCACGCTCTAACTTTCCCACGCTCTCACTTTCCCACGCTCTCACTTTCCCACGCTCTCACTTTCCCACGCTCTCACTTTCCCACGCTCTAACTTTCCCACGCTCTCACTTTCCCACGCTCTCACTTTCCCACGCTCTCACTTTCCCACGCTCTCACTTTCCCACGCTCTAACTTTCCCACGCTCTCACTTTCCCACGCTCTCACTTTCCCACGCTCTCACTTTCCCACGCTCTCACTTTCCCACGCTCTCACTTTCCCACGCTCACTCCCACTTTCCCACGCTCTCACTTTCCCACGCTCTCACTTTCCCACGCTCTCACTTTCCCACGCTCTCACTTTCCCACGCTCTAACTTTCCCACGCTCTCACTTTCCCACGCCCTCACTTTCCCACGCTCTAACTTTCCCACGCTCTCACTTTCCCACGCTCTCACTTTCCCACGCTCTCACTTTCCCACGCTCTCACTTTCCCACGCCCTTCCCACGCTCTCACTTTCCCACGCTCTCACTTTCCCACGCTCTCACTTTCCCACGCTCTCACTTTCCCACGCTCTCACTTTCCCACGCTCTAACTTTCCCACGCTCTCACTTTCCCACGCTCTCACTTTCCCACGCTCTCACTTTTCCCCCGCTCTCACTTTCCCACGCTCTCACTTTCCCACGCTCTCACTTTCCCACGCTCTCACTTTCCCACGCTCTCACTTTCCCACGCTCTCACTTTCCCACGCTCTCACTTTCCCACGCTCTCACTTTCCCACGCTCTCACTTTCCCACGCTCTAACTTTCCCACGCTCTCACTTTCCCACGCTCTCACTTTCCCACGCTCTCACTTTCCCACGCTCTCACTTTCCCACGCTCTCACTTTCCCACGCTCTAACTTTCCCACGCTCTCACTTTCCCACGCTCTCACTTTCCCACGCTCTCACTTTCCCACGCTCTCACTTTCCCACGCTCTCACTTTCCCACGCTCTCACTTTCCCACGCTCTCACTTTCCCACGCTCTCACTTTCCCACGCTCTCACTTTCCCACGCTCTAACTTTCCCACGCTCTCACTTTCCCACGCTCTCACTTTCCCACGCTCTCACTTTCCCACGCTCTCACTTTCCCACGCTCTCACTTTCCCACGCTCTCACTTTCCCACGCTCTCACTTTCCCACGCTCTCACTTTCCCACGCTCT
>CM061049.1:0-104174 GCA_030762985.1 Adelphocoris suturalis
TGCGGTAGATGTGCCTAGTGAAGCAGGTCCTCCTCTATGTACCTTCACTCCTACCCCCTTCTTCCTTGCTATCTGTATTGTTCTCAGCTACTTTTCTCCAGCAGTTAGCCATCTTGTATTCCCCGAAAACGTTCTCGTTTTCCCACCCCGATCAGAAATTAAGATTAACATTAAATTCCTGAACCAAAAGTGGTTTAAGCAACCCCTGCAGTGACTCGCCCTGTGTACTGCGAGAGGGGACATCACGGGAGACCTCTCAGCACGCAGATTGAACGCGGAAAGCCGTGAGTCATTTTTCCATTTCCTACCTTCATTTTACCTACCTGTTTTTACCGTAATTACCAAGGATATTCTCCAAAACAATAATATTTCTTATCTCAAACAGGTACTTTATTATAAATTAAATTGGTCTTACTCTACAAAATCTTCGTAAGTATAAAAAAAGGAATTTAATAAGGTTTCGCAATAGATCGCAGTTCAAAATCTAATTCATTTTTCAGTATCTTTATTATTAGTTTCATGGCTGTATTTGAGCACTTTTCCCAATTTTGATCTCTAACCCCTACTTTTTTGATATTTTAGTTTGCAAGAACCCCTAATTTGAATAATTAAAATCTGAAACGTAGTGATTACATTCAATATTGCACATCGCACAAACCAACCAAATAGGTTTTACTGAACGCAAATAGCTCTCTCAATTCACAAGATATTTATTTATCAAAATCGGCTCATTTTAAGACGCTACTAGGCGGCGAATTGGGCAACTAAACCCGTGATACGTAGCCTTAACTTCCACAGAATTGTTTAGGTTTTGATGACAATTTCAGGGAATAAGCGTAACATTAGGGTCTCGGAGTTGTTTATACAGTCACTGCGGAGATATATAAGAAGCTTCTAGGGCAGAGTGTTTCTACATAGTGAGGAACAATAGTTGATATCAATTGAGATGCTTGAATTGCATGCGCGCTCCTCAGTAGTGGATTCTGCAACAATGCAAAGCACTGCGCCTTCCACTCATTTCTATTGTTTTAGACGGATAGAGTTGACAAAGCTCCCACGTTGAAATATGCAAGTCCGCGGAGCAAAATCTCAAGGAGGAATCGTAATGAATTGGGTTGTCGTATTCTTTCCGACACCATTCACTGCTCGCAACGTGCTCTGGGAGCCTAAGGTAACTTCACCTTGAATGCAGCACCGCCAGCCCTTTTCTCTTCCCTAAAACCTTCAACTAGCCGAAAAGGCGGTCGGCACTTTAGGGGTTGGATTACAACCCCCTCAACTACCTGCACGGAAGATTAGGCCGGGAGCCTCTCAGTGATGATTAAAGACCTCTGGGGAGTTGGAGCGTTTAAAGTTTTGCTTAGTCGGGCGGCTGTGGGCTCTCAAAGTTGGAAGGTTTGATCTTGATAAGAAAATGATAAGGTTGCATTAGCATAGATGAGAATGAGGTACCTACTCTGAAAACAGTTGAGGTATCATTCAAGGAAAACCTTTTGTTATATGTATATGTTTACGCCTAAGAGTATAATTCGTTTAGTTTTGTTTGTATACCTATTCGTTTATGTTCTGCCGAACATAGATGATAAACAGCCGGCGCTTTATTACCTCTAATATTTATTAGTTAAGTGAAGTGTTCTTTGTGCCTGACTACGATTCCACGACCCGATTCAGTGATCCTATCTTCTCATGAATCCTGCCCCCTCTATCTATTCTTCAACATAACCACGTTTCACTCCTTCAAGACACCTTTTTGCTTTGAGACTGCCAACTGGATTAACCTCGCTCGTGGCTGACTTCTCAAAATTCAAAATCTCGTGGTCTTCAGCATCCACTATTTTGAATAGTTTCTTGTGGAAAGGGTCAGCAGCATCCCGTCATCTACCAGGACGACGCTGACACAACATTTGGCAATTTCTATGTGAGTACATATTAGTACTGAGACCACAACTCAACCGTAACTTTGTTTCCAAGCTGTCGGTTTTTCCTTGCTTCTCTGGAGCATATCATCATGAAATCGGTACATTGTATGCTTACAGATAGCAAAGATGCCATAGATAATTGGTTTTCTAACATATTTGAAGCCCCACCTCTGGTACACCTAAACAGTATAAGGTTTTGCACTACTTTATCAGCATTGTTCTGATCTACATTAGTGCTATAGATTTTAGACATGTTCCATGTCTTTGAGATAGCACGCGATTTAAATTTTGCAGGACCTAAGGATCGCATTTTTGCAGGAACGCTAAGCGAGCAAAAGTAGACATTGTAGGATTGTTTCCACTGCTGTACCGAACAGGGTCAGGTCAAGCTGCGCTTGCGCAGTGAAGAAGGAGTAAGAAAAAGGCGTTTCTATAGTCCCCCAGTTCATATTCGGTGCAAGATAACCGGTATTTCCGCTTCCCATGAAACATGATTCGAACATGAACTTTGTCCTCCGCCAGAAGACCAGGTGCGTGTTGTTCCGCGCATGCGCTCTTTGGGAACTTTGGATAACCCGATATATCCTTCCTCAAGCTTCAACCTTACACAGAACAACAGAAGAAGGTTGGAAATCAGATGATACGAAAAGAAGGGTTTGTTCGCTGTAGTTCGGTTAACGTGACTCCATTTTCAAGAATCTTCGTGTATCCATGGTTACTGTCCCGAACATGTCCTTGAGCGTTTCCCCTGTCATCTGAACTGAACAGCCATGAAGGTGATCTTTCTCTGCTCATGTTCTGAGATGAACCTGCCGCGGAGCAGCAGTGGAAACAAACCTGATAGTAACATGGGGATGACAGACGTCAAATAATTAATTACCTTTTGACTGTATGTAACTTTGAGTTAGATAAATTCTCTCCTTTTCACTGTAGGATGTTGAAATTTTACAGGGAGCCTCTCAGTGATGATTAAAGACCTCGGGGGAGTTGGAGCGTTTAAAGTTTTGCTTAGTCAGGCGGCTGCGGGCTCTCAAAGTTGGAAGGTTTGATCTTGATAAGAAAATGATAAGGTTGCATTAGCATAGATGAGAATGAGGTACCTACTCTGAAAACAGTTGAGGTATCATTCAAGGAAAACCTTTTGTTATATGTATATGTTTACGCCTAAGAGTATAATTCGTTTATTTTTGTTTGTATACCTATTCGTTTATGTTCTGCCGAACAAAGATGATAAACAGCCGGCGCTTTATTACCTCTAATATTATTAGTGTAGTGAAGTGTTCTTTGCGCCTGACTACGATTCCACGAGCCGATTCAGTGATCCTATCTTCTCATGAATCCTGCCCCCTCTATCTATTCTTCAACATAACCACGTTTCACTCCTTCAAGACACCTTTTTGCTTTGAGACTGCCAACTGGATTAACCTCGTTCGTGGCTGACTTCTCAAAATTCAAAATCTCGTGGTTTTCAGCATCCACTATTTTGAATAGTTTCTTGTGGAAAGGGTCAGCAGCATCCCGTCATCTACCAGGACGACGCTGACACAACATTTGGCCATTTCTATGTGAGTACATATTAGTACTGAGACCATAACTCAACCGTAACTTTGTTTCCAAGCTGTCGGTTTTTCCTTGCTTCTCTGGAGCATATCTTCATGAAATCGGTACATTGTATGCTTACAGATAGCAAGGACGTGCTCGGCAGCACCACTCTCTATTTCTCGCTCTCTTTTCAACGATCTCTATTCATCGCTCCGCATGCTGCGTATTGATTCTACGCAGAATCTGGGTAAAATCTTCTGCACTGGCGCGTGCTCCTCGTCCTGCACCAAACGGTCAGAATTCCTAATATTAATATATATCGCTCGTCATTCAGCAGCCTCAAAGAACATTATTAACTAAGTACAATGTCAATATTAGGTACCTAGTACACGTTAGATCTAATAATTATATACACTCTTGTACAACATTAGAAGGAGCTCCTTAATTTATTTCTTTTCATATGATTCATTGAATTTAAAATATATCGTTTATGCCATAGGTAATTGGTTTTCTAACATATTTGAAGCCCCACCTCTGGTACACCTAAACAGTATAAGGTTTTGCACTACTTTATCAGCATTGTTCTGATCTACTTTAGTGCTATAGATTTTAGACATGTTCCATGTCTTTAAGATAGCACGCGATTTAAATTTTGCAGGACCTAAGGATCGCATTTTTGCAGGAACGCTAGGCGAGCAAAAGTAGACATTGTAGGATTGTTTCCACTGCTGTACCGAACAGGGTCAGGTCAAGCTGCGCTTGCGCAGTGAAGAAGGAGTAAGAAAAAGGCGTTTCTATAGTCCCCCAGTTCATATTCGGTTCAAGATAACCGGTATTTCCGCTTCCCAAGGAACATGATCCGAACATGAACTTTCTCCTCCGCCAGAAGACCAGGTGCGTGTTGTTCCGCGCATGCGCTCTTTGGGAACTTTGTATAACCCGATGTATCCTTCCTCAAGCTTCTTTAACCTTACACAGAAAAACAGAAGAAAGTTGGAAGTCGGATGACACGAAAACAAGGGTTTGTTTGCTGAAGTTCCGTTAACGTGACTCCATTTTCAAGAATCTTCGTGTATCCATGGTTACAGTCCCGAACATGTCCTTGAGCGTTTCCGCTGTCATCTGAACTGAACAGCCATGAAGGTGATCTTTCTCTGCTCATGTTCTGAGATGAACCTGCCGCGGAGCAGCAGTGGAAACAAACCTGATAGTAACATGGGGATGACAGACGTCAAATAATTAATTACCTTTTGACTGTATGTAACTTTGAGTTAGATAAATTCTCTCCTTTTCACTGTAGGATGTTGAAATTTTACAGGGAGCCTCTCAGTGATGATTAAAGACCTCTGGGGAGTTGGAGCGTTTAAAGTTTTGCTTAGTCGGGCGGCTGTGGGCTCTCAAAGTTGGAAGGTTTGATCTTGATAAGAAAATGATAAGGTTGCATTAGCATAGATGAGTATGAGGTACCTACTCTGAAAACAGTTGAGGTATCATTCAAGGAAAACCTTTCTTTATATGTATTAGGTTTCGCACTACTTTATCAGCATTGTTCTGATCTACATTAGTGCTATAGATTTTAGACATGTTCCATGTCTTTAAGATAGCTCGCGATTTAAATTTTGCAGGACCTAAGGATCGCATTTTTGCAGGAACGCTAGGCGAGCAAAAGTAGACATTGTAGGATTGTTTCCACTGCTGTACCGAACAGGGTCAGGTCAAGCTGCGCTTGCGCAGTGAAGAAGGAGTAAGAAAAAGGCGTTTCTATAGTCCCCCAGTTCATATTCGGTGCAAGATAACCGGTATTTCCGCTTCCCATGAAACATGATTCGAACATGAACTTTCTCCTCCGCCAGAAGACCAGGTGCGTGTTGTTCCGCGCATGCGCTCTTTGGGAACTTTGGATAACCCGATATATCCTTCCTCAAGCTTCAACCTTACACAGAACAACAGAAGAAGGTTGGAAATCAGATGATACGAAAAGAAGGGTTTGTTCGCTGTAGTTCGGTTAACGTGACTCCATTTTCAAGAATCTTCGTGTATCCATGGTTACTGTCCCGAACATGTCCTTGAGCGTTTCCCCTGTCATCTGAACTGAACAGCCAAGAAGGTTATCTTTCTCTGCTCATGTTCTGAGATGAACCTGCCGCGGAGCAGAGTGGAAACAAACCTGATAGTAACATGGGGATGACAGACGTCAAATAATTAACTACCTTTTGACTGTAGGTAAATTTGAGTGAGATAAATTCTCTCCTTTTCGCTGTAGGATGTTGAAATTTGACGGGGAGCCCCTCTGGGACATCAAGAGACTTAGGAATTGGTGGGTTCTTTCCTGATCAGCTGAGTGAGCTAAATTTTCTCCTTTTCACTGTAGGATGTTGAAATTTTACAGGGAGCCTCTCAGTGATGATTAAAGACCTCGGGGGAGTTGGAGCGTTTAAAGTTTTGCTTAGTCAGGCGGCTGCGGGCTCTCAAAGTTGGAAGGTTTGATCTTGATAAGAAAATGATAAGGTTGCATTAGCATAGATGAGAATGAGGTACCTACTCTGAAAACAGTTGAGGTATCATTCAAGGAAAGGTACTTTTCCGTTATAACCCCCCAACCCCCAGTCAATTTGTCTTCAACACGCCCGCCCGATGTTTCTAGGCATTCCTTCTTACTTAGATTACATATTTACGTAGATATTGGTGACAATTTCAAGCTGTGGGATGAAATTACGTTATTAAAAAAACGCTGCAAATTATTACACAAAGGTTTATTATTTCTGTATCATACAGACCTTCTACGTAGTAAACTGATCGTAATTATTTAGCCTCACTTATAGTATATTTACTATCAAAACTCGGGGCTTCGCGCATCCAATATTTGGTTCACTCGTTCACTGCATTACAGCTCTGTTAAATATAAATAATAATTTTATATTATAAAATTATTATATAAAATTAAATTATTATTATAAAATTATTATACATAATATATACTAAAATTGTCTAACTAATAATCAAGTAATCATGTATTTATCTACCTATCTAGTAAGCCACTTCTCCAATATTCCAATATGTCGTCTTATAGTGTTCATGTCATGTGTTCAGTCTTATTATTATATTAAATACAATTCCTCTCTCTCATTGAAGTCTTACATAATTATTTCAATTACCACGACACATAACATGGTGTCAGAAGTGTCGGTTGAATCCTTCAGGAAGATCGTATCTGGATGAAAAAGGATTCCGGAGTGGCCGAGTCTGCATACGACGACGGAGGCAGCGAATTGAGTGAGTCCGAAATTTCAAGTTATGATTCATTCATAATGGCGAAGGCAAAGATAAACCTTCCACCAAACATCGGTAATTTGGAGATTGAAGGCCAGTCACAGCAAAAATTTGGCTCTAAAATGGAAAAATTGGATAACGCAATTCAAACTCTATCTCGTTGCAGCCGATTTAGAGGAGGAGTCTGACAAGCTTAAAGTCGCTCTTTTATTGTCTATTATTGGTCTCCTGGGAATGGTAATATTTCATTAATTTGGTGAGGATTCCGAAAAAGTCAAGTACGTGGAACTAATAAAAAACTTTGAGGCTCATTTTACTCCAAAAAAGAACATCACGATCGAGCGCCATAACTTTCTAACTCGTCGGCAGGCAGATCAAGAATCCATTGACGATTTTGTCACGGATCTGAAAAATCTTAGTTTAACTTGCGAATTTCTCGGTCTAAAAGATAGCTTAATAAAAGATGTTCTCATTGTTGGCTTAAATAAGTACAATTATAAAATGAAAGAGAGGTTGCTTCAGGAGGATGATTTGACCTTGGAGAAAGCCATTAGGATTTGTAAGAGCCTTGAATTGACTCATCAACAAGCCCAGTCGCTTCAAAAACAGACGGATGGGAAGACCGTACACAAGATATTTCAAAGATCTAGGTCAAATACTCGGAATTCTACTCCGAGTTCGGGGAACGGTCATCATACGAGCACGTCAAGGCGTGGCAAGAGTCAGTTAAAAAACAATCGGTCCCGATCAACATCCAAGCCAAGAGCGGAATGGAACAATAGTCAACAAAACACCGGTCAGTCTGCATCCCATCAGCGAGGCATATGTACACGATGCGGTCAAATGCATCGTGTGAAGTGCCCAGCAGTCGGTCAGCAGTGTTCCTCGTGCGGCAAATTCAATCATTTCAGTAAAATGTGTCGGCTAAAATCGATCCGAAATGTGAATGTGCGTGATTCCGATGATAATGTTAACCCGGTAGCGATTGGAGATCGCGATTATTTTGTTTGTCATGTTGAGTCAGGTAGACATAATAATGATGAAGAAGACTGGTATGTAAACTTATCTATAAATAATGTCAATGTTCGTGCTCAAATTGATACTGGGGCTAGGGCTAGCTTGCATGTCAATAAGTCAAATTAATGATCTCAATGTTGTCAAGTCAGTTAGTCCATGCGATAGAAAGTTATTTTCGTATGGTGGTACTCCCTTAAAAAATTTGGGTAGCTGTGTATTGCCATGCACCTTGAAAGGAAATACAAACAATGTGGTATTTAACATAATCGATGAAAATGTAACAACTTTATTAGGTCTACGAACATGCAGAGAATTAGGTCTTGTTGAAAGAATTCATAGTCTAATATCTAATTCAGGTGATAATTTTAAGTACAGTCAGCTTAGAAACATATACAAAGACGTATTTGAAGGATTAGGTTGTTTACCAACTGTTTGTAAACTTACATTAAAACCAGATGCCCAACCCATTATCGATCCACCACGTCGTTTACCATTTAAACTATATAATCGTGTTCAGTTAGAGCTCACAAGAATGGAAAAAGATGGAGTGATTGCCAAAGTCACTGAACCGACCGAATGGGTGAGTTCTATGGTTGTGACTGAACGCAAGTCTGGGGCTCTTAGAATTTGCTTAGATCCGAGAAATTTAAACTCAAATTTGATGAGATCACACTATCAGCTTCCTACTATAGATGTTATTAGGGCACAGTTGAATGGATCTAGTGTATTCTCTACACTGGACGCTAATTCTGGTTTTTGGAATGTTCCGATGGACCCTGTGAGTTCCAAATTGCTAGTATTTGGGACACCATTTGGACGATTTAAGTTTCTTTTTCTACCGTTTGGCATATCTGTAGCTCCGGAAATATTTCACCGGATAATGCATGAAAGCTTCGGTGACTTGGAAGGAGTATGTATATACCAAGATGATTTATTGGTTCATGCACAAAACGAACATGAACATTATTTTAGGCTAAAATTGGTATTAGATAGAGCTCGTCAGTTAAATATAAAATTTAATTCTGCTAAATGTAAATTTGGTCAAAGTCAAGTCAGATATATGGGACATTTATTTTCGAAACAGGGCATGAAAGCTGATCCGAGTCGAATTGACAAAACCAAATGATAAGAAATCCCTTCATAGGTTTATAGGATTAGTCACTTATTTGTCCAGCTGTATTCCCAATTTTTCACAAGAGACTTCGGTCCTCAATAATTTGATAAAGAAAGATGTTCCATGGCACTGGGAAGAACATCATCAAAAAGCGTTTGATCGATTAAAAACACTAATTACAGAGGCACCTGTATTAGCACATTTTGAGGTAAATTCCCCCATAATATTGTCGGTCGATGCTTCAAAATTTGCCGTCGGTGCAGTTATTTTACAAAATAATAAACCTGTCGAATACGCTTCAAAAACACTTACGCCGTGTCAACAAGGTTATGCTCAAATTGAGAAGGAGCTATTCGCAGTTGTCGTAGGTTGTAACAAATTTAGGCAGTATATTTACGGTCAATCATTCAAGGTCGAAACGGACCATGCACCTTTGGTTACTATTTGTAAAAGAAATCTAGCAAATGTACCTAGTAGACTCCAACGAATGCTATTGCAGCTACGAGCTTACAATTTTGAAGTTGTTTATAGACCGGGTAAACACATGTACATAGCAGACACGCTATCTCGTGAGCCATTGCCCAATACAGACGACAGTCTTGATGAGGATGTTGCTGTTCATGTCAATTTGGTTAGTAGTTCACTTGCATCACCAGAAACAATTTCGGAAATTCGTGAAGCCAGTAAAAATGATGAGGCACATGAAATTCTAAAATTATTTGTCAAAAATGGATGCCCACGATCTAAAAATCAAGTCACTAATCTAGCCAAGCCGTATTGGGATTCCCGAGCAGAAATTAATATAATTGATGACTTTTTATTTCGTAATACTAGTATTCTAATTCCTACTAAGAACAGAAAGACTGTATTAAATACGGTTCTCTCTAGTCATATGAGGATTGAGCGAACAAAGTCGTTAGTAAGAGGTGTCCTTTTCTGGCCCTTGATGTCTGTTGACATCAAAAATTTAATTGGAAGTTGCCAAACTTGTATGAAATTCCGCCCTAATCAAACTGACGAACCTCTTAGACTTCACGAGTTACCTACATTACCCTGGCAGAAAGTGGGTGCTGATTTCCTTGATTTTAATTATGTCAAATATCTAGTTGTTATAGATTATTTTTCAAAATATATAGATGTAAGTATGTCAAGTCAGTTCATCAAAAGCATCCTTTGTGATTCCACAATTCAAATCAATGTTTAGTCGATTAGGAATTCCGACTCAGTTAATCACTGATGGTGGACCTCCTTTTCAATCGAAGGAATTGAAAGAATTTACTCACCAATGGGAAATTACACATGTGGTGACAAGTCCATATATGAGTAGGTCTAACGGAATGGCTGAAAGCGGAGTGAAAATTGTAGGCAATATCTTAAAAAAATGTCATGATTCTGGTAATGATCCCTACCTTGCTTTGTTACATTATAGAAATACGCCTAAAGGTGATTTGTCTTCTCCTGCACAACTCTTAAGTAATGTTGCGACGCCTGCGTTGCACATTACCGATCAGTGAAAATGTTTTGAAACCTAAAGTTATTAATTTTAAAAATCACATGTCATTAGCTAGAAGTAAACAAAACAAGTCGAAAGAATATTTTGATAGAAAGTGTCGTGTAATGTCAGCACTACATTCAGGAGATAAAGTACACTACAAGCTAAAACCTAACGGTTATTGGATTCCAGGAGCGATTGTTATCAAGCCAGTTGGGATTAGATCATATTTGATTAGAAATCAAGAAGGTTCAGAATACGTAGGTATCAAGCCAGTTGGGATTAGATCATATTTGATTAGAAATCAAGAAGGTTCAGAATACGTAGGTAATAGGAAGTTTTTACTCGCGAATCCAACACCAATTTTGAAGGATTCTGTACATGAGAGATTTGTTGATTCATACATATCGCCAGATAAGTCTCATCATATTAACCAAAGAAAGAGCATTGCCAGTCCACAGCAAATCAGTTCTCCTTGTTCTAGTTCGCCGAATAGTACTAACATACCGGCAAATAATAGTCCTTCAAAAACATGTAATAAAAGTCCCATTCCAGTACGTTCCAGTAATAGAATAATGAAGCCCGTTAAACGTTTCTCGTTTTCGGAATTTGATAATCCAAAATCAAATTAATGCTATTTGCATAGTAATATTCAATCGTTTAAAAAAACTAAAAAGAGGGCATGTTAAATATAAATAATAATTTTATTATTATAAAATTATTATATAAAATTAAATTATTATTATAAAATTGTCATATATAATATATACTAAAATTATTGAATTATATTAAATCTATATTAATTAAGTCTAGCTAATAATCAAGTAATCCTGTATTTATCTACCTATCTAGTAAGCAACGACTTCTATGTTCCAATATGTCGCCAACTAATAGTGTTCATGTCATGTGTTCAGTCTTATTCTTATATTAAATACAATTCCTCTCTCTAATTGAAGTCTTATATAATTATTTCAATTACCACGACACATAACAAAACCAAGGGCAACCTGTCATGAGCCGAACAGCTCGGTTCTGTGAAGTCTGGATCCGCCGGATTTGAGACGAGACCCTCTCGAACGATCAAGTTTGTCCCCCACCCCGGCAACTTCTTGGAACCGTTCCCTACAAGAAGAACTGTGAGTTCTTCAATTCCGTTCAACGCGGAGCAGCTCATGAGTCACAAATGAAAAGTCACAGTTACTTTTCTAAACTGTTATGTGATCGTGTTATGAGACCACGAAACTATACACTTCATTCTGATCTACATATCCAACTAATCTGAAATTTTATTAAGGGATTGACTACTTAATGTCATGTATTTTTGAGATGCGAGCTTGCGAGCATCCAGACCACCAAACTATACACTTCATTCTGACCTACATGTCCACTAAACAGGTTGAACGGAATTGAAGAACTCACAGTTCTTCTTGTAGGGAACGGTTCCAAGTAGTAGCCGGGGTGGGGGACAAACTTGATCGTTCTAGAGAGTCTCGTGGATTTGAGTCGCAGATGCAGTTGCAGAACTAGTTTTGAACTCAAAATCGGGTGTACGCAGCCTGTAGCAAGTCATCATTAACCTATGAGAAATTGAGATCGTTGTGTAGGCAATCATTTCTGACAAACCAAGGGCAACCTGTCATAAGCCGAATAGCTCGGTTCTGTGAAGTCTGGATCCGCCAGATTTGAGTCGCAGTTGCAGTTGCAGAACTAGTTTTGAACTCAAAATTGCGTGTACGCAGCCTGTAGCAAGTCATCATTAACCTATGGGAGATTGAGATAGTTGTGTAGGCAATCGTTTCTCACAAACCAAGGGCAACCTGTCATAAGCCGAACAGCTAGGTTCTGTGAAGTCTGGATCAGCCGGATTTGAGTCGCAGATGCAGTTGCAGAACTAGTTATGAACTCAAAATCGGGTGTATGCAGCCTGTAGCAATTCATTAACCTATGGGAGATTGAGATTGTTGTGTGGGCAATCGTTTCTCACAAACCAAGGGCAACCTGTCATAAGCCAAACAGCTAGGTTCTGTGAAGTCTGGATCCGCCGGATTTGAGTCGCAGATGCAGTTGCAGAACTAGTTTTGAACTCAAAATCGGGTGTACGCAGCCTGTAGCAATTCATTAACCTATGAGAAATTGAGATTGTTGTGTAGGCAATCGTTTCTCACAAACCAAGGGCAACCTGTCATAAGCAAAACAGCTAGGTTCTGTGAAGTCTGGATCCGCCGGATTTGAGTCGCAGATGCAGTTGCAGAACTAGTTTTGAACACTTCATTCTGACCTACATGTCCACTAAACAGGTTGAACGGAATTGAAGAACTCACAGTTCTTCTTGTAGGGAACGGTTCCAAGTAGTTGCCGGGGTGGGGGACAAACTTGATCGTTCTAGAGAGTCTCGTGGATTTGAGTCGCAGATGCAGTTGCAGAACTAGTTTTGAACTCAAAATCGGGTGTACGCAGCCTGTAGCAAGTCATCATTAACCTATGAGAAATTGAGATCGTTGTGTAGGCAATCATTTCTGACAAACCAAGGGCAACCTGTCATAAGCCGAATAGCTCGGTTCTGTGAAGTCTGGATCCGCCAGATTTGAGTCGCAGTTGCAGTTGCAGAACTAGTTTTGAACTCAAAATTGCGTGTACGCAGCCTGTAGCAAGTCATCATTAACCTATGGGAGATTGAGATAGTTGTGTAGGCAATCGTTTCTCACAAACCAAGGGCAACCTGTCATAAGCCGAACAGCTAGGTTCTGTGAAGTCTGGATCAGCCGGATTTGAGTCGCAGATGCAGTTGCAGAACTAGTTATGAACTCAAAATCGGGTGTACGCAGCCTGTAGCAATTCATTAACCTATGGGAGATTGAGATTGTTGTGTGGGCAATCGTTTCTCACAAACCAAGGGCAACCTGTCATAAGCCAAACAGCTAGGTTCTGTGAAGTCTGGATCCGCCGGATTTGAGTCGCAGATGCAGTTGCAGAAAGAACTAGTTTTGAACTCAAAATCGGGTGTACGCAGCCTGTAGCAATTCATTAACCTATTGGAGATTGAGATTGTTGTGTGGGCAATCGTTTCTCACAAACCAAGGGCAACCTGTCATAAGCCAAACAGCTAGGTTCTGTGAAGTCTGGATCAGCCGGATTTGAGTCGCAGATGCAGTTGCAGAACTAGTTTTGAACTCAAAATCGGGTGTACGCAGCCTGTAGCAATTCATTTACCTATTGGAGATTGAGATTGTTGTGTGGGCAATCGTTTCTCACAAACCAAGGGCAACCTGTCATAAGCCGAACAGCCCGGTTCTGTGAAGTCTGGATCCGCCGGATTTGAGTCGCAGTTGCAGTTGCAGAACTAGTTTTGAACTCAAAATTGCGTGTACGCAGCCTGTAGCAAGTCATCATTAACCTATGGGAGATTGAGATAGTTGTGTAGGCAATCGTTTCTCACAAACCAAGGGCAACCTGTCATAAGCCGAACAGCTAGGTTCTGTGAAGTCTGGATCAGCCGGATTTGAGTCGCAGATGCAGTTGCAGAACTAGTTTTGAACTCAAAATCGGGTGTACGCAGCCTGTAGCAATTCATTAACCTATGAGAAATTGAGATCGTTGTGTAGGCAATCGTTTCTGACAAACCAAGGGCAACCTGTCATAAGCCGAATAGCTCGGTTCTGTGAAGTCTGGATCCGCCAGATTTGAGTCGCAGTTGCAGTTGCAGAACTAGTTTTGAACTCAAAATTGCGTGTACGCAGCCTGTAGCAAGTCATCATTAACCTATGGGAGATTGAGATAGTTGTGTAGGCAATCGTTTCTCACAAACCAAGGGCAACCTGTCATAAGCCGAACAGCTAGGTTCTGTGAAGTCTGGATCAGCCGGATTTGAGTCGCAGATGCAGAAGTTGCAGAACTAGTTTTGAACTCAAAATCGGGTGTACGCAGCCTGTAGCAATTCATTAACCTATGAGAAATTGAGATCGTTGTGTAGGCAATCGTTTCTCACAAACCAAGGGCAACCTGTCATAAGCAAAACAGCTAGGTTCTGTGAAGTCTGGATCCGCCGGATTTGAGTCGCAGATGCAGTTGCAGAACTAGTTTTGAACACTTCATTCTGACCTACATGTCCACTAAACAGGTCGAACGGAATTGAAGAACTCACAGTTCTTCTTGTAGGGAACGATTCCAAGTAGTTGCCGGGGTGGGGGACAAACTTGATCGTTCGAGAGGGTCTCGTGGATTTGAGTCGCAGATGCAGTTGCAGAACTAGTTTTGAACTCAAAATCGGGTGTACGCAGCCTGTAGCAAGTCATCATTAACCTATGAGAAATTGAGATCGTTGTGTAGGCAATCATTTCTGACAAACCAAGGGCAACCTGTCATAAGCCGAATAGCTCGGTTCTGTGAAGTCTGGATCCGCCAGATTTGAGTCGCAGTTGCAGTTGCAGAACTAGTTTTGAACTCAAAATTGCGTGTACGCAGCCTGTAGCAAGTCATCATTAACCTATGGGAGATTGAGATAGTTGTGTAGGCAATCGTTTCTCACAAACCAAGGGCAACCTGTCATAAGCCGAACAGCTAGGTTCTGTGAAGTCTGGATCAGCCGGATTTGAGTCGCAGATGCAGTTGCAGAACTAGTTATGAACTCAAAATCGGGTGTACGCAGCCTGTAGCAATTCATTAACCTATGGGAGATTGAGATTGTTGTGTGGGCAATCGTTTCTCACAAACCAAGGGCAACCTGTCATAAGCCAAACAGCTAGGTTCTGTGAAGTCTGGATCCGCCGGATTTGAGTCGCAGATGCAGTTGCAGAACTAGTTTTGAACTCAAAATCGGGTGTACGCAGCCTGTAGCAATTCATTAACCTATTGGAGATTGAGATTGTTGTGTGGGCAATCGTTTCTCACAAACCAAGGGCAACCTGTCATAAGCCGAACAGCCCGGTTCTGTGAAGTCTGGATCCGCCGGATTTGAGTCGCAGTTGCAGTTGCAGAACTAGTTTTGAACTCAAAATTGCGTGTACGCAGCCTGTAGCAAGTCATCATTAACCTATGGGAGATTGAGATAGTTGTGTAGGCAATCGTTTCTCACAAACCAAGGGCAACCTGTCATAAGCCGAACAGCTAGGTTCTGTGAAGTCTGGATCAGCCGGATTTGAGTCGCAGATGCAGTTGCAGAACTAGTTTTAAACTCAAAATCGGGTGTACGCAGCCTGTAGCAATTCATTAACCTATGAGAAATTGAGATCGTTGTGTAGGCAATCGTTTCTGACAAACCAAGGGCAACCTGTCATAAGCCGAATAGCTCGGTTCTGTGAAGTCTGGATCCGCCAGATTTGAGTCGCAGTTGCAGTTGCAGAACTAGTTTTGAACTCAAAATTGCGTGTACGCAGCCTGTAGCAAGTCATCATTAACCTATGGGAGATTGAGATAGTTGTGTAGGCAATCGTTTCTCACAAACCAAGGGCAACCTGTCATAAGCCGAACAGCTAGGTTCTGTGAAGTCTGGATCAGCCGGATTTGAGTCGCAGATGCAGAAGTTGCAGAACTAGTTTTGAACTCAAAATCGGGTGTACGCAGCCTGTAGCAATTCATTAACCTATGAGAAATTGAGATCGTTGTGTAGGCAATCGTTTCTGACAAACCAAGGGCAACCTGTCATAAGCCAAATAGCTCGGTTCTGTGAAGTCTGGATCCGCCAGATTTGAGTCGCAGTTGCAGTTGCAGAACTAGTTTTGAACTCAAAATTGCGTGTACGCAGCCTGTAGCAAGTCATCATTAACCTATGGGAGATTGAGATAGTTGTGTAGGCAATCGTTTCTCACAAACCAAGGGCAACCTGTCATAAGCCGAACAGCTAGGTTCTGTGAAGTCTGGATCAGCCGGATTTGAGTCGCAGATGCAGTTGCAGAACTAGTTTTGAACTCAAAATCGGGTGTACACAGCCTGTAGCAATTCATTAACCTATGGGAGATTGAGATTGTTGTGTGGGCAATCGTTTCTCACAAACCAAGGGCAACCTGTCATAAGCAAAACAGCTAGGTTCTGTGAAGTCTGGATCCGCCGGATTTGAGTCGCAGATGCAGTTGCAGAACTAGTTTTGAACTCAAAATTGCGTGTACGCAGCCTGTAGCAATTCATTAACCTATTGGAGATTGAGATTGTTGTGTGGGCAATCGTTTCTCACAAACCAAGGGCAACCTGTCATAAGCCGAACAGCTCGGTTCTGTGAAGTCTGGATCCGCCGGATTTGAGTCGCAGTTGCAGTTGCAGAACTAGTTTTGAACTCAAAATTGCGTGTACGCAGCCTGTAGCAAGTCATCATTAACCTATGGGAGATTGAGATTGTTGTGTGGGCAATCGTTTCTCACAAACCAAGGGCAACCTGTCATAAGCCGAACAGCTAGGTTCTGTGAAGTCTGGATCCGCCGGATTTGAGTCGCAGTTGCAGTTGCAGAACTAGTTTTGAACTCAAAATTTGTTAAACTTATCTCAATCCACTCATTATGGTCGCCAAATGATATGTATTTATTAAAACCTTTAGATAAAAATAAACATTAGGCTCCTTTGGCAGGGACCTAAATTAAAATCGTAAACGAGTTCCACTAGGTTCGTTCCATCCACCTCACCGCGGTTAACCCACGATCAGCACGCGGTCCACAGCCTCTATGATCGCGGTTGGACGACCGTAACCACGATCCAACCATGGATGGAACGCTCAACCGCAAGTGAGGTAAAATAGCGTTGCACCAGTCATTTCGTGTGACTCCACTCCATTGGAAACATTTTCATCGCCTTGACAACAGTCGAATGTAAACAACAACTCGTTGTAGTGATTTTCTATTCTCATTTTCAACAACTCATTGTAGTGATTTTCTATTCTCATTTTCTATTTCTGGCCGGTATTCATTTTTAAGTTCTCAACTTCACACACGAACACAGAGTACAAGACGAACGAACTAGGCACACGACGTACAACGAGTAGTATTTAATATCAGGAACTGTCCGAAGAAAAGTGATGGAAAATAAAACGTTCCACGAACAAAAGCAAGAAAATTAACGAATAGAACTGAAACAATGAAACAGACTCTTACCTAAATGAATTTCTCAGAATAAAATAGAGAATAGAGAATAAAGAAATGAATAGAGAAATGAATTTCTCAGAATAAAATAGAGAATAGAGAATAAAGAATTTCCCAGAATAGACCTACACGCATTGACGGTAAATTCGCAAGTGTTTTATCTTAGAAGAAAAACATATGAAATAATTATTTTGGGAAGAAACCAGGGAAAAATATAAATCAATACTGTTTGGGATTCAAATAAATCTTTATTTTTCAATCTTGAAGCCATTTTCCACAAGTAGGTTGAGGTGTCCACCCACCGAGCTCGAATTTCAAATGAGGAAGGTTATGAGTAGGTTTCAATTGCGTGATGTTTCCTATAACAACCGGAATGAACCGCACTCCATTGGGCGGTCGGTTTTGGTTCGACCGCGGTCGACCCGTGGTCAGGCACGTAGCCAGAAGGGGGGCCCATGGGGTCCGCCCCCCCCCCCCCCCACCCAAATTTTTTGATGAATTAAAAAATTATTCATGGTCAGGGTAGTAGCTATTATTTAACTAGCACGAACTACCAACAGAGAATATTCGTCTGATGTGAAAATCTTCAGACATTATTTTTATAATACTCATAGGTTCTGCTAATAGCTCCAATATGTAGAGTTAAGATTCCTGAGATAAGAAGTTAGATATTTCGGTACACGGACATGGGTCATGTATACGACCTTAAAGACAGAACAACGCCTCTAGCACTATACCTGAACGACCCGTGTAAGCCTTGCCGTGTAGCAAATTTTCATACCTTTCAGTACTCCAAATTTTTATTATGGTGTTCAGAAGCCTTCTGACATCTTCCCCTGAAGAGATTCCTTTCTCTATCTGGAGGGCAGTACTACAGAGGAATAAAATTCTCTCCGAATCTCGTATTCCCTCGGCTAGCCCTTTCACTTCATCAGCAAGGAGTGACACGCCGACCGCTCCCTGAGGTAACTCGTACTGCTTTCTTTGCAGACGCATGGCTCTCTGCTACAGCATGTCCCATCTTAATGTGGTCCAGCCTCCTGGAGAATTTAACATCCCGTCCCCGAAGCCTCTTATGAAATAGTTCTGAATAGGATCAGCATTTGGTATTGATATTATACTTTGAGTACCACGGTTGGTATTCAGGTTCTCTTCTTGTAAAGCCTCTAGAACAATGGGGACATTGGGTTGCATTGTCTCTTTGACTATTCACCAAGGTATCATCCATGTTACTGAGCTACATAATTACGTTGCTCTAACGATATCACAATAATAACAATAATTAAGTTAACATTTTTGGAATGAGTGAATGAGACAGGATTCGGCACTCAACTTTGAAGTAGGAATTTGAAGAAGTACGACTGGTAGTGTGAACCTGTCTGGTACGTTTTCCATCGGTTTTCGGTAAAAAAAAAAAAAAAAAAAAAAAAAAAACGCGATCTAACGCTTTGAAAATCGATTTTCTTGCGGAGCGGAAATTCACACAACACATCACCATCCGTTCCGGGATTAGAAAATTCATAAATTTACTTCATGGGATCTTGCAGTCTATGGGAAATTTATCTATCCTATGTGCGTCACGGGGTTCTTTATTCCGCCCCATACTCCTTACAATATCCTACGGGGAGAATGTTCCTAGATGTCTTCCTAACTTTTACGTTACGGGGTCCTGCAGTACCTTAGAAATTAAGATTAGAAAAATACCTTAGAAATAAGATGGGTAACGAACGCCTTTCTCATTTGACCATGATGTCAATTCATTATCCACTGTCGTTCGCGGCTGATAACGTGCTGGATTTGATGTCTTTAAAAGCAAACAGAAAAATCTTACTATAAATATTTTATGATCAACTAAATACCTAAAAATTGAACTTTTATTGTTGTATAAAGATCAAGATTTATCATGATTGTAAAAAATTGATTTAAATGTCACCTAAAATCCTTATTATGTACCTAAGACCTACTAAATATTTTTGCCTGATTAAAGATAGTATTTCATCGTGTTTGTAAAACATTTCTTCTCCTGTGACTTAAAATTCGTATTTTAAAATTTATTGAAATGGGAAGAGAGCCGGTGGGCGAGGGGGGGGGGGGGGGGGGGGTCTGGACCCTCCCCAAATCAAAATCCTGGCTACGTGCCTGGAGATAAAGTTTCCAATCTGGTTAGGGAAGATGTAACTTCAGAAGAACAACAATGGATAAGTATACCTTATTATGGGAAAATATCTGATAAAATTGGAAAAATTCTATCATTGAGGGGTTTCAAAGTGGGTTTGAAAACTAGAAATAGTCTTAGAGCACTACTAGGTTCCGTTAAAGACAAAATCAATGTTCAGGACGAAAGTGGGGTTTATAAACTAAAATGTTCTTGCAGCAACGAATACACGTCATGTATTATGACGTAATATGTATGTATTTAACTTACCTTAATTTTACATTATTCGAAGTTAATCAACCATCAATAATCAACCTGTCCGTGATTGAAGCTTTCTCACTCATCCAGCCAATTAACTGAATCAGTTTCACACTGACGCTAATGAGAACACAATAAAATTTCAAAATCCAATTCACTTTTCAGTATTTTCATTTTAGCTTCATGGCCGTATTTAACCACTTTTTCCAATTTTGATCTCTAAACCCGATTTTTAAAAAAGTTCCAGTCATGCAGCATGATCGTATGAGCGAATTTTCATAAATGGTCGTATTACATTTATGTTAAATTCTGTTGAAATTTGAGTACTTTGGGGACAAATAAAAATTTTATTATACATTTTATATCAAACTAACTTTTTGTCAGTAATATTCCAATGAACAAACGATTTTGTGGATTTTTACAATTTTTTCAAGTGTTCCTATCGATTTTTAGCTTATTTTAATGAAATTTAAGTACATTTTTCAGTACAATTTTGTGCTTAAATTTTTTAATGTCCTAGTTCATGTTCGATTAATTTTTTTCGAGTAGTATTCTGCTAAAAAATAGAAATTTGTTGATTTTTAGCAGTTTTTTGCCTTTTTCAGTGATTTTTCAAGTACATTTTTTGAAATTTGACCAATTTAATGTGCTTAAAAAGTGTTGTCCAACGAACTCATCCTTTCTTTTGAAATGCTTGATTTTTTGGCGAAAGAACGAAGTTTTTATCTCAATTCTATCGAGAGTTATCGTCTGGAATGACACATACATATATATATACATATATATATACATATAAAAAATAGAATAACTCACGTTGTTAGAGTTTTTAAAAACTGATTTATTGGAATATAACACAATACGGACTTGATACGGACTTGACGTTAGAAATAAACAAGATGAAGATGGCTCGGACGGCGGAACAAGACTGAAGCTTGGAGCCGCCTACGGGCTGTATATATAGGATAGTAATGCGTGATCAGCAGTTTGCTGTTACAATACGCCTAGTGTCGCCTAGTGTGTACGTAACTCCTCCCCGCCGAGACAAAATTTTGGGGTTAACAAAATTTTCAAAGTTCAAAGTTCAAAATTAATAAAAATTTTCAAAGTTCAAAATTTAAAGTTTCAAAGTTAAGTTAGTCCGCATTATTACAAATATGATATTACAAACATTACGTTACATTACATTTCCATTATAACAATGTCATAATACTACCACATAATACTAGTACGAAAATTGGTACAAAAAATTAGTACAAATTATTGCAAAAATACAAAATTAATACAAAAATGCAAAATTACAAAAATACAAAAATACAAGATTAATACAAATTAATACAAAAATACTAGTATGAAAATTAGTACATTAACAAAGTACAACCTAAAACCTATTACATGATAATACAGAGAAAAACAGAGTTTTGATTACAAATTACAGAAATTAGGTTACAGATGCTTGCACTGCATTGTATTGTACTGTTTTGTACTACTGTTTTGTATTGTAATGTTGTACAATAAAAATACGGTTACTGATGGTTTGGGGAAAGCCTTACTTTTCTTTTGTGGCGGTAGTACTGGGTCATAATGTATGTGACGAGTGACACGAGGAATAAGTACAGGAGGATGGTCCAAAAGCTGGGTGTTTTGAGTTTCTCATAATACGAGATGGGAATTGCGGCATTATTTTGGTTTGTTCGAGACCTTTTAGTTTGTATGTCTCTTAGTTTGAGAGGGTTGTATTGTCGTGATGTCTATTTCCGTATGGGTGAATTGTTTCGGGGTGCAAACAAAGTTTGCACATGGTTTCTAATAGGTATCAGTTTCGCGAATGGATTCCGTATAGGGTTCATACTTTGACCTTTGTATGAATAAATCGTGTTCCGTTAACAAAGGTATTTGTAATTTCGGTATTAATTCGTAATTGTGATGTCGCTGACGTGTTATTGATCATGCGCGTTTTGAATTTTCCGAATAATTTGATCGTCGTAACGGGTTTAAAAACAGGGTGTCGTACGGTAGTGAGTAATATTTGATTAGTGCATAGGTTCACGGGTTGGTCTCTGATACTTATTGTCGTTACGGTGTTGCCGATAAAATTCGAGTGTACTGTAAGGCCAGACAAAGTTTCTAAGTTATCGGAGTGAGAGTGAGTTTCTCCTCCCTCCTCCGGATCAAAGTTGGCTATCAATGAGTCGGAAGACTCATACTCGTTTTCGATTGCGTTTAGATTTTGCGAGACAGATTTTGGACTCGGCGAGACAGACTTTGTTTGCGGCGGTCGGGACAGCGCGTCAGCGTTCGTGTTTAATGCTAGGATTTTTGTATACTATCTCAAAGTCGTGAGCCTGAAGTTTGGTTTTCCAGGCGGGCGTTTAGAAGTAGGTTGAGGAGCTTGAAGGTGTTCTAGTGTTTAATGCTCCTTACTATCTCAAAGTCGTAAGCCTGAAGTTTGGTTTTCCAGGCGAACAGCCTTGAGCTAGGTTCTTTGTGGGTAAATGACTGAGGGGGCGATGGTCTGTGTAGATTGTGAACTTCCTTCCAAAAAGGTATGGTCGGAAATAACCCACAGCGTAGACTATTGCAAGGAGTTCTTTCTCGATGGGCGAGTATTTCTGTTCAGAGTCATTTAGTGTACGACTGGCGTAGGCAATCGGGAGGTCCGCATTGTTAGTTATTTGGCTGAGAACAGCTCCTAATGCTACGTTACTCGCGTCCGTTGTGAGGTGGAAAGGTTTGGTAAAGTCAGGATACTGAAGTATCGGATCATTGCACAGGAGGTTTTTACACGTTTCAAAGCAGTTTACGTAATCGGGGTCCGTTATGTCTATCGTCGCATCCTTTTTTAAACATTGAGTTAAGGGTTTAGTCAGTCGGGCGAAGTTGTTGATAAATTTTCTGTAGTACCCTAACAGTCCTAGAAAACCCTTGATTTCCTTTGGTGTTTTAGGAATAGGATATTTCTGTATGGCTGATATTTTATCGGGGTTAGGTTTTACTCCCTGTGGGGTTACTACATGTCCTAAATAACTAACTTCGCGTTTGAGGAAGTCTGTTTTGTCGAGTTGTACCTTTAAGTTCGCGTCCCTAAGGCGTTTAAAAACGGCTTCTAAGCGTTGGATGTGCTCTTGCAGGCTAGTACTGAATACTATTATGTCGTCGAGGTAGACACAACAGTACTCGTTAGCAATTCCGCGTAATATGGTGTCAATAGCACGTTGGAAAGTCGAGGGTGCATTACGCAATCCGAATGGGACTCTAGTCCATTCTAGATGGCGTGTGGGCGTGCTGAACGCTGTTTTCTCAATACTGTTCGGATCCATCTCAATCTGGTGAAATGAGGATTTCAAATCGATCGTACTAAAGTATTGGCACCTCCCTAATTTGTCTAGTAATTCTGAGACTTGGGGAAGAGGGTATTTGTCCTCTATCGTTTTTTGGTTAAGCTTCCTGTAATCGACAACAACTCGAAATTTTTGTTTACCGCTATTGTCTGCCTTTTTTGGGACAATCCAAATGGGGGCGTTCCAAGGGCTTTCAGAGTTTCTAACGATGCCTTGTTGAAGTAATTCCTCCATTTGTTTGTCTAGTTCCTCTCTGTATATTTCGGGGAACCTATAGTTTTTCGCGTATACCGGTACATTGTCTGTCGTCCTAATCACATGTTTTACGTTGTTTGTGAAGGTCAGGTAAGTGCCGTCTTGATGAAAGATATCCGCGTATTTTATTACTAACTGGGAGATAGCTGTTTTTTCTTCCTCGTTCATATGGTCCATCCTGAGTTGTCCTAGATCGAATTTGAATTTGGGACAGTCGAAATTGTTGAAGTTTTGACTCGGATTTTGTGATTCGTGTGATGGTGTTAATTCGTCCGGGGTAATCTGTTCAACTGTTACAGGGAATGTTTGTACGAGTCTCGTGGGTTTTTCTTCTGAATTTAGGACGTGAACATGGGCTTCGAAGTTGTCTACTCGTACTAAGCATTGTGGTATTTCTATGGGACCTATCTTTTGGTAAGGGACGATAGCGTCACCTTCTTTAACATTGTTTATTTTCAATTTGATTTGTTGGACGCACCTACTGTCAATGTTATGGATTTCGTTGGTTTTGAGGTTTAAAAATTGGAGGGGTATGTCAACCTTTGGTGTTCTTAGGACGTTTTCATGCAGCATTATTCCGGCTCGCAGTAGTCTAAGATTGTCTAAGCCCAAGAGGAGGTCAAATCTGCTGTGGAAATCGAAGATGTTAAATTTTAAATTTAGACCTTGGGTTTGGAAGAGTTCGCCACATGGGACCATTGCGTTAGTTTTTGCCTTAGAAATTCCGTGTACGGTTTTTACAAGGAAAGTACTTTGGGAAATTTTGTCGGGGAAAAATTTGTTGGCTATTTCGGGGTTTATAAAACTTGCAGAAGCACCAGTATCGATTAGAATTTTTAGGTTTAGTTTAGGCATAGTTATGTACGTTAGTTCGTCAGTCGGTTTAGAGTATAGTGACATTAGGTCGTATGTGGGGGTTCGAGGCTGGTGTGGTCTAAAAAATCTGTGATTTCGTCTATGTTATGTTCATAGATCGGGTCGATGTCCTGGGTCTGTTCATCTTGTAAGATTTGCCAAGTTTCGTGGTCCCGATTTTGTTCCTCAGAGTCGGGAATTTGGGGTTCGTCATTTTCGAGGTTATGGAAATTTGGGTTGGATGTTCTCCAAGACATAGGCGTCCATTTTTGAGATTGGGGTTTCGCCGTTGGGGTTCTATGGGAATTAGTTTGAGATGTTTTGGGTTGTTGAGCAGGCCTATTGTATGTTTGCGCGTTTTGGTTTGGGGAGGTTTGGTTTTGATGTTGATTTGGGGTATATTGAGGTTTCGGTTGGTATTGAGGTTTCGGTTGCCAAGGTGGGCCGGGCCTCGACTGGCCGCCTTGGGCAAGGCTTTGCAATAGTTGGTAGGCTTTAGCAACTGGTGTTTGGTATTGGTTTTGAGTGGGTCTGGGCGTGAAGCGCGATGTTTGTGGTTGAAACGAGGGGTTTGGTCTTGGGACGTTCCGGCTCGTTGACGCAGCGGCAGGTTGATAAGCCGGATGAGCGGAAGAATAACCTGGGGAAGGTTTGTTCCTGGGTTTTAGGTTGAAGTCGTTTGTCAACATAGTGAGAGCCATTCCCAAACTGGTTGGGCCTTTGGTCCTTAAGAGGCCACCCAATGGTTCCGAAATACCATGAGCGAACACTCTTAGGGCGTAATTTTTCATATACTCCGTTAAAATCGGAGCAGCGCTGCCCATATTCAGTTTGATGTAGGCAACCTGCGCATTTAATAGATGGCAAAGACGGTCGTGGAAATTGAAACAATCCTCTTGTGGGAGCTGTTTCAATTCACTCATTTCTTGTAATAGAGTATACGTATCCCTTTTGTCGCTATAAGTTTGAAGTAGCGCTCCCCTTAGTTCCTGATAGTTATCTATAGAATTTATGAATATTTTTTCCGTTACTTTGGGACCTAACTTTGAAGTGAATGTCCCCATGATTACTTCATTTTGAAAGTTATCTGGGTCGTTGTGGTCGTGGAATTTCTCAAATATTTTATCACATTGTTTTATAAATTTGGGTAAAACGAGGGGTTCCCCGTTAAATTCCGGGATTAACCTATCATATTCTTTTCGGAATATTTGGGGTATTTGTTGGTTTGGACCTAGTTGTGGGTTTACTTGTGGGAAATTGTGTTCGGGCGGAAGTGGTGGATTTTCAATTGGAAGTTGTGGTTGATTTTCAGGGGGAAATTGTGGTGGATTTATTTCGGGTATTTCGGGTATGGGGTTCAGTGCCTGACGAATCAGGGCGGCCCCATTTATTGGTGGTGGTCCGAGTGGAAGGGGAATATTAGCGACGTTATTAGAATCCATGGTTCTGTGGAGTCGTTGTGAGCTCCAATCCCAAAAGCTAGTTTGGGGTTTCGGTTCTTTGACTTTGGGAATTTTGGTGTGGAATTCAGTTATCAGTTAGTTAAACAGTAGACATGCACATACAATACAAGGAAATAAAATGAAATTTATGAATTAATTAATTAATTAGAGTAAAAGATTAGTCAAAATAAAAGATGAAATAACACAAACAATGAAATTGGTTGAATTAATGAAATAAAATCGAATGTAGTTGACGCGGGAACTTAAATTACGATCTTGCGAAGGTCGCGAGAGGTGAAGGTCGTCAGAGTTCCTCCGCGGGTGCCTCTCCCCCTCCGATAAGACGAGAGATAACGTCAGGCTCTCGCGGGGCGAACAGGATGTGAGTTGGCTGAGATAAAGATTGTCAGCCAAGGTTCCGTCGAGTGAACGACAAAAGTTATTTGTGTCCAAGTTAACTTGTTTACTTGGAGTGAACGACAAAAGTTATTTGTTTCCAAGTTAACTGTTGGTGAAATCGCACCAGGTGTGGGCGAGTTTGAATTGCACTATTCGAATTGCACTGTGTGCGAGCGATGAATGCGTGCGAATAACGATGAGCACTGGGTGTGTGCGTGCTGGGTGTGTGCGAGAAATAATACGATGAGCACTGGTTGCGTGCGAAATTAACGATGAGCACTGGGTGTGTGCGAAATTAATTATGAGCACTGGGTGTGTGCGAAATTAATTATGAGCACTGGGTGTGTGCGAAATTAACGATGAGCACTGGGTGTGTGCGAATAATTACTGAAGAAGTAGTAGGTCTCGTATTGGTTGTTTACTTACAGATGTTGGAGTGTCATGCTGTAAGGAGTCTTGCCCGTTGGTAATCCCAATAGAGTTCCGTCGTATTCGTCGAAGAAACACTACCGATCCGAACCGGAGTTGTAAAATGTAGGTTCCGATAGAGTTTACGTCGTATGCGTCGAAGAAAACACTATCGATCCGGAGACTGCGCCAAAAATAGAATAACTCACGTTGTTAGAGTTTTTAAAAACTGATTTATTGGAATATAACACAATACGGACTTGATACGGACTTGATGTTAGAAATAAACAAGATGAAGATGGCTCGGACGGCGGAACAAGACTGAAGGTTGGAGCCGCCTACGGGCTGTATATATAGGATAGTAATGCGTGATCAGCATTTTGCTGTTACAATACGCCTAGTGTCGCCTAGTGTGTACGTAACTTTATATATATATATATATATATATATATATATATATATATATATATATATATATATATACATATAAAAAAGCGTTAAAATCCAGGAATCATTTCAGAATGTTTAAAAACAGATTTCGATGAAGAAAATTTTTGAAAATTTTTATTTTAAAATTTTAGGAGCCATTGCCATTTCTTTCAGTATTTTCATTTTAGCTTCATGGCCGTATTTAACCACTTTTTCCAATTTTGATCTCTAAACCCGATTTTGTTAAAAATATATTTTAGTTTGCAAGAACCCCTAATTTGAATAATAAATATATGAAGTGTAGTTATTAAATTTAATATCTCCGAAACCAACCAAATAGCTTTTACAGAACGCAAATAGCTCTCTCAATTCACAAGATATTTATTTATCAAAATCGGCTCATTTTAAGACGCTACTAGGCGGCGAATTGGGCAACTAAACCCGTGATACGTAGCCTTAACTTCCACAGAATTGTTTAGGTTTTGATGACAATTTCAGGGAATAAGCGTAACATTAGGGTCTCGGAGTTGTTTATACAGTCACTGCGGAGATATATAAGAAGCTTCTAGAGTAGAGTGATTCTATATACAGTCAGGAACAATAGTTGATATATATTGAGATGCTTGAATTGCATGTGCAATTCAATAGTGGATTTTGCAACAATGCAAAGCTCTACGCCATTCACTCGTTCCCACTGTTTCAGACGAGTAGAGTTGACAAATCTTCCACGTTGAAATATGCAAGTCCGTGGAGTAAAATCTCAAGGAGAAATCGTAATGAATTGGGTTGGCGTATTCTTTCCCGCCCCATTCACTTGCTCGCAACGTGCTCTGGGAGCCTAAGGTAACTTTACCTTGAATGCAGCACCGCCAGCCCTTTTCTCTTCCCTAAAACCTTCAACTAGCCGAAAAGGCGGTCGGCACTTTAGGGGTTGGATTACAACCCCCTCAACTACCTGCACGGAAGATTAGGCCGGGAGCCTCTCAGTGATGATTAAAGACCTCGGGGGAGTTGGAGCGTTTAAAGTTTTGCTTAGTCGGGCGGCTGTGGGCTCTCAAAGTTGGAAGGTTTGATCTTGATAAGAAAATGATAAGGTTGCATTAGCATAGATGAGAATGAGGTACCTACTCTGAAAACAGTTGAGGTATCATTCAAGGAAAGGTACTTTTCCGTTATAACCCCCCCCCCCAGTCTTCAACACGCCCGCCCGATGTTTCTAGGCATTACTTCTTACTTAGATTACATATCATATTTACGTAGATATTGGTGACAATTTCAAGCTGTGGGATGAAATTACGTTATTAAAAAAACGCTGCAAATTATTACACAAAAGTTTATTATTTCTGTATCATACAGACCTTCTACGTAGTAAACTGATCGTAATTATTTAGCCTCACTTATATAGTACTAGCCGCTCCGACTCGCTACGCTCGCCTCCACGTCCAGCCGGGGGGCAAGCCCACCGGACCCCCCATTAAATTGCTCGCTTCGCTCGCGAAATGTGGCATGTAGGGAATTTTGCTCGCTTCGCTCGCAAAGTGTGGCATGTAGGGAATGCTGCTCGCTTTGCTCGCAAACGATAGATCCCTAAGGGTAGGTTTAACGTGTGTAGGGGATGTTGCTCGCTTCGCTCGCAAACGGTAGATCTCTAAGGGTAGGTTTAACTTCTGTTGGGGATGCTGCTCGCTTCGCTCGCTTGAGGAAGTTATACTGCCCACCCAACTTGGCAGACGTTTTTTTTCAGTTGGGAATTCTTACAAACAAATTAAATCTTATAAAACTACGTGGAACCACGAAAAGTTTATTCGGGGATGTTGCTCGCTTCGCTCGCAAGGTATTGCTGTATATGTGTAGGAAAAAGCCCGTATTTATTCTGTTGAAATGGCTCTCGCTTCGTTCACAAGGTACCTATGTGTACCTGCTCGCAACACCGAAACCTGTACCTGGGTCATCAAACCCCTTGACGTCTTCGTAGAGCCTTCTCGCGTCCGGGGCACAATTAATTTCTCATATTGATAGTCTCGCTTCCCTCTCGCATTTCGACCGACTTCCCGTCACTTTTTTCGATATCCGATTTCGGATTCAGCGGGATCAAACCTTTATTTTGCCCGCGAAAACCGTTCCGAAAAACGTACCTTTATGGGGTATATTTTAATGGGAAAAAACCTAGTTTTTCGTCGGACTTTTCGAGAAAACGGGTCCGCACTCTCGCATTTTTTTGACGCATTTCCCGATACTTTTTTGGCGATCCGATCGCGCCGTCGTCTTCCTCGTAGGAAAACCTACGAAACCGGTATTTTTCCGGAATTTTCAACGGCCGTTTAGAGGGGTAGGGGAAGCGGGGAAGTCCAAAAAGCGCACATTAATTCTTACTTCGACCCCCCTCCCGCCCTACTGCCCATGGTTCGGCTGGGATTAGACAATTTTAAATTCGCTTATACACCCTATCGGAAAATCCCAAGAAGATCCCCCCACTCGTAGACTCCCCCCACTCAGCCGTTTGGCCGTGCATAGACACGACAGACAGACAAACAGACAGACGGAGTTTCATTCTTATAAATAGTATAGATTTACTATCAAAACTCGGGGCTTCGCGCATCCAATATTTGGTTCACTCGTTCACTGCATTACAGCTCCAGGACCCCATAATTTTACGCTTTATCCCTTCCCTCTCCCCTCCACTCCCTTCCATCTCTTCCCTCCGCCTCGCCCTCCCTCTCACTCTCTCTCCCGCCCACCCTCTCCCACCCACCAGGAGTGCGCGCGTGCGTAAGTCTAACACTCAAAGCCTCGAAAAAGACACTTTTTCGCCCGTTTTTGGCCCATAGCATCTATGCGAGTAAAGCGATCGGGATGGTTAAACGTTAGGACCAACTAGACCCGAAATGGAGTCTATGTGCGAAAGAACGGGTTTTTTAAGTCAATTCTTAGGCCTTTTATGGCCCGGATGGTGGACAGTGAACGGCGAACAGCGGACGGACATTTCAAATTTGGATTCTACGCACCTTGAAACGTAAAGTGACAAAGTTTGAGGGGGGGTTATAAAAATTTTTTGCTACACGATCACATAGGCTTATTATTGGGAATAATAAACCAAAACAGAAGGAAAAAACGCTGCAAATTATTACACAAAGGTTTATTATTTCTGTATCATACAGACCTTCTACGTAGAAAACTGACCGTAATTATTTAGCCTCACTAATCCAATATTTGGTTCACTCGTTCACAGCTCGGTTCTGTGAAGTCTGGATCCGCCGGATTTGAGTCGCAGTTGCAGTTGCAGAACTAGTTTTGAACTCAAAATTTGTTAAACTTATCTGAATCCACTCATTATGGTCGCCAAGCGATGTGTATTTATTAAAACTAGATAAAAATAAGCATTAGGCCCCTTTGGCAGAGACCTAAATTTAAAAATTATAATATATAGGACAAGGGCGTACGCAGACTTTTTGCTCTACTGGGGCCACAGCTACAAGACCGATGTAGGCAAAAACAATCATGCAAAAAATGAGGGTAAATGCAAAGTTATAATTTATATAAAATGTAATGAATTGAGAACAACTTGAAAATTATTATTACTACAACATCAAACGCCTGGGGTGTTCACAAAAAAGTTTCAACACTTCATCAACAAATTGATTTTTCTGTAGTACATAATACCCTTTTTCATCCAAAATGTATGCCATAGCTCAGTCTCATTTCAATGAGGGTATCCAGACCACATAACTTACAAAAGTGGGTCAGTCGCTGTTTGAGTTCTTCCTTTGACATTTTCAACATCTTCGATGGATGAATTTGTTACATAATCATCCGAAAATCTGTCTTGTAATGAATGGACTTAGTACTGAATCAAAACATGCGAAGTACAGAGATTCTTTCCAATATCCTGCTGAGCTTGAAGTTGTTTGGTTGGAACAATGTTGTTGACGTTCAACTATTTGAATGTCCAAGATCAATGTATCAGAGCATTCACATTTCTCTCTGATAATAGTCTGTAACGTGACCACGAGATTTTTACACTCCAACAGCTCCATCTTCTTCGATTGTAGGTTATTAACCAAAGGTTCCAAAATGGCGTAATACTTGGCGATGATGTCAAGACAAATAATAAATTGTGATTTTATTGCTGCACAATGGAGTGGAAAAGCAACTTTTCTTGTTGCAGCATTGCCCTCTCTAGATAGTGTTTCCAGGCCTTCAATAAGCGCCACGTATTGTTCTCTGAAAATCCTTATAGATAGATATTTGTGTGACCAACGATTTTCACAAAATGCAGGGATTTTGGCGCATATCTTCGTCTTAGTGCCGAATCTCGAAAGAAATTGATTATTTCCTTGATTACTGAAACTGTGTTGCGAATTTCAGGGACCTGATTGAGATCATTAACGACTAAGTTCAATCTGTGGCTTGCGCAGTGGACAAAAACTGCATTTTTTAAATGCTCACGCATGATTGTCTGGACACCACAGATAGGTGCTCAATTCAAGAATTCAGGATAGTTAGGTACACAAAGTATCCAACGTAATAAAAGGGCAGGTATTGCAGAAGAGTAGGTAGGAATTAGTTGTTCATTGTAGAAGAAAATGCGTAGGTATTAATTTGTGTGACGAGATATAGCATTTCCAAGCCAAATGAAACCTTTTCCAAGTCAAATGAAACCTTTTGCAAGTCAAATGAAACCTTTTCCAAACCAAATGAAACCTTTTCCAAACCAAATGAAACCTTTTCCAAACCAAATGAAACTTTTTCCAAATCAAATGAAACATTTTCCAAACCAAATGAAACCTATTGAGAAAAAAGTCCAGTCATGCAGCATGACCCCATGAGCGAATTTTTGCAAACGGATTTCTGCATAAAATTTTTTCAAAAATTCACATTCTACAAATTTTGAGGCGAGAACAATAGCTTAATTTTCTTCAAAAATTCGCTAATGATTGAACTGAGGTACCTAGATAGGTAGGTAACCTGCAAGTTGCAGGTAGATGCAATTGTACCTATCATAGAAAGACGTTGACAAAATGAAAATTCGATGAATTTCAGGCATAGGATAACCGAAGTGGATCTCACCTTAGTAGAATAGGAAACAAGTAAGTTTGAGAAATTTCTGACTGTTGAATGTGAGCGGGTACCTACCTATCTAGTACCTCAGTTCATTCATTTTCTCAATAGGTTTCATTTGGTTTGGAAAAAGTTTCATTTGATTTGGAAAAGGTTTCATTTGGTTTGGAAAAGGTTTCATTTGGTTTGGAAAAGGTTTCATTTGATATGGAAAAGGTTTCATTTGACTTGGAAAAGGTTTCATTTGGCTTGGAAATGCTATAACTGTGGAGTAGGTAGTCTACTGGGGCAGGTGCCCCAGTTGCCCCACCCCTGCGTACGCCCTTGATATAGGAGTCAGGTCCAGGATCGTTTGGGTAACATGGGCCACGTCCGTACTTTCATGTAGTCTTTGATATAAAATAGAGATGAGATACCGAAGCAGCTTCTAACAATGACAAAATAGGCTGTTGGTAGTTATATTAATAGATATCGAATAGAAATAGCACCAAAAAATACATATTATGGTATGTAGGATTTCTAACAAAATTACAAACTTTCAATTGCGAATATCTCAAAACTATGATTTTGGACTTAACCCACTTTCCCCAACTATCACAGATATATACATAATATATATTATATGAAAATTCATATCTCTGCTATCATAGTGTCCGGTGTTTTGCCCACACCACCTGGCAACTTTGGTTCAATATGATGAAGGTTAATATCTAGACTTGTCACCCACGCATTTCCCCCTATTCCACAGTTGTTAATCTCATTTCGCTGGGATCTCTCATTTTATCTCTCTACCGTTCGTTTGCTCTAAGAGTGCGAGAAAAAAAGAGAGGCGAAGCGAACGGAAAAAAACCAAAGTAGGAAACCGTGTTCGGACTCTGATAAGTTCAACGTAACAGCTCGATAATTCAGATTGAGTGCGATGTGATTGGCAAGTTACAAACATGAGTTCGTTATAACAGGTTTTATCTCTTTATCGTCGTTCTCATCAGGGCGGGGATGACATACGCTAGAACTTGACGCTCCTTGATTTGAAGAGAAAAAAAAGGCTGATTCACCCGTCATTCATGATTTGGTTATCTTCCTCGATATAAAATCGATCCTATTGCGAGATTTTGAACACTTCTAAAACCCAGGAATTGGAATTCGGCTTAAATCGTCGCTTCGACCAATCAGAATGCATCACATGAACAGTTGTCGTTCACCATGGTTATATTTCTTAGTTTATTAACACGTAAAATTCTCAATCTTGTACCTACTATTCAGTTTTGTCTAATAAATCCTTATGCTTACAAAGGTTTAAACGTTATTACATGATCGATATAATCGTTTATCTTGGAAATGTCCCGTGGAATCCTTGGTTCCCAAGCTGGCCTCTGTCGTTTACATGATTCAACGACTGTCCAAGGTTATTTCGAGCGACGTCTTGAGAACAGTTTATTTCACTTGCTTTGCCAGGAGAGTTGCATATCTTATACTATTGGGCAACTCGAGCCATGCTGTAGAGCAGGGGTGCTCAAACTTGAACTGCTGGCGATCTACCTCAATATTTTTAGACTACTTACGATCGACTCTGAGAGGCTGCAAGTATGTGTGATGCAGGGTTGTCGTACATACACGATGCACCCTACCTACCTAGGTAGGGTGTACCGTAGCATACATAGATATTAGCTTTCCGCACAATTTACATTATTTTAGTCAAGGTTTGGGTTAGGTTTACTTAAGTTCTTCTCTACAATATCAATGAAAAAACTCCTAGCTATTCAAAATTGCGAGTTTATTCGTTGTTACAAAACAAAAGAGTTACATATGGTGTTAAACTCAACTAAGGAGTGACTTTGGATGTTGAAGCGTGGCACTGCATGTCCTCAGCATACTTTTCATACGATGGAGCGTAACCACTGATTGCCAATCGCAAGCATGATGACATATGATCGTCAGTTAGTCGATTGCGATATTTTGACTTAATTATCTTCATATCAGAAAATGCAGACTCGCACAAGTAAGTTGACCCAAACATTGCCGTCAGTTGAAGGGCGATTTGCGTATTTACGCAATGATTGGGCGATTCGGATATTTATCTTCAGACAAAAACACCAGAAATTTGTATCAGATGCTGTAGCTTTGAGATGTATATCTGATATAATCTGCACCAACTCATTTTCAACAGAACATGAGTTCATATTAAAGGAATTAGCTACTTCAGTAGCTAATTCCTCAATGTTTTTACATGAAAAAGGATAACTCATAAATGATGCTATATTTGCCAATTTACTGCAATCAAGCAGTGTTATTACGTAATAAATTTTTGTAGTTTAGTAACCTACTTATTAAAAAATTTTTTCTTCTCGAGATCTACTCAAAAAGCACTCGCGATCGACTGGTCGATCGCGATCGACCGTTTGAGCACCCCTGCTGTAGAGATTTTCACGTTCCAAAAGAGGGCTGTTAGGATCATGTGTGGGCTCACTTGGAGTGAATCCTGCAGGATCTTTCTCCCTGCTTCGAATCCTGACTGTAGCAAGTATGTACGTGTTGACAGTCCTCAAGTACGTAAAGTCAGACGTTTCTATCTTCGCAAGTACTTCACACTTCCACGAGTATAGCACTAGAATTAAAACAATTTATGCCCGCCTTTCAATCGTCTTAGTGTCCCCCTGAATTGCAACCCCATGCAGGTTGGTGCAAGACTGTTCAACTCGTTGCCGCCATTAATCCGGGACCTTAGTTACCGCCCATTCTGCAGGGTGGTGAAAGACTCGCTTCTACAAGCTGAACTTTATTCTCTGGACGAGTACCAGCATGTGAAGTGGTTGAAAGTTTGTCCCTAGTCATAGTTCAATCAATTTTTTTATTTGCATCTGACTTATCAATTTATTTCATTCTTGTTTAATCCGTTATTTTTGTATTGTGTTTGTATTATTCCTATATTTTTGTATTACTCCTGACTTTTGTACTGCTTTTCAGGCCTTTACAAATAAAACAGATTATTATTGCAAATTATTATTATTGACCAAATTCACAAAAATCTCATCGTGTACCGGGTGTCCCGGAATACAATCTGCCCTGTTCACAAGAAAATTCTACAATTAATTTATAACAGAAGTTGAGAGTTTTTAGCAAATTTTCGTAGAAAATGAAGCTATTGCAATGGATCGGAAACTTTTAAAATCAAAATTTTTGAAAAATTTCTTCATTGCAATCCGTTTCGAGGCATTCTGCAACAATTCCTGAAGTTTGCGCTTATATATATATATATATATTTATATATAAATATATCACTTGAATAGTGGCTCTAAGAGAGCTAGGTAGTATATGAAACGAAAAGAAAGAATATATTCACTTCACAGACTAGTTTTAATTTTCCGGCTTAGATGCCTTTTTTAAACTATAAAAGAGAAAAATAAATTTTTTGCTAAGATTTAATTTACAACATTGGCAAAGGAACTTGAGTTGCTTAGGATCGATTTGTTGCATTATTAAGGAGCGCTTTGCCTTTTATGTGGGAAAGGAAGAAACATAGCTGAACCTGAGAGTCAACAATCATCGCGCATCCGTGGTCAATCCCAATGATGACCAGTGAGCAGGCATGCTATGATCCATGGTTCCTCATTCGATGATTGTTTCGGAATAAGAGTTTTGAAGAAAATGGGACCCAAGGATAATAAGCGGTTGCTTCACCAGTCCGAAAAAGCTCACAGCAAAGTTTTGAAAGCCTACACTCCTCCAGGACTAAAGAGAAAAATAAATTCGTAGTTCCTCCCACTTGACTCGACTCAGCATTGCAAAACTCCCTAAATACTGTGCCCTGGCCCCTCAATGGCTTTCGGTAATTCATTACAACTAACAATTTGTAGAAGGAATCAGAAGGAATAATTAGTTTTAGGCTCAAAAGTTATTTTTTGGGCGCTACCGGACTCCTAAATGTTAATTTTTCAACTTTTTCTCCGAACAGCAAATAATAACGTTTTTTCAACAAGCTGTTGCGCATTTACGAGTGGTTCAAAATTTGAAGTGAACTTAGTGCATTTCGTGGAGAATTTTGTCTACTTTAAATCATATGCAATGACAATTTTCGAAAATTGCATAGTTTTCAAGATATAAGCTGAAAAAAGTTCGAAATGTTCGAGATTTTCTCCAAATTTTGAACATACACCACACTCGAATCAGAAGGCGAACCTCAAAAACGGATTCAGCACCCGAAAAACATAAGGAAAAGTTGAAAAAAAAACTTAATAGGGGTTAAAAAACTTAAACTTAACTTAACTTTTAAAACGTTGTCTCTGAAAACCCTTTCCTTACAGGACTATTAGGTACACAAGAAGAATCCAGCAATAGCGGTTTCTCAGTCTGCCATCATTGGACTTTATTATGTTAGAAAATGAACGATATTCAGATACAACACAAAGTTTTAAAACTATAATAATATGAAAGGTACTCTTCTAGGTACTAATAGTTTCAACAGAAGTAAACTAATATTTATTTCTACATAATTGAGTGTAAACGAATATACCTAGGTATTGTACCAGTATGAAGATCACCAAGGCGAGAGCAGTCATAAACAGGGTGTTCCACGAAAAGGTTACAGCCCCCCCCCCTCAACCCTTTCATTTCCTCTAAATTCAGCGTAAAAAATTGATACCAACGCTATTTTTCATAATTTGTCCGTAGATCTCAGGAAAAATACTTTTGCGCGCCCAGTTGCCCCAGAAGTGGCGTAGATGACATTATTTTATTTTATTTATTTTTTTCGAATGTGAACTTCCTTTTTCATTACAGATTTGGATTCTACGCAAAATTTCATGAATTTGCGACCCCTCACGTGATTTTTTTGACCGCGCGTAAGCCATTCCGTGTGTTAGCACATGAAATTTCACAATTTTCCATTCCCTTTCCTTCCTCCTTCCTCCACCGGGCTGGGGACCAGATATGGCGGAGCTAAAATAAAAATAAAAACAAACACTTCCTTTAAAAAAATTTAAAATACCCTCTAGTGGAGGAAAATCATGAAAAAAGGAACTTCAAACGAGCATTTCGAGCAAGTGCTATTAAGTCCCTTTTTTCATTTTTTCCCCCACCAGATGGCATTTTTAATTTTTTTTAAAGAATTGTTCGTTTTTAAACTCCTCCATATCCGGTCCCCAGCCTGATTGAGAAAGGAGGAGGGAAAAGGAATGGAAAATTATGAAACTTCACGTGTAAACACACGCCTGAAAAGATGATTTTTTCACGCAAAATAACGAAATTTCTGTCATTATTCGCCTAAAATCGAATCAAAGAAAGAAAGTGGATGGGTGTAGAGTCCGACTGCCCATCTAAATGGACACTAAAAAAACTGAGTTGCTAAACAATTTTCACACATATTTTCAAGTCTTTATAGAGTATTGTCACCAGGAGACTTGGATTCTTGGGACCAACTATACTCATCCTAATTTTAATTAGTCAAAAGTATCCATTTCAATGATAATCTAATTTATTTCACCAATTTTTCATTTTTCAGAGTTTTTTGTTTGCTGACAACAGCCAAAATTCGCTGGAAGAAGACATCGTTGATCCCATTTTGGTTGATGATGCTTCAGAGTAGAGCTTTGGGAATGGAGATGTTGATGAGGATCTCAATTGTGATGATCTAGAAGTACAGAAAGTGGTGCCTACTGGTGAGGACATAACTAGAAATTATGACTGGTGAACTCCAGAAAATTCAAGATTACTTATGACAACAACTTTGGAGAACAACCCTGTGATGAAGAACAGGAATCGGCCATGACCCTGATGAAGAACAAGAAGCAGGTGACCCAGGATGTGAGGCTGATGAGAATGAGGGCCCGAACAGTAACTGTATTTCCGAACAGTAACTTATACAGTAACTGTATTTAAGAACGAAGCCAAAATTCGTAAAAGGAAAACAGCCCTCAAATCCCAGGGAAGAAGGGTGAAAAAAAAAACCTTTCACTCTGCGAACTTAGATGCAGAATGATAGTGATATGAATGCAGTTCAGCGGGGGAGACAGAGTCCCGATGTCCATTTATTTGGACATTTCGCAATTAGCGAATTTTGAAGAAAATTAAGCTATTGCTCTCGCCTCAAAATTTGTAGAATGTGATTTTTAGAAACAATTTTATGCAAAAATCCGTATCAGGCTATTCTGAATCATATTCTGAAGTTTAACGCATTTTTTAATGTATGTATGTATGTATGTATATTACATTTGTCTTTAACTGTATGTATGTATGTGTCATTCCAGACGATAACTGTCCGTAGAATTGTGCTAGAAACTTCAAACAAATTTTAAAATGGTAAGGACACAAAACGAAAGTTCAAGTTCGTTGGCCAGCATGATCGGATTACATCTTCGGGTTGAAATTTTCAAAAATGTAGTCAACAATTTCAAAATCGCCTGTTTTTTGCGATTTGTTGTGCGAAATAATTTTTTCAGCTCACTAACATGTGGTATATTCGGAATCAGCGTAAAATTTCCTATAAGAATATGTATCAAGTTTTCAAAAATTTCAAAGTTGAAAAATCAGTCAAAAATCGAAATATAATGCCGTTCGCTAGTTGTAAAAATCGGTAATATTTGCATGAAGCATTGTCCAAATTCAGATTGAACTACTCTTATGGAAGTATCCCTGTGTAACCAATCCTAGAACCATGCTGTTTAAAACGTAGGTAGTAGGTGCTTGTTAAAAAAAAAAATGTAATCACAACTGATGAGTTTACTCTGAAATATTCCGTCCTCCGATTCTCTCGGTCGCTCTCTTTAATGTTTTACGCTCAACTGTTTTAGGACTTGATGTAGCTTTAATACTGACTGTGGCTTAGAAAATATCAGCCATGAAATTATAAAGAAGTTCTATTTATGATTCGAATGCAACTGACTTTATATCACTCGTAATATAAAGCCTCATCATCGATTACCTGTGGAAATACGTTTCTTTCATATGACGTCGGTATGTTATTTTATTTTATGTCAAGATTTGATGATGTTATGATAGGATACTGTTAAGATTTCAACTGCCTCCAATACTGACCACATTGGACATCGAAATCTATGAATATTTACCTACATTTGTCTTTAAATCTACAAGATTAGTTTAATAATAATAAAGTATGAGTACCTCCTAATTATTTTTAATAATTTGATTCCATGTTTGTCTATCAAAACCATAAACTAAAATTTCTCGATCAATAGCGACTGAAATGTCGAAGATTTCTTCAAAAATTCGCTCATGGGGTCATGCTGCATAACTGGACTTTTTTCATCAGAAATATATTTTATTCAAAATGTTCACATTTTCGTCTTACTTAAACTTCCAATACCCATAAAAACGAGAAAAAAAAAATTGGTAAATGTTGTTTATAAACGTTCAGGTCTGTGGAGGATATACATAAAAAATTATGACGAATGGCATTGGTCCCAATTTTTCACGCTGAATTCAGTGGAAACGAAGGGGGTGTAACCTTTCCGTGGGACACCCTGTGTAGGGTAAATGCACCAATTTTTGACGCTATTAGGGGACATCTCTCTTAGATTCTGTGTTTCACCCACGGGTACAAGAAAATAGAACTTCCAAGTACGTATTATAAATTGTGAGTTCGTGAAGAATAGTTTTCACGTATTCAATTTCTCCAAATAACATTGTTGATTATTACAAAGCAATTCTTGAAATTGAGCTTTTATTAACCAAATAACACACATGCCTTCAGAATTTCCAAATGTTGACATTTTGAGTTCCTAATGTTGACACTTATGTTAAATATTATTGCTTCGTTCAGCTGAAGTTGTCATTGTGGTAAATGGACGAAAATTCATGTGAACACGTAAAAATATATTCTCAGAAAATATCTTAAAATGCGTTAGGCTTAGTAGGCCACCATTAGAAAATGGAGCGATACAATAAAGGACGGGTTGTGATGGGTTCCTTAGAAATATTATTTCTCTATCTATATCAGGGTGTCTACTAGATCTGTAAAATAAAAATCGGGAACTTTCTGGGGGCTTTTGGGGTTCTAAATTTTAAAAATCGGTGACCTTTTAGAGGCTTTAATTTCTTTAGGAATAGCGTACCGACCAAAATATTTACCAGTAGACCTACTGTGATCATGAGCAGCCTATATAAAATTAAATTTTCATAACTTTTGACATGGATATGTCTTTTGGCTGGGGGTCAAGGAATTTTTCGCGACACTTTTTTTTCCCAACCGACATTTTTTTCCCCAACCGACACTTTTTTTCCCGACCGACACTTTTTTTCCCGACCGACACTTTTTTTCCCGACCGGCACATTTTCTATTGATTTTCACGTACAACCAAGGCGTTACTAGGGAAGATTAACTCCCATAGTTTTCATAGTAGGAAAATCGTTCGCCACTTTTTGGAATACTCTCATTTTACCACGACATTTCATGACCTCTAAGCCATTGTAGTGTCAAGGAATGCTGATTTATTACTCTAAGTTAAAAACTAATATTGTTTTGTAACCATAATGGAATAATCTTGTGAAAAGAAGGCACTACATGGTTGGTATACAATTGAGTAGTAGGTACCAACTGGTAAGTAGCATGTACTAGACAATTCCATGATCTTTTGTTTTTCCCATCAAGGGAGAAATTAAAATGCTTGATTCTTTCTATGATTTCACAAAGTTTCGTATGGCTGCGAAGTCAATACATCCGACCCGTGTTTCTTATCATTCTTGAAAATTTTCGATTTCAATCACCAACACAAAGCTTCCCTACCCTAGGATGATGAAAAATCGACGAGGGAAATTCATGTATTCGCATGCGCACAGACTAGTGTTGATTTGACGGCATTGGACATTGTAGGGGACCGTCAAGGAGTTTACCCGCACAATCCCTGAAAATTTCATCGGAATCGGAGTGAAACTTGGTATAGTTTTGGGCTTGACAATGATTTACCACAGACAGAAAGACAGACACGTAACCAATAATTGATCAGCAAGCTCTGGAATGCAAAACGCAAGTAGAAAATTTTTATTGGTTATAGCTTACTCATAAAGTACAGAATTCTAAGACTACTTACAGAATATTAGTTGCTTCTGTCTACGTTGCCAACGCTTGCATCTATCAGTACTATATAGATTCAAAAATCTCAATTGATTCTTTCATATGTTTTGTGAATCCCGGTACTGGCATTATATTTTGATTATTTGGTTACCGTCGCCATGAAAATCAGTGATTTCTATATTAAAATCCGTGACTTTAAATATGATATTAAATCCGGGACTTTCCGGGAATCCGTGACCTGTAGATACCCTGTATATTTGCTTAGAAATATTATCCCTCTATATTCACCTTGCTGATTTAAATCCAAGTATCAACTTTACAATGAAGTTAAAAGTTTCTCCTGATATTGACAAAGGTGTCATCATTAGGACACAAACACGTTTTATGGAACCTAAGATTGACACCCAACAATACGATATTTTTCTGTTAAATTTTAGGGTTTTCATGGGTTTTTTTTTTTTTTAGCATGAATATGCTTTAGCCGTGACCTAACTACCGAAAAATGTCCCACGAGAGTGCAACGAAAGTAGCGCCAATAATTGTGATGATTTCCGCTTACAACCGAGTCGTTGCTAGGGATATGATACTTCGTCGTTTTTCATCCCACAAAATTCGTTGACCATTCGTTCGAAAGCTCTCGATTTATCCAACCATACTATATTAACTACTGCGAAGTGCGTGGCCAACAAGCTGAGTTATGAGCATGGTTATATGAATAATTGTTTACACACAGGTGATCATTCTCAATTATTGATATTGTGAACATGATTGCAACCGGTTGTTAATTTCTGATGATTTCATTGAGCTGGTGTTTCGATTATGTGATTCATAGCAGGTGATCCGAATATTGCGAGAACGGTTAGATTTGTGAAGCGGTGGTTAAATTATTTTAATAGGTAATTTCTATACTTTACACTATAGGAAGCTGTAATTTCGTATGTAGCCTCTTTAGCCTCTTTCTATAATAAAGTGAATGTTTACTCGCGAGTTTCTATTAGCAGATCATCATCTCACAAGAGCTCAATCGTCGTGATCATTTCTATAATAAAGTGAATGTTTACTCGCGAGTTTCTATTAGGAGATCATCATCTCACAAGAGCTCAATGGTCGTGATCATTTCTATAATAAAGTGAGAGCGAGGAGCTAAAACATTTTTTTGTTTTGAATGATAAACAGAGTTCAGAGGCCGATGGGGGGTCGGGTTCAGAGAATCGACGAGGAGTGAGTCGTGTACGGCTAAAACATATTCATGTTTTTTAATTTTAGCCGTCAGGCTCAAAGGAACTGTGGCTTTTTTGATTATTTAGTTACAGTCGCCATAAAAATCGGTGACTTCTAAATTAAAATCCGTGACTTTCGGAAATATCCAGGCCCTATTATTAAATCCGGGACTTTCCGGGAATCCGTGACCTGTAGATACCCTGTTTATTTGCTTAGAAATATTATCCCTCTATATTCACCTTGCTGATTTAAATCCAAGTATCAACTTTACAATGAAGTTAAAAGTTTCTCCTGATATTGACAAAGGTGTCATCATTAGGACACAAACACGTTTTATGGAACCTAAGATTGACACCCAACAATACGATATTTTTCTGTTAAATTTTAGGGTTTTCATGGTTACGCCTTCTTCTTCATATTATCAATAGATCATCTGAATTTAAATAGTAATTTTTACTCATATACTTGACCCGAAACATCAAATTTTAGACTCACCTCACTAAGCTGCCTCAGAGCTGTGACAATAGAGAGTTTTTGGCGACTTCAACTTAACGTCACCCGTTACCGTAGTCTTGAGGGAGCAAACGAAGATGCTAACCCAAATGGAACCGGGAGAACGGTTGCCTTAATTTTGATGTCACGTTAACGGTGGTTGGGTAACGCGATATTTTCCCCCCAGCTGTCTTGTTGTCTACTGGTTGACTAATCAATTTCTTCATTTCGATATGAAACGCCGATTTTCAATCCTGAATTCGAATTTCATGTTAGTTTCAATACAAATACGGGCTAATTTCTCATTTTTAGTTTTCAATTCGTAAACAGAGGATGGATAGTAAGCCTCAAGAATGGAACACCGCGGTTTAGTTGCACTTATAGGTCATTAGTCGTTACGAACTTCATGTTTTTTGGTTTTCCGTTGAGCAAATTATCAACAAGTATGAAAAATTATTTATCTCTATGACAATGAAACAGGATTTTACCTGACAAAATCATCAGTGAAGGCACCACTTCACGCAATGTTCACGAGAAAATAGCTGAGAGTTCGGGTAAACTAAGAACAATACTGCGAAGAAGTAATGTCTTAAAACTCAGTTTTCTTAAAATATGTGAAATAAATAGAAACAAGGCTCTAATCGACCAAACAGAGCCTGAGCGCAAAAGAACGGAACTTTTCGATCGAGTTGAAGGCTAGTAAAGCTGGACAGCGGAGGCGGACTCCAGATGGCACATTCGGTTTCTACGCGACTTGAAACGTAAAATAACCAAGTTTGAGGGGTGTTCAAAAACCTACCCTCTACATCAACATAATTAGTTGGTAATGAGGCATTTGAAAAGAAAAACTATTATATTTACTTCAGCAGTATTCGAGTAATTTTGAGGTGAGCAGTAGGGTTACATTTACAGGAAGGTTAGGCTGGTGTCGTGTGCCTTTAGGTCCCCAAACGGGTGACGTTAAATGAGTCATTCTAACGTACGACGTTGCTAACGTCCCCTCAAGGTCACGTACTCTTGGGTACGTTAGGGTGACGTTAAGGGTACGTTAGTGGTCACCAAAAACTCTCTAATATCACATCACCCAGACGATTGTTTAAGTTCTACATTGTGGTGAACTCACCACTTATCACCGCCTCTTTTCAGGGCCTCCAAACATGAGTTCACACATAAAACAAAGTAATTAAGACGTCGGACTACCTTATGACGAAACAAGACAACTCGCGGGAAGAAATATACAAATTATATAACCGCCGAGTCAATAAACACGTCGAAAGGTAAAAAGGGCCAAGCTAAACGCTCCCAGTAAGACATACATAAATCCACTACATACATAACTAGCGAAATCGGTCAACCTTAACAATTACTTTCTTATCTTCCGAATGACGTTGATTTTGATAATCTACAGTGTCAACAATTGGATGCGTGGATCAACATTTGGATAAGTGTCAACAATTAGTGATTTTACCCTACTCAATCATAAAAATAAGGTTTAAGACCAAAACCATTTCTAGCATCATCATGAGCAACATACATCAGCATTTCTTATCCCAAAAGGTGTATATAATATATTTGGGTAGTAACTTTTTCTGACAATGAATGTACTTAATCTCACCTACACCAATAAGGTCAATGGCTTCATAATATCTACAGTCGATTATCTCACAATAATTCTATGCTTGTCAGAAAAAAACCGTTTTTAGGCAAGTTTTATTTATTAAATACTACGGTATTTCACTTAGTATTTTTTGTTAGGATATTTGTTTATGATGTTTCACTTAGATATCTACTTGATGATCACACTATGTGAGATAAAATCAGCATCATGACATTATATACTATGATATTTATCATTATTTTCCTTCAATCCCTTTTACTACAAAATATTATGATAAAATGAATCAAATTTTAATGATAGGGTAAGGGCACCAGTCATTGGCCACTTAGCAATGTTTATCACCTTACCCGCTTCATTTTTGAAGATATTTGTTTCTTTCCTAGGGTTTTAGGAAGCTAATCATCCAAACAATGTAATACAATAGCAATTTTAAACAAATAAAAGACCTACCAAGTATTTTTTTCAATGAGTTTTGAAAAATCTGTTTTCCACCAGTCATTGGCCGGGAGTTCCTAATATTGGCCACCTTGTCACCAGTCATTGGCCACCCTAAGTTTATTGTTTTCTGATCCACTGTGTCGGTAAACTTTCCATAAGAACTGATGATTTGTGGCTGTAACTATGAGAAATCAAATTAATCATATTTGAAAAAGGTTTTATTCATTAACGTTTTAACATTTTTATTATTAACGAAGAATACTTTATATTTACTAGGTAGGTACTTTTGCAGTTTTTTCCGACCTGAATAGGTAACATTGGTTCTTGAAACATTGGAATAGGTAACATTGGTCTCAAAAAGGGTACCAGTAGGTAGCGTTTCCTCGGTCCCTTAGTTGGCCGCCAGTTGTGGTGGATCCAGCATATTGAGTACTTGCGAAGCTGCCATGCGGGGTGCACAGTTGCTCAAGGCCCTTTCCAACTATAGTTGGGGGGCCCAGCAGGATGTCCTCTAGATGATTTTCCATGCAGTGGTGCGAACCCGAGTTTCTTGTGGGTCTGCAGTTTATGGCTCAGCAAGGAACTCCTTGCAGTAAGCTGGAACCTTTATTAAACAAGGGTCTTCGTTTGGCTACTAGGGCCTTCTGTACTAACCCGACAGCCTCCCGTCAGGTGCTTGGGCATAGTCAGCCACTCATAATTCGGCGAAATCTGCTAGCACTTCGTTATGCAGAACGCATGTGCTATTTCCCAGGACACCTCCTGCATGAAGTGGTCACCATACCCTCCCTAGAAGAGACGTATTCCAGGCTTCAAACACGAACACGCCCATTGGGTATTCGTGTTCAGGAGCTCACAAGGTAGCATAGAGAGATAGCCTTTAGTTTCATATGCGGTGCCCCCTGTCCCTCCCTGGACCTTGTCAGGGACGCGTGTTGACCTTCATATGAAAGTCAGGGTCAAGGGCAATACGCTCCCACACATCCTCAGATGTCGTTACTCAGAGCAATCCAGCGATATGCTGGACACACCCTTATATTCACTGATGGCTCAAAGACACCTGATGGTGTTGGCCTTGCTCAATGGAGCCCCAACTTCCAAGTCACTAGGTGCACAGGTTACAGGTGCCTACTGAAGCGAAAAACTAAAAATCAAACTCTAAAGAAAAACTGAAAAGAAGAACAAAACGTCAAACTTTATGGATAACGAACGCACTTTTTGACTGGTGCTATTCGCTAAAAAAAAAAAAAAAAAAAAAAAAAATTATGCGGAGAGAAAACAATCTCTTAGCTAAACAACATGAAGGTCATATTGGAGTAGAAAAAACAAAGGCTAGAAAATTAGTTTTTTGGCCTGGCATGTCGGTTTATATCAATGACTAATATAATTTCAGGTTTGTCATGATTTCATTGGTTTCATGACTATATTTCATCATTTCAGCTTTGTCAAGAAAGTCGGATTGTCCTTTCTGGAGATCCTGATGAATTAATAATGGATAACAACCCATTTAGCAGTGCAAAATTAAAAAATGTTGAGCAAAAATGGAATAATTTTGACCATTAGTATCCCCCTTTATGCACAAGGTCATTAGCAGAAATGGGAGTGAAGATAGTGAAACAAATTATGCAAAAATGTGAGAAAACGGGACAAAATATAAACATTCACCTAATGCAATATATAAATACACAAAATCCTAGTATTGGTTATAGCCCTAGCCGAATTATTTTAGGCCCATCCATCCCTAACCATCTCTAGACGTCTTTAATCATATTTTCCCAATAGTTAACAAATCCAACATGACATTGACCGCCCCTGAACCTATATGGCCTACCCCGGTACAGGCGCAAGTGTTAAAATGTGCGATAGCAAGAAAGAAAGATAGTGCAATCCCAAAGAATCGAACCTAGAAACTCGTGCATGTGCATCGAATGCGCTGTCTTCCAAACTAAGAAGGCGCTTGATAATATGCGGCGAAAGGGGTCCACATCACCATTCAGGGAGCCGTGGTATCTTACAATTTTCTCTACACTTTTGTTCATTACGATCAGAAAACACATTTTCGTGCAATAAAACTTGACTGGGGCCTATATGCACCATTTAAATAAGCGCTGCTGGCAGTTTTGGCCATCTGGCCAATGATTGGGGTAGGAAAAATTTGCAACATTCCAGTTATTAGCCACACGGCCAATGACTGGAGGAATCACTCTTTTTGACATCCAGTTATTAGCCGGCCTTATATTTTCTACAATTTATGAGAATTTTATGTCCTGGTGGCAGCAATTGATTAATAATCAACTAGAGATCATGCAAATACAAAAAAAAGTTCACCTAATCTGAAAAGCACCACATCAAACCCTAAAGAATGAGCTGAGGTGTGCTTACCGTTTTCACAAGAAACAGGGGTGATCATCCTTCTTCTTGCACCTTCACCAAAGGAAATGAGTTTGGGAGGTTTGTATGAGGTTTCACTACAACGATCAACCCCCCACTACCTTCTAGACTACACACTTCGATGGAAAAAAACATTTAAAACGATCCAAGAGACATCTGTGTTGTAAAAAACTAACTTATAAAACTGGGTGGCCAATGACTGGGGGTCGGCCAATGACTGGTGCCTTTACCCTAAGTATCCAATCATGTCGAGTAAAAGGAAGCTGGTGTTTAGCTCGATGTTTCCTCAATACCCATTTAATTATTGCGAGCCTCGCTAGCTCTTAGTAGATTCACGTAGGAGTACGAAGTGTTCATGATCTGTAAACATTAAAAATCATACAAATTATTATCAATCAATTCAATTTGATTAGATTTTATTGTATAATCCTTTAGGAATTACAAAGACTTCCTTATGCATTATAAAAAGTTCTCCCAAGTTGGGTGTGGCACATAGCTTCCTCGTCTCCGTAACATGAATGTATAGATTTAAATATTCTTAAAATATTTCATAGTCGATTCCTACCGAAATAGGAAATCAATTAGGAAATGAGGAAATTATGATTGATGTAATTTACGGTTCTGTGTGTACTGTGTGTTCAATACACACAGAATCACTGTTCAGAATACAGTTTAAAAAATGTACCACAAGGAGACTTCCAGTCAGTTGTGTTGTGAAAAATCGCAAATGCCACCTCCTGCAAACTGTATTCAAGGGTCAAGAAAACAACAGCTTCTTGATACTTATTGATCAGTCTACACTATGATCTTTATTATTTAGAGAACCTTACATTAGTCCAGAATACAGCGTCTCATACGTTCTTCTAGTAAATGAGTAATAGTACTGGACAGTTCGAGGGTTTTTTTTTTTTTTTTTTTTTCAAACGACGATTAGGAAAACTTTTTTAAAATCGTAAGCGGTTCAAGTGTAATGTCATCCCCCTGATGGTGATTGTTGATTATGGACGCTGGGGTCTGATGATAGATAGTTTAATGCTGATTTCAAAAGTGTGGTGAACATCTCAAAAATTGAAGAAAAAAATAGTAAGAAAGTGTTGGTAATGTCTAAAAGAAAGCGGCGATTTTCTGTATTTCGCAAAAAGTGGAATAACTCAGAAACGAAGCCCCAAAAAGAAAATTTCAAGGTGGCATTTTCTGTTCCAAATTCAACCTAGAATCGGAAAAAGCAATAAAAAAAAAGGGGGGTCCAGAGGAAACCGTAAGTTTCAATCAATGATTTGAGACATGGAAAAATGAAATTCGGACTTCCGCAAAAAGTGGAATAACTCAAAAACGAAGCCCCAAAAAGAAAATTTCATTGAGGCATTTTCTGTTTCAAATTCAACCTAAAATCGAATAAAGCAATAAAAAAGGGGGTCAAGAGGAAATTGTAAGTTTCAATCAATGATTTAAGACCCTAAAACATGGAAAAATAAAAATCGGACTTCCGCATCATGAAGCTGAGTTGAAATACTATAAAAAAGGTCCAGTTCAATTTTTCGATAGCTCGCACCGTAAGGCTGTAATTTCCCGATGGGCCCGTTTAGATGCGTCACCCTGTATATCTACATACCCCTCCCTACCCCTTGAGCCTCTTAATGACCCGAACGCCATAATTGATCAATATATGCATAAATACTGTAAAATGTGGATAATTCAAAATTGGGATTACAAGTTTTGAAAGGTGCTAAATTAGAACACGAGCCAAAATTTAGAAATTCAAGCCCCATCAAGTGTCCCATTTTCTACAAAATTACGCATCTTCACTTCCAATGAGAATTATGAATGATTCAATGGGCTTACAACAAAAACCGTTGCTTAAATTGATGTATTTGGGGGAATATCGTAATATTTCCTATTTTGTAGGAGGTTCCTATTTTACTGTACATGATATAAAATGTATATACTAAAAAATCACTAGCTACTCCATCTACCATGCTCTCTTGGCAGCAGTAGGATATTCTTACACGATAATCCTTTGGATTGCTGGTACCTTGCGTTGTTAGTTGGCTTCAGGCGAATTATCACACCCAGTACCACAACAAGTTTTGCTTTTTGAGATCAGAAATCGTTTATGTTCACACACAAATATGTTAAAAATTTAAGTTTGGAACCTCCAGCTCTTCGGATCCTTCTTTTCGCTGTATCAAAATCGAAATGAGACCTGACGGTGCCTGCATTTGTTCTTCAAACGAGACTGTCTCGATCGAATAAAAAAGGTTTCTTTATTTTATTTAATGTTTATTGAATAAACGCATTTAGAAATAAAGCACTGATATGGTAAGATCGGAAAATTTTCTCAATTTTAACAAATGAATTATATAATTTTTTTTTTTTAAATATATTTTTATTTGCGATAAAGGTGATACATATTACTTTAAAAAAAAAGTCCAGTCATGCAGCAAGACCCCATGAGCGAATTTTTGAAGAATATTACCGATTTTTACAACCAGCGAACGGCATTATTTCGATTTTTGACTGATTTTTCAACTTTGAAATTTTTGAAAACTTGATACATATTCTTATAGGAAATTTTATGCTGATTCCGAATATACCACATGTTAGTATGCTGAAAAAATTATTTCGCACGACAAATCGCAAAAAACAGGCTATTTTGAAATTTTTGACTACATTTTTGAAAATTTCAACCCGAAGATGTAATCCGATCAAGCTGGCCAACGAACTTGAACTTTCGTTTTGTGCCCTTAACATTTTAAAATTTGTTTGAAGTTTCTAGCACAATTCTACGGACAGTTATCGTCTGGAATGACACATACATACATATATACATACATACATACATATATACATACATACATATATACATACATTAAAAAAATGCGTTAAAGTTCAGAATATGATTCAGAATAGCCTGAAACGGATTTCTGCATAATTTTTTTTCAAAAATTCACATTCTACAAATTTTGAGGCGAGAGCAATAGCTTAATTTTCTTCAAAAATTCGCTAATAATTTTCTTCAAAAATTCGCTAAAATGATAATGTTACGACCCCCTATAAGAAAACTTGTGCTGGGGTCGGAGTGCTGACTTATCCTAATTATAATTAAATTATCATATCTACAAACGTAATGTATCTTACAAATATATATATATATATATATATATATATATATATATATATATATATATATATATATATATATATATATTCAAAAAAATATAAAATAAAATAAACATCAAAATTTCACGGGATGTCGACGAAAAACAGAAATACATAGAAAATCTACCACGGAAACGAAATTATACTTCAATGAAATTGGTCGGATACATGATTCGAAATTCCAATAAGCAACACTTCAAGGGTTGAAATGAAATAGTCAATTTATTTTTAAAAACAAGTAGCGAAACCTGCTTCCCCTTCAAGGAGGATGGGAGAGAATTAAAACGAGAAATGAATACAACCTCTGTCCCATAGTTCATTCTCGGAGTAAGCAGGGTGATCCCATCAGCAGCCCTCGTAATACTGAGGTTCCTTTTGAGCTTACCACTACAGAACTCCTTATAAATGAATATCAAAGTAGTTTTTTCTGCAATTTTTCTCAAATCTAGCACTGCGAACTCCTTGAAAATTGACGAAGTCGGGAATCTGATCGATTTTTTAAGCAAAATTTTAATTAGGCTTTTCTGAGTGATTGCTAGGGGATTTTTTTTTTTTTTTTTTTAAATTATGATTAAGACATTTTCTTTATCGTAATTTGAATCATTTCTTTACTTCTGAATGCGTAAATTTCCATCATGAAAAAATCACAGCCAGTTGGGAACAGCGATGGGCATAATCTTATCGTCGAATACGAATACAATTGTGATCGCGATAATTATTCGTTGATTCTGAGTCAACTGCGAATATATTCGCATTCGTGCAATCGTATTCGTCTGTCGGCGATTACAAGAATACAACCCATAAAAACGGTGCAAATTATTACACAAAGGTTTATTATTTATGTATTAGACAGCCCTTCTACGTAGATCTCTGGTCCATAATTATTAAACGCCGCTCATAGTATATTTCGTATCGGAACTTTGAGCTTGGGACCTCACAAATGGGTTCAATCCATTACAGCAGCGGAATCTCACAATTTTACGCTTTTTTATATAGTTGATAAACATAACAATTTATTACCAAGTCATCTTTCCAACACATAAAAGTGTTACCTATACTGTATATTGATATCATCTAATTGGTCAAATTTCAAAAAATGTGCTAACAAAATCACTGAAAATGGCTAAGAATTGTTAAATTGATATTTTTTAGCATAAGATTGGTCAAATAAAGTTTATCAACTATGAAATAGAACATTAAAAAATTTATGTACGAAATTATGCTAAAAACTTGAATTTCATTAAATTTTGTTTTAAAAAATCTATAAAATTGCAAAAATAGCCTAAAATCCAAAATCTCTTTTTGAACAGAAGAGTATCATTTAGAATACTTTTTTTCCCATACAATTAATAGCTAACATTTTCTTTTCACTCATAAATCTCCAATTTCTATACAACTTGAAATATACAAAAAAAAAAGACATTTTTTCACCTATTTTTGGCTCATAGCACCCATGAGAGTGGAGCGATCGAGCTGGCGAGAAGTTAGGACCAACTAGACCCCAAGTGGAGTCTATGTGCGAAAGAACAGATTTTTTAAGTCAATTCTAAGGCCTTTTATGGCCCGGACGGCGGACGGACATTTTAAATTTGGATTCTACGCACCTTGAAACGTAAAGTGACAAAGTTTGAGGGGAGGTTATAAAAATGTTTTGCTATACGATCACATAGGCTTATTATTGGAAATAATAAACCAAAATGCGTCACGGTCATCAATTTCAATCAGGCGTCCCTCCTATAAAATGAGAAACCTTGCTAATATTACCTAGCTTCAGAGAGACGTCCTATTGAAATAGATTTGAGACAAATAGGCTATGCTCCAATCGTTGAACTCGCTTTAAGAACGTATACAATGCAAAAAACGGAAGTTAGTGAAAAACGTTGTCTATTTCCACGAAAAATAAAGAGTTGCAATGTTAAATCGATTTCGACGGTTAGGCCATCATCAGTAACAAACAATAACTGAAGACACATTAGATAGGACACAGGTTATATAGTGACAGGTGAAGCGAGATTTAATCCCATTGGTCGAGAGAAAGGAAAGGGGGCAGGAGGTACAACCAATTAAGTGCATACAAAGTGAAAGGGGATTATAGCTAATCAGATGAAGATTTCAGGGAAAATAAGGGTAAGTCTACATTTGCAAAACATCTTAAGGAATCTAATCATAGTTACAATTTTGATTTGACAGACAGACAGTTTGTAGAATTTCTTCATTTTTGCCCAAAGGGAGGTATGTTGAATGTACTTGAAAAATTCGAAATTATCAAAAGTGACAGGTCTGGTAAATGTTTAAATGAGGATATACCTCAATATATTTCACCACTGATAGGTCCATTTCTGTAAAAGCTTGGAATTATCCCTTCACACTGTTGAAACCATATTTAGTTATTTCCCCTTTCACTTCATCTGATTAGCTATAAAATAATCCCCTTTCACTTTGTATGCACTTAATTGGTTGTATCTCCTGCCCCTTTCCTTTCTCTCGACCAATGGGATTAAATCTCCCTTCACCTGTCACTATATAACCTGTGTCCTATCTAATGTGTCTTCAGTTATTGTTTGTTACTGATGATGGGCTAACCGTCGAAATCGATTTAACATTGTAACTCTTTATTTTTCGTGGAAATAGACAACGTTTTTCACTAACTTCCGTTTTATAATGGGTTTCCACAACTTCGTCGCGAGTGATTTAGTTCGTGTATACAATGCGATTACACGAATACGGATATAATCGCAGTTGACTCAGAATCAACGAATCATTATCACGATTACAATCGTATTCGTATTCGACGATAAGGTTATGCACAACACAGGTTGGGAATTTTCGCTCCGAAGAGTTGGGAAAATCACAAGGTTCAATCCCCCCCAACATTTTTTCTTCGGTACGCTACTGCTAAGATCGATCCCACAGGTGGGAAGCATCAATTATTTCTTGGACAGAGTGCGTAAGGCGTGTGCTTACCGTGGCGAAAGTGTCTCTATTGATTGGCGTAAGCCCCCCAGCCATCATGAGCAGGGGTTTCTTGATGTTTTCCTTGAATATGAGAAGCAACTTTTTATTGCTCGTAGACCAATCAGCGCCCATCCAATCACAGTCGTACGTCACCGCGTATAACTTTTCACTCTGAAACACAATTCTCCATTATCGGTTCGGTAAGAGGAACAGGGCATATGATTTTCCAACTTACAGAGATTGTTCTGTAACTTCTGATACATTTTCGACCCTTGACAAATTAACAAAAGTTGGTCGAGCAATCCAAACTACAAACTAACGAAGTTGCTACAATCACTACTACTAATTCGATTCAGGCAACATGGCAAGGGAGCCAAATTTTATTGCGGTGTAATGATTACGATTAATTGGCTTCCTCTCTCTTCTCTAACTCCTAAACAAATCAAATTTTTTTCATTTTCCTCTTCATTTTCAGACAATACGGTCTTCAACAAGTAGATCGATAACCTAACTTTATTTATAAGTAAGATTTAGTACCTGTATACTTTTAGCATGAATATGCTTTAGCCGTGACCTAACTACCGAAAAATGTCCCACGAGAGTGCAACGAAAGTAGCGCCAATAATTGTGATGATTTCCGCTTACAACCGAGTCGTTGCTAGGGATATGATACTTCGTCGTTTTTCATCCCACAAAATTCGTTGACCATTCGTTCGAAAGCTCTCGATTTATCCAACCATACTATATTAACTACTGCGAAGTGCGTGGCCAACAAGCTGAGTTATGAGCATGGTTATATGAATAATTGTTTACACACAGGTGATCATTCTCAATTATTGATATTGTGAACATGATTGCAACCGCTTGTTAATTTCTGATGATTTCATTGAGCTGGTGTTTCGATTATGTGATTCATAGCAGGTGATCCGAATATTGCGAGAACGGTTAGATTTGTGAAGCGGTGGTTAAATTATTTTAATAGGTAATTTCTATACTTTACACTATAGGAAGCTGTAATTTCGTATGTAGCCTCTTTAGCCTCTTTCTATAATAAAGTGAATGTTTACTCGCGAGTTTCTATTAGGAGATCATCATCTCACAAGAGCTCAATCGTCGTGATCATTTCTATAATAAAGTGAATGTTTACTCGCGAGTTTCTATTAGGAGATCATCATCTCACAAGAGCTCAATGGTCGTGATCATTTCTATAATAAAGTGAGAGCGAGGAGCTAAAACATGATTCCATGTTTTAGGATTGATGGCAGAATGATAAACAGAGTTCAGAGGCCGATGGGGGGTCGGGTTCAGAGAATCGACGAGGAGTGAGTCGTGTACGGCTAAAGCATATTCATGTTTTTCAATTTTAGCCGTCAGGCTCAAAGGAACTGTGGCTTTTTTTAATGGCGTCCATAAGCAACTTACACCGAAGATCTATGTATAAGGGTTAGTGAGTACAGAAAAAATTCACTAAATTCACTTATTTTCTCCTCTTCATGGAAAAATTGAACCGTGCATATGATTCTAGAAAATGAATTTTTATGTCTACATTTAAATGTTTTTACATGAAAACGCCCGCCAAGTTGGGTGTGGCACATAGCTTCCTCGTTTAACTATCATGAATTTATAGATCATTGAAAAGTGTTGAATGTTCTTGAAGAATTTCATAGCGGACAAGAGTGAAGTAAGAAGTAGCGTGAAATGTCATAATTGGTCAATTAAGAAACGGAAAAATTATACTCAATGTAATTTACGTTTGTGAGAGCGCAGAATGAACTGATGAGTTGAAAACAATGAAATAGGTACGGGGCCATCTACAACCTAAACCGCGCGTTCGCTGACAATTTCATCGAAATCGGATGAAAACTGTGGAAATTAGGGCCATTACAAGTATTTCGCATTGGCACATGCGCAGTAGCTATTACCAAGTTGAGTGCCATGTGCATCTGTGCGATACACACCATTAACTGTCCCAGCGTGCCAGGTGTATCTGGGTGATACACAATCCTGGTTCGCTTCAAAAGCTCGTGTATCTTCCAGATTCACACTTAAGGCGGTTCCTCTCTTCTTCTTTGACCTTGAGAAACCCTTCGGAAAGGTGGAACAGTGTTGGCCACAACAAATTGGCCGAGACACATTCGGTACAAACGGAAGAAGAATAAGTTTTTGTCAGATGTCACTTTTATCATTTTAGCTATCTGGCACTTCATTTTCCTACTAGTTTTCGGTAGCAACGCAATAGTGTTTTTTGTTTACTCACGTATTCAGGCATGGGGAAAATCGTAAGAAGTTCGTATAGGGATGTATCAGAGTGGTACTCAATTTTCTGTTCCACCATTTGAAGTCCCAAGTCGTCACTCACAGGCCTCGTGTATCACACGTATACGGGTGATTCTCACAGAAAAGGTCAGTTTTGAGTTTGACTTTTGAAAAAAGAAAAAGTGATCGAATCGAGCTGAAAAAAATCACAGATGCTCTCTATATCGTATGTATCGAAATTCGAAGCAAATCCAAACAGTAGCGCTTTTATTAATTCTGAAAAAAAATATTTAAAAATTTAGGCGGACAGGTCGATGATGCTGGGGTTGATTCTCACCATTTGCATCACCACCCTGTCCTGGCATCATAAAAGGAAAATTTGCTATAACTACCAAGAAATGTTAACCCTCAACATTTCAAGTCAAAAGACCGAAAAACGTGACCACTGTAGGGCGAATCCAACAAACGAAGAATGACAGAAATTCTCTAATAAGTCCTAGTTGACCTTCACAACGTTCGGCTAAGTAGATATGTGTTTTGAATGGTCAATACGAGAATATTGGATTACTAAATGCGAGAATACGGGAATACTAGAAAATCCAAAAAACATAATAGATTTGCCTTTTTCCTCATCGTCCTGTCCTCGAATTTTCAGGAGAGGACAGGTTGATGATGGACAGGTCGATGACGATTCTTCAGTTTTTCTCAAATGTTTCACCTTGTGGCAAGCTTTTTCCCAAATTCGGCATATAACATGAAACTAGACCGTTCGGTGCACAATAAAAATACCATAAGAAAAAATTGAGTTCAAGTACTCACTTAGAAAAAGTGGACAGGTTTCTGACGATTGTGATTGACCAACCCACGGTCCAGCACACATTTGCTCCTGCTGACGACCACGAGTTGACTGAATTAAAACGAATGGCGGTTTTTCTGGTAACTGAGAAGGGCGCGAAAAAAAAAAAAAAAAAGCGGCAAAAAAACCCGCTAAAATACAATTGTGACAGCGAAAATTTGAAAACCAATATTGGACAGGTCGATGACGGTGATGCTCCGGACACACTTATTTCCATCCAAATACACTTTTCTAGCGGTTCTACATTAATTTTATCGATCAGAAACGCATCTCAGAAATCATACTGATGTAGAAAAATTGAATAAAATCCAAACTCAAAAGCGGAAAGACCTTTAATTAAAGCTTGAAGTTGGGAAGGTCGCATTGGGACAGGACAGGTCGATGACGATTTGACTATATTTAGTTAATTTTCTATTTAAAGGAATAAACATAACCTAAAAATGGAAAAAAGGGTTCTAGATAAAAACCTATACTACAATTTAAGACCTTCGCCAGCTCCCAAATCCTTATTGGGTCGCCGCAACTGGTCCGGACATCACTTCTGCCCCTTTCTGTGAGAATCACCCACACACGCGGTTTTTTCAATGAAAATTGGTGAAATACCACTAAATAACTCTTTTACCATCAAAAGCAAGGTCTTCAGAAGCGAAAAAAATAAAAAAGCACGCTTGGCATCTAAGGACATTTTTTTTTTTTTAGTTGAGAGCGGACAGCTGTGGCACTCAACTTGTTAATGATACAATTGTGTTGAAATTGGCATGAGGTAATCAAGTCATCTTCTTCCAACTATCATCCAAATTTAAGCAAAATCGAACGACTGAGTGTGGGAAAATGGAGCATATTGGAATTTACGTTTGCGCATGCGTTGATTTGGCAACAATGAAACTGATTGGGGACCATTAACAATCTAACCCACGCATTCTCTGGCAATTTAATCGAAATCGGATGAAAACAGTGGAAATTAAGGTCACTACAAAGATTTCACATAGGCACATGCGCAGTTGCTATTAATGATACAATCATATTGAAATTGATACAAGATTATCAGATTTTCTATCTATCATCCAAATTTGAGCGAGATCGGACGATAAGGTCGTGAGAAAAAGATGCTTGGTAGAATTTACGATTGCGCATGCGCAGAATGAAGTATTGAGTCAGGAACGGTGAAACTTATAGAGGAACCTCCACAACCTAACCCTCGCATTCTCTGACAATTTCATCGAAATCAGATGAAAACTGTTGGATTGGATGATTTGATGACTGAAAACTAAGGTAGTTACAAGGATTTCACATAGGCGCATGCGCAGTAACTATTAATTATACAACCATGTTGAAATTGATATGGGATGATGAAATCCTTATCCCCCAATCATCATCCAAATTTGAGCGAGATCGAACGACAAGGACGTGAGAAAATGATGCTTGGTAGAATTTACGATTGCGCGTGCGCAGATTGAATTACTGATTTGGCAACAATGAAACTGACTGGGGACCGTCCACCCCCCTAGCCCGCACATTCCCTGAAAATGTCATCCAGATCGGATGAAAACTGTGGAAAATAAGCTTGTAACAAAGATTCCTTATTGGCGCATGCGCAGTTGCTATTAATGATACAATCATATTGAAATTGATACAAGATTATCAGATTTTCTATCTATCATCCAAATTTGAGCGAGATCGGACGATAAGGTCGTGAGAAAAAGATGCTTGGTAGAATTTACGATTGCGCAGAATGAATTATTTATTTGGCATCAATGAAACCCCTCGCATTCTCTGACAATTTCATCGAAATCAGATGAAAACTGTTGGATTGGATGATTTGATGACTGAAAACTAAGGTTGTTACAAGGATTTCACACAGGCGCATGCGCAGTAACTATTAATTATACAACCATGTTGAAATTGATATGGGATGATGAAATCCTTATCCCCCAATCATCACCCAAATTTAAGCGAGATCGAACGACAGGGGCGTGAAAAAATGATGCTTGGTAGAATGTACGTTTGCGCATGCGCAGATTGAAGTATTGATTTGGCAACAATGAAACTGACAGGGGACCGTCTACCCCCCTAGCCCGCACATTCCCTGAAAATGTCATCCAGATCGGATGAAAACTGTGGAAAATAAGCTTGTGACAAGGATTCCATATTGGCGCATGCGCAGTAGCTATTAATGATACAATCATATTAAAATTGATATAAGATTATCAGATTTTTTATCTATCATCCAATTTGAGCGGGATTGGACGATAAGGTCGTGAGAAAATGATGCTTTGTAGAATTTACGATTGCGCATGCGCAGAATGTAGTATTGAGTTAGGAACGATGAAACTTATAGGGGACTGTCTACACCCTAGCTCGCACAATCCCTGAAAATTGCATCCAGATCGGACGAAAACTGTGGAAAATAAGCTTGTTTCAACGGTTTCACATTGGTCCAGAATGGCCCCAGAAACAATCTAACCCACTCTGATACAGCAGGTTTCGCATTGGTCAAGATAGATAGAGCATGTAGTGATGTACGACAGGACCTTGCAGCCACAATCAGTGAAAATCAGACATTGAGTGACCAGACCACGGCTATTCATGATTGGGTTATTCAATCATGGCAAGATAGATGGGATAGCAGCACGAAAGGAGCTCACACGCATAACTTCTTTATGGATGTACAACTGAGACAGCAGCAACTGTACATATGTCCAAACTATGAGGTGTCACAACTTTTATCAGGACACGGGAACTTCAGTGCGAAGCTCCATTTCTTCAGACGTCGAAGCGATACAAGATGCCCATGTGGCAATAATGAGGAAACAGCTGAGCATGTAATAAGATCATGTCCACTATACAATGAAGTCCGTCAAGAGTTGTTTGGCGGCATGACCTTTTTGGAGGACCTCTCTGCTCTGACGAATTCAAGGATCAATTACAAGAAGTTTGAGAAATTTGCTGCACGATGGGCAAAGATGAGAGGTGGAGGTGTACATATGGCTGAGGCAGAGCGAGTGTCTAACGCGAGTTGATTGTGATACTAGATTTAGGAGTTTTATGTAATGAGACAGTCGGGGATGCTAGAGGAAATTTTATATCAGTACTCTACTCCCCCAGTATGTTTGTTTGTCTGAGATTTAAGGGGGTATGAATGGGTGTGTGATTGATTAGTGTGAGGAAATCCGCTGTGATATAGGTATAAGATCAATGTGATATTAGAATAGGTATTTAGCATAGTAGCTGTGTATGTGTGATTATTGTCATCATGAGAGTTCGGGGACCCTGCCGGCCCCTTGGGGGGTAGCAAACCGGTAGGTTATTCTTCGCCTTTATGATTTTTTAAGTTCCACATTCTATTTATTTCATTTTCTGTCAATTTCAAGGGCTGTAGGCCTTCCTGGACTATGCAACACCCTCGTAATACGGGAAACCCTACAAGACGGGAACCAGGAAGGCCATCCAAAGAAAGAGTGGGCTCGAGGAGGCCGGTTGGGGTTTCCCCCGACTCCACTGGCTAATATGAATGTGCGTGTTTTTGGTTGTGTATGTATTTATTGTGTGAATGTGATTTAGTACTGTAGTCGAGAGTGAACCTGTGATAATTTGTGCAATTTTAGTACAGGAATCTAGTATGTAGGTAGATCGCTATGGCCCATATTCTCGTGACGTCACGCCTGGAGTAGGTTCGCGTTTCAGCCAAAGTCGGCCATGATACCGCGTTTAGGCTTTGAGAATAATTAACCTGAAAAATAGTAAAGGAAAGATGATTGAAAATTCCTCAGGTGTCTGTACTGCTGTGTAGGTACCTAGCCATTGCTCAGGTAGCTTCATCAGCGTTTTATTATAAGTTCGTAGTACTATGCTTAACTGAGGAAGCTTTACTTGTTATATTGAATGAATAAAAGGAGAGATTTGATAGTTTGTCAAAGTAAACAAGGCAGGTTGTTGCTACACCAAGAAACGAAAGTACTGAGGTAGGTACGTACGTACAACCAGATTTGCTGTTGGTTTAAAGTGCCTAAACAAAGTAGGTGGGTCGTTGTTTTGCCGACGAATACAACCACTGATTAGCAAGTTTGTCAAATATCGAATCAGGGAATATGCAACATGAATTAAAAACCAGCTGCAAGGAAAAAACCTTGAAATGCATTCCTCTGAAGGTAAGATTTCATAAAGACGGCATTGGCAGTGCAGTTATTGCGCGAGTTTTGCAGTTACGCAAATTTTATGGACAAAAAAAGTAATTAGGTAGGTACCTACTTTCGTTTTGATCAATGAAGTAAATACATGAACAAGTAATAAGATACGGAAAGTATGTAGGTATGCCATCCCTCTAGGTACTTACCTTTCCACATGTGATACTTACTATTCCCGCCTACCAGAGCTCTCATAACAAATCCTTTCACAAGACCGCTTTCACAGTACACTAAAGATTTTTAGTTTCAATTGATTCAAAGAACAGTTCTAAAACTAGATAGGTAATCCTCCACAACATTTTTGTGGCTGATGTCTGGATCATCTAGAACACTTGTATGTCAACTCCCCAACACACATTTCATATGGATCTCTACCCCACAGATTAAATCTTGCATTCGTAGCGTTTGAGGTCAACACCTGATAATAATTTTATGTAATTTGCTTTCAATTTATCAACTTGGATATTACAAATAATGAAAATATTGACTCGGAACTAGGTGAGACTATGTTATGCTGTTGTCCAGCTGTGCTACAAATGGGGCATTTTCGCTTATGTTTACTCGTCACCATGACAACAAGGTGAAATAACTTCGATTTCGCTTGCCTCGATGTAAGGATGCGCTAGTGTCCAAGTTTCGAGAATATCACCCATAGGTAGGGGAGGATATTCAGTACTCGCCCTGCTTCAGACATTCTCAACGTGAGATGGACCAGACGAAACATGACTACCGATGATGGGAAGACCCCAAGTTATAAGAAGGGGTGAGCCAGTACCTAAGTGTCATGAACTCCTGTCCCTAACATGTACTGCATCCCATTGAAACCTGGCACCTCCATGCGGTCCATCCTGGGCACACCCAATGAGTGTGGCTAACGCCACAGGGGACAGGAGGGCCTGCTGTATCATCAAGAAAGAATGAGGGAAATCCACTATTGCCCCAATTATAAAGTCCAGCCAAGAATGTATTGGGCCAGAATGGCCCCAGAAACAATCTAACCCACTCTGATACAGCAGGTTTCATATTGGCGCATGCGCACTAGCTTTTAATCATAAAATCATGTTGAAATTGATATGGGATGATCAAATCGTCATCCCCCAACTATCATCCAAATTTGACCGAGATCGAACGACAAGGGCGTAAGAAAATGATGCTTGGTAGAATTTACGTTTGCGCATGCGCAGATTGAAGTATTGATTCGGCAACAATGAAACTGACTGGGGACCGTCTACCCCCCTAGCCCGCACATTCCCTGAAAATGTCATCCAGATCGGATGAAAACTGTGGAAAATAAGCTTGTAACAAAGATTCCTTATTGGCGCATGCGCAGTTGCTATTAATGATACAATCATATTGAAATTGATACAAGATTATCAGATTTTCTATCTATCATCCAAATTTGAGCGAGATCGGACGATAAGGTCGTGAGAAAAAGATGCTTTGTAGAATTTACGATTGCGCAGAATGAATTATTTATTTGGCATCAATGAAACTGATAGAGGAACCTCCACAACCTAACCCTCGCATTCTCTGACAATTTCATCGAAATCAGATGAAAACTGTTGGATTGGATGATTTGATGACTGACTGAAAACTAAGGTAGTTACAAGGATTTCACATAGGCGCATGCGCAGTAGCTATTAATTATACAATCATGTTGAAATTGACATGGCATGCTCAACTCGTCATCCCCCAATTATCATCCAAATTTGAGCGAGATCGAACGACTAGGGCGTAAAAAAATAATGCTTGGTAGAATTTACGTTTGCGCATGCGCAGATTGAAGTATTGATTTGGCAACAATGAAACTGGAAGGGGACCGTCTGCCCCCAGCTCACACATTCCCTGAAAATGTCATCCAGATCGGATGGAAACTGTGAAAAATAAGCTTGTAACAAAGATTCCTTATAGGCACATGCGCAGTAGCTATTAATGAAACAATCATGTTGAAATCACTACAAGATTATCAGATTTTCTATCTATCATCCAAATTTGAGCGAGATCGGACGATAAGGTCATGAGAAAAAGATGCTTTGTAGAATTTACGATTGCGCATGCGCAGAATGAAGTATTGAGTCAGGAACGGTGAAACTTATAGGGGATCGTCTACGCCCTAGCCTGCACATTCCCTGAAAATTTCATCCAAATTGGATGAAAACTATGGAAAATTAGCTTGTTACATATTTGCGGACACACGACAGACACACACCACACACAGACAGACAGACTCGGAACAAAAGTTGTAAAAATCGAGTGGTAATTTTGATTTTGGAGACCAAAAATGTTTTTCCTCCCGAAATTGATTACAATGCTACCGCTACCTATAGGTAGACTCGGAAACAATAGAGAAAAAATGGTAACATTTCTATGTAAAAATAAAAAATAAAACTTGAATATGCTTATTGATAGAGGAGCGCATCATGATGTAAAAACAGATGTAGATTCGTAGTGGTATTACGCAAAAAACTTTCTATTTCTGCTCAACACGACCACAGATTGTCAGATTGATTGATTTATGACATAAATTATGTAGTGCGTTATTATGGTAACCTACCATGGTGTTTACATTCTGCCCTGTTTCGCAGAGTAACCACATAGACATGACCTCTGCCGTTAGAAGAAGATAAGCACTGATGTAGATGCTAGGCGATTCCTCGGTTCCCTGCAACAACGAAATACTCAGTCAAGTTTCCTTTATGGCTGATAACCACCAATCACTGAGCACATTTATCATGTAAGAAGTTCAGAACTTTAAACATCCCAATGAACAGAAATATTGAACTTAATTACTTAATTAGGTGACGTAAAACGTCGAAATCGGTCATTTAGGAAATAAGAAATTGATGCTTGAAGTATTTTACGTTAGCGCATGCGCAAAATGGAGTAATTATTTGAGAAAAATGAAATTGGTAGTGGGAAATCTACAGCCTAACCCAGAGGTACATTCCCAGAAAATTTCATCAAAATCTGATGAAAACTGGAAATTAACTTTGTTCTGGAAACTTTCGCGCATGCGTAGGAGCTTAGGATGCAATCATGTTGACATTAATATGGAATAATTAAACCATCGTCCCCCAACTATGCACCAAACTTGAGCAAGATTGGAGGACCAGGCGCGAAAGAATTATGCTTGAACTAATTTACGTTCGCGCATAAATAGCAGTAAGAGCTAATAATGATGGAATCATCATCATGTTGGAATTGACATAGAATAATTAAACCATTCTCCCCGAATTATGTACTAAATTAGAGCGGGATTGGACAACTAGGGCGTAAAAAAATGATGCTTGAAGGAATTTACGTTTGAGCATGCGCAAAACGGAGTGATGATTTGAGAAGAATGAAATTAATAGGGGACTATTTACAGCCAAACCCGCACATTCCCTGAAAATTTCATCAAAATCGATGAAAACTGTTGAATTTGGGTTATTGAAAAGGAATATACATTTGCGCATGCGCAGTAGCTAAAAATGATAGGATTATGTTGAAATTGTTAGGGAATGCTGACATCCATCTCTCTCGCTTATCCTCCAAATTTGAGCGAGATCGGAAGGCGGGAGCGTGAGAAAATGATGGTTGATGGAATTTACGTTTACGCGTGCGCTGAGTGAAGTATTGATTTGGGAACAATGGAACTGACAGGGGATCATCTACACCCTAACTCGAATATTTATTGGACAATTCATAAAAATCGGTTGAATATTGAGGAAATTAAGCTTGTGACAAGGATTTGCGTATACGCGACAGATAGACGTACATACAGTCACATGACACACTCACACACACACACAACACAGAAAGACACGGAACGAAATTTTTTCAGAATGATCTAAAACGTAAAACGTGAGAGAAAAATTTATGTTTAAAAAAAAAGCCACAGTTCCTTTGAGCCTGACGGCTAAAATTAAAAAACATGAATATGCTTTAGCCGTACACGACTCACTCCTCGTCAATTCTCTGAACCCGACCCCCCATCGGCCTCTGAACTCTGTTTATCATTCTGCCATCAATCCTAAAACATGGAATCATGTTTTAGCTCCTCGCTCTCACTTTATTATAGAAATGATCACGACCATTGAGCTCTTGTGAGATGATGATCTCCTAATAGAAACTCGCGAGTAAACATTCACTTTATTATAGAAAGAGGCTAAAGAGGCTACATACGAAATTACAGCTTCCTATAGTGTAAAGTATAGAAATTACCTATTAAAATAATTTAACCACCGCTTCACAAATCTAACCGTTCTCGCAATATTCGGATCACCTGCTATGAATCACATAATCGAAACACCAGCTCAATGAAATCATCAGAAATTAACAAGCGGTTGCAATCATGTTCACAATATCAATAATTGAGAATGATCACCTGTGTGTAAACAATTATTCATATAACCATGCTCATAACTCAGCTTGTTGGCCACGCACTTCGCAGTAGTTAATATAGTATGGTTGGATAAATCGAGAGCTTTCGAACGAATGGTCAACGAATTTTGTGGGATGAAAAACGACGAAGTATCATATCCCTAGCAACGACTCGGTTGTAAGCGGAAATCATCACAATTATTGGCGCTACTTTCGTTGCACTCTCGTGGGACATTTTTCGGTAGTTAGGTCACGGCTAAAGCATATTAGAGAGTTTTTGTTCTTCCCGTAATTTTCTACCCGTGTACGTGAAAAGACTGAAATACCAACTGCGCATGCGCGAATCTTCACGTTAACGTGTAGAACTACGCGTGTACGGGAAAAAGGCCTATCTACACGTGCGCGGGAAAATGCATTCGTTGGAATCTCGGCCTATACGGGTAGTCATCATAGCCTGACGCAAAGGTAACAACAGTTGCCGGTAACCACAGTGTGACCAAGGTAACCGCAGTTACCGCAGTTACGCAGCGCACCACTCACTGATTACAGTGTGATAGTGAAGTGAGTTTTACAGAGGTTATAGTGAACAGTGAAGTGCTCCGCTATAAAATGCAGTCATTTAAGGTAAGCTATAAATCATCTAAGGTAAGGTATAAATAATGTATTTATAATTTATGTATTTATGAATAATTATAAAGCAATTAGTTATTTAAATGAAATGTAGTTCAAGTGAACGACCTTCGTTTTCACGTTTAGGCTTCGCGGTAGTGGCGGTCACTGCCGTGCGGTTCACGCTTAAAACTTGCTGTCACTCTGTCACAAAGCATGTAGTACCAATGCTTCACTAGTAGGTCCACCCGCACGGACAATGGTTACCTAATAAACTCCATTTTGCAAAGTCAGAATAAATTCCATCGTTGCTATATCACCTGAGAATTCCATTATTGGCATTATATCTGCTGATATTTACTAGGCAATATCTATGTCTTCCGGTCCCACGATCCAGCGATCATTATTGGAATTTAGATTTTGATTGGCTAATCAATAGAGTCGGTAGTAGGGCATGATTTCTTTATCATATCGCGCTTATAAATCCGAAAGTGTTTTTTCGATGTTCTAACCCTTAGAGGAAGCCGTTTAACATACAGCATTGCGGGTGGTTTTAATCGATTCTTTGTGATTATATTTATCATATACAAGCAAAAGATCATTAATGTTACTTAGAAAGTTTTCGACGGTTCATAAATATAAAAAGTCGTATTTTATTACAATAATCCCCAAACTTTGGAAATCGTTTTTGAAATGTATTATTAATTCAGTATCCATATGTGTTAATAACTTTTTTAGGGATGTTGCGTGCATCAAAATCTGTATATGGTCATTCATATGGATATATGGTCATTCTCGTTTCTGTTCGGAGGGTACATGGAAAACAAGGCTTAATAAATACTGATATAGATGATACGAATTTGGTGAGATGATTCTCTAGACAACTTACTGTCATGGCAACGATGATTGACATGGCGATCATCAAACTTCCATTCATGAACGCTATGGCTGTTGGCCATTTGGCAATGACGTAGTATGTCGAGTAAAACCTGCAATCGATAATAATATCATCATAATGTGAATCATAGTTTGTCATATTATGCGAAAGCGTGTACTGATAAGGACTCAACATTTTATTATTGAAACTACGTGCTGTTTTATTACGTTGGCTTTACACTCTCAGTGGCAAAATTCAATAAATTCCTTGAGGTGTACCTTTATGATTCACATTTTTCATAAGCATGCTGACGAAGCAAAGATTCAAGCATTAAGAGCTTAGGAGGCCACTCCACAAACATGCTAATTGTATATGAAACATCTTTTTTTTCTTCTTCTTTTTTTTACAACAGCCATATTATTCAGTGATACTATTAGGAAACTCAAAGACATTGGAGAGTTTTTGTACTTCTCGTAACACGAAAACAAGCTGTTAGAGCGAGCAGGATGCATGCTAACCTTTTTGCATTGATTTCTCTTAGCGTTTTTGTAAGCCCGAGAGAAAGAGAACTCTTGTAGAGACGTTAACGTGACTCTTGTAGTGAATCACTGCTCAAAACTCAATTGTCACAGTAGACAATTTCCAAAATAAAACATGGAGTAAGAAACAATGACCATTTACCTCTACGTCATATAAAAAAGATTCAGCCGTGAAGAACACGAATCTTTAAAACGTGTAAAATGAACCTTGAAATGAAATTTTGAGAATGAAAAGGCTGAAATCTTCGATAAAACGTCGAAAGCAAGAACAATATGCCGCTAATGACCCTTCTGGTTGAGGTGCGGGGAAAAAACACGAAAGAAAGACTTTTTTTCATATAGAAATACAGCTACCTATATCGTCGGCAAATTGACAAAGGGGCGTATTTGCAAATTTTATGTTTCGAGATATCCGCGATCAAAGTTGTCAGGTGTACTACAAATCACCTGATTACAATTTTCAACCCCTTATCGGCTATAACTCCTATATTTGCTTCATTTTAGGACTAGATGGGTAATGTGACGCTCAAGATCCTTGAAGGGTACCTAAAAAGCAGATACGTCTTTCTGTCAGAGCGTCCTTTTCTGATCATTTCATATACGGCTTCTGGAAATTTCTGTTTTCACTTACTGATTAGTAATCACAAGGTTTTGAATTGTTAGTTATTGATGTTGCCTGTTTCACAAGTTATGAAACATAACTAGGATCTACGCCGAAGTGTTGTTGTCATGAAAATGAACATTTTCATAATAATTCTGGTAGGGACGTAAGTATTTACTAACTAAAAACTTGGAAAATAATAAATAATCAAAATCAAGTTTTCATGCTATCACAGTAGTTTTCAATGATATCACAAATTGTATTTTGTACAATTTTTCTTAATTAAAAGAAGATGAAACTGAAAGAGTTTGAATTAGGAACCATTTTTAAAAGAATGGTAAGACCGTTTCAAGTACTGTCATTTTTTACAGGTAATAAAAAATTGTTTGCCTTTCTTAACAATCCGTGTCTAAAGGCCGTATCACACTTGCATTTTTTCAGCTTTTTTCTCGCATTTTTAATGCTCGAACGTGAATAAGGCAAAGAGCTTTTTTCCAAGGTTAGCTTTTTCGACCATTGCGCATCCTGGAGAAGCATTTTGGGAAAATTAGAACATGTTCTAATTTTTACCTCAACTCGAGCGAAAAATACTAAAACCTAACCCTTGGGAAGGTAACAATTCAATGGAAAACCCCTAGGAGCCCTTACGTGACAGACTTAATAAAACTGCATTCCGCTAGAATGCACTGTTATTGCACTTATTCCTCTTCAACATTCACAGCTGACCTTGGAAAAAAGTACTTTGTCTTTCGAGGTTCGAGCATTAAAAATGCAAGAAAAAAGCTGAAAAAATGCAAGTGTGATACGGCCTTAGCCACTTTCTTCTTAATACTCGGTATCTTCGTCCTCATTAGGTTCCGGCAATCTATCTTCAACTTCTTCAGAAGGCTGAAGGCTTGTGTAGTAAGGATGGTATTCACGCGGAATTATAAGATCATTGCACATCTTCATCAGGTCCGTGTACTAGGTGTTCGAGATACTGAGGGTCCTTTGGTAAGCGGTGGGGAGTGAGCCGTAGCTGATCCATTGCAGGGCTTTTGGTTGTTTATAATTGACCATCTTGAAATCATCTGCGTAGTCTTCTTCAGACTGGATCTCCACCGAGCCGGTATCAGATTTTGAGTAGAGTATCATGTAGACTTTCCGCCATGGGATTACCTTTGTGAAGGTGTGTGAAAGAGCCACAAAGTCAGCAATTTGGTCGTAGGTCAGAGAGGTGACTTCAAAGGGAAAAGGGTTTGTTCGAGCGCATCTTATTACTTGCGCCCATCCCTCTGGGGTGTGCTTTTTGCTCAATTTTCGAATGCATTGAGTCGTACCTATTCCATCTCTGAATGGCCTACTTCAAAAAACGTATATTTTCAATTTTTTCAAACACACAGTTCAATGAGACGGAACCAAGACATCAGAGCTAACGAACACCTGACTCTATTAGAGAGAGAGAGAAAAAAATAAATTAATAAAACAAGCCACTGTAATAATCATTGGAGAGGCCACGGATAATAGTACGTTCCCAAAGGACGTAATTGAAACGAGTCAGTCACAGGAGCTCGACAGAAAGACGTATCTGCTACTTACGTCTTTTTGTCAGATCAGGATTCAAATACGTCCCTTTGTCATGTCGGTAACTGCGACCGTGGCAAATACGTCCCCTGTACTTTGTTTCTCCCACTGGTTTCCAACGAAGTACGCGACATGAGGTTAGCATCACTTCATAGAAGCTAGAGCTATGGTTTCCAAAGTGAAGCTAACTCTAAAAACCAAAATTTGCAGATACGCCCCTTTGTCAATTTACCGACGATATGAAAAAAGTTAAACTCTATGAATCATTTTATAATGTCTTAAAACAGATTTTAATTAAGACAATTTTTGAAAATACTGATTTTTAAATTTTTTGGAGCCACTGCAATAGCTTCATATCTCACAAAAATTTGCTAAAAAGGTAAGTAGGTACATACAATAATATCCAAATGGCACAAGATTTGCAGTCAGGAACAACCTAGTTTGGTTTTTCGCCGCTAGGCTCCGCATACTTATTCGGAATCATAGTTGAAATAGAACGAAGAAGGTTGGTCACACAAGGCAAAGGCATCTAACGGAGATCTCCCACCACCACTCTTCAGAAAGAACGCGTCAAACTGATAATCGCATTGATAACTGTGTATAATCAATTTCCTTATTCTGTTATTTCCCATCTTCCTGCCACAACTAGTTGGTAAATTCAGTGCTTTCTACTTTCCTAGTTATAATTGCGAAAAGATAATAATTAACGTTAATTGTTGTTTTTGGTTCATCTTTATTTCTCACGCGAACGAATGATGTCGGTTGATAACTATTTTGGTTTGCCTGAAGAGATTTTTGAAATCATTTTGCTACACTTAGCTTTGGGAGATGTTCTTTCTTGCTCGTTAGTTTGCCTTGGTTGGCGCAATGCCGTCAATAGCGACCGCATCTGGGAAAAGCTGTGCAAGAAAAACATATCGGAGGACAGATTGAAGTTACGTACTGAACGCAAGAGAGTGGGATCGTCGTATGAAGTGGTCGAAACCGAGAATATGCCGAGGCTGTGCTTCTGGAGGAGGAGATACATGGATGATATCGATCTCAAAAGAAATTGGAAACATGGATGCTGCCGGGAAGACTTTATTATCAGTACTTCAACTAAATTGGACAGGATGGCGACTGACAATGAACTCTTTTTGATGCCTAAGCGACCCGGTCCATCACCATACACCGTGTTCAACATAGTGAACAACCCAATCATGACAGGTGAAATACATCCCGCTCTAAGTAACCGCATACCATTACTAGTCAAATTATCCAACAACATCCTCGTGATTGTTCAATGCACGTTGCTTCAAGTTTATGTTAAAAACGAAGATAAAAACCTAAAGTTGAAGTTTTTAGCTTTGTTTGACAGGAACCATTCGGATACCATCCCCGATACCCCAAACCTGACAAACTGGTATGACCAAATCGCCCCTAGCTACACTGACATAGAGTATGACCACAATGGGAAGTATTTTGTCGGCTTCTATTCACGTTATAATGCAGGTGTATTATGGTGTTCACCACTGCACATCTGGGATCTGGAATCCCAAACCAAAATCCTAGAAGTCGCTCTTCCTACGCAGGTGCCCGGACAACAATTAATACGTGCCTCTTTCTTTTTACGTGGGAACGTCATACATATAGCTTTGACGTATGTGAGTAGCACCTTGATTCATTCTTACGATATAGATAAATCTAGTTACAGTGAAACAGTTCTGCAACTAGAAGGGCTTTTGGTCAGTTTACTATTCACGGGAACAGTGGCTGTTATGGTGAGTCTCTCGGAAGTAAAATTACTTTTATTCGACTTGAGAAACGGTCGAATGTTACAAATGTGGGAAAACTGTATAGCGGCTGATACTTTACAGGCCTTTGGGAATCTCATTACTTACGCAGAACTTGCAGTACATCTTGCAGATCCCCCCACAGTGACTGTCTATAATACGGAAAAGCTGCGCCAGGTAGACAAATTCCAAGTTGAGAGCGAGTACGGTGAAGTCAACAGGATTCACATCGTCATGGACAACCTTATGCTCATCCGTACAACATACAGGCAGCTCCTCATTCTAGATATGAAAACACGTGAAATCTTACGAACTCTCGAATGCTTTGATTTCTTTCCCCCGGACCCTTCCTGCTCCAAGATGGTTGTTATAAAACCGGGAGGTGAACTCGTAGTTCTTCACTTCTGGTAGGAGGTAATTATGTACCAGAAACATCTATCAATATTGTCGTCTCCTGTATAAGTTGTAATTTTTAATTTTTTCATATGCAGTGCTTACTATAATCATCACAAGCAACATATCCAATATTTACTTATATATATCTATAAAAGAGGATGTATGTATATATGTATATTGCCTATAGACTCCGAACCCGCTTGACAGATTGTAATGAAACTTTCAGGTATTATTGGGCATGATTCAAGGATTGTTCCTGTAAAGTTTGGTGCAAATCCGTTCAAAGGGCTCTGACCCAGAGGGCATAAAAGGGTGCAGTGTCAGGTTTTAGAAATTTTAGTGGTTGTAGAAATAGTTGAACAGAAAGTACTGGTACCTTCTTGACGGCCTACTACATTTCTTTTGACATTTTATGTCTTGACTATGGCACATAAATGAAAAAGCGTCACGCGGGGAGCGTCACGCGGGGAGCGACACGCGGGGAGCGTCACGCGGTGAGCGTTACGCGGAGATTCCCTAATGATCCCACGATTCTGAGATTTGGTATGTAGCCCCTTGAGGGACTTCTGAACACAACTGACCGATCCCAGATCAGCTGAGTGGCTCTAGAATCCAGTTTTTTCCCTAATGATCCCACGATTCTGAGATTTGGTATGTAGCCCCTTGAGGGACTTCTGAACACAACTGACCGATCCCAGATCAGCTGAGTGGCTCTAGAATCCAGTTTTTTCCCTAATGATTCCACGATTCTGAGATTCGGTATGTAGCCCCTTGAGGGACTTCTGAACACAACTGACCGATCCCAGATCAGCTGAGTGGCTCTAGAATCCAGTTTTTTCCCTAATGATCCCACGATTCTGAGATTTGGTATGTGGGCCCTTGAGGGACTTCTGAACACAACTGACCGATCCCAGATCGGCTGAGTGGCTCTAGAATCCAGTTTTTTCCATAATGATCCCACGATTCTGAGATTTGGTATGTGGGCCCTTGAGGGACTTCTGAACACAACTGACCGATCCCAGATCAGCTGAGTGGCTCTAGAATCCAGTTTTTTCCCTAATGATCCCACGATTCTGAGATTTGGTATGTGGGCCCTTGAGGGACTTCTGAACACAACTGACCGATCCCTGATCGGCTGAGTGGCTCTAGAATCCAGTTTTTTCCATAATGATCCCACGATTCTGAGATTTGGTATGTGGGCCCTTGAGGGACTTCTGAACACAACTGACCGATCCCAGATCAGCTGAGTGGATCTAGAATCCAGTTTTTTCCCTAATGATCCCACGATGGACTTAATAACAGTTTAAAATTACGATCAATAAACAAATTTAATTTGGGCGCAGCAACGCGCGCGGGGGGAACGCTAGTTCAATATAAATGTCATGAATTTGTTGAGAATTTTTGAATTCCCTTAATACACACAAACTTCGCAATATTTGCATTTTTCAACAATTTACTTTAAATTCCAAAGTCTTCTATCCTTAAATTAGAAAAAGTTCCCATGCAGCATGATCGTATGAGCGAATTTTCATAAACGGTCATATTACATTTATGTTAAATTCTGTTGAAATTTGAGCACTTTGGGGACAAATAAAAATTTCATTATACATTTTATAGCAAATTAACTTTTTGTCAGTAATATTCCAATGAACAAACGATTTTGTGGATTTTTTACGACTTTTTCAAGTGTTCCTATCGATTTTTAGCTTATTTTAATGAAATTTAAGTACATTTTTCAGTACAATTTTGTGCTTAAATTTTTAAATGTCCTAGTTCATGTTCGATTAATTTTTTTCGAGTAGTATTCTGCTAAAAAAAAATAGAAATTTGTTAATTTTTAGCGGTTTTTTGCCTTTTTCAGTGATTTTTCAAGTAATTTTTTGAAATTTGACCAATTTAATGTGCTCAAAAAGTGTTGTCCAACGAACTCATCCTTTCTTTTGAAATGCTTGATTTTTTGGCGAAAGAACGAAGTTTTTATCTCAATTCTATCGAGAGTTATCGTCTGGAATGACACATACATACATATATATATATATATATATATATATATATATATATATATATATATATATATATATATAATATATATATATATATATATATATATACATATATATATATATATATATATATATATATATATATACATATAAAAAAGCGTTAAAATCCAAGAATCATTTCAGAATGCCTCAAAACAGATTTCGATGAAGAAAATTTTTGAACATTTTTATTTTAAAATTTTTGGAGCCATTGCAATAGCTTTATTTTCTAAGAAAGTTCGCTAAAAAAATCTGGTGCGAGGCTTCACACTACTTATCCTACTTGTATTCATTACACATAGATGCTATTATGATGGGTCGTATCTATTGGAAAAAAAAGTCCAGTCATGCAGCATGACCCCATGAGCGAATTTTGAAGAAATCTTCGACATTTCAGTCGCTATTGATCGTGTAGATTTTTACAACTAGCGAACGGCATTATTTCGATTTTTGACTGATTTTTCAACTTTGAAATTTTTGAAAACTTGATACATATTCTTATAGGAAATTTTACGCTGATTCCGAATATACCACATGTTAGTATGCTGAAAAAATTATTTCGCACAACAAATCGCCAAAAACAGGCTATTTTGAAATTTTTGACTACATTTTTGAAAATTTCAACCCGAAGATGTAATCCGATCATGCTGGCCAACGAACTTGAACTTTCGTTTTGTGTCCTTAACATTTTAAAATTTGTTTGAAGTTTCTAGCACAATTCTACGGATAGTTATCGTCTGGAATGACACATACATACATACATACATACATACATACATACATACATAAAAAAATGCGTTAAACTTCAGAATATGATTCAGAATAGCCTGAAACGGATTTCTGCATAAAATTTTTTCAAAAATTCACATTTTACAAATTTTGAAGCGAGAGCAATAGCTTAATTTTCTTCAAAAATTCGCTAAAAATGCGTTAAACTTCAGAATATGATTCAGAATAGCCTGAAACGGATTTCTGCATAAAATTTTTTCAAAAATTCACATTCTACAAATTTTGAGGCGAGAGCAATAGCTTAATTTTCTTCAAAAATTCGCTAATAACCAAGAAAGTGCTAAAAAATTCCAGTCATGCAGCATGATCGTATGAGCGAATTTCCGTAAATTATCGTAACATATTATGTTACATTGATTTGAAAATTAAGGATTTTAAAGAAAAGAAATTGTCAACTACCAATTTTGTGGCCGAAAACCTGTTCTAAATAATATTCTGCGATTCAAAAAGAGATTTTGGACCTTTTATAGATTTTTTTAGTACACATTTTAATGAAATTCAAGTACGTACAACATATAGGCAGCTCCTCATTCTAGATATGAAAACACGTGAAATCTTACGAACTCTCGAATGCTTTGATTTCTTTCCCCCGGACCCTTCCTGCTCCAAGATGGTTGTTATAAAACCGGGAGGTGAACTCGTAGTTCTTCACTTCTGGTAGGAGGTAATTATGTACCAGAAACATCTACTAATTGTCTTCACTTGTACCTATAAGTTGTAATTTTGTATTTTTTCATATGCAGTGCTTACTGTGTTCATCACAAGTAACATATTCAATAACTAACTTATTTACTTATTCAATATAATATTGTGAATTTGTTGAGAATTTTTGAATTCCCTTAATACACACAAACTTCGAAATATTTGCCTTTTTCAACAATTTACTTTAAATTCCAAAGTCTTCTATCCTTAAATTAGAAAAAGTTCCAGTCATGCAGCATGATCGTATGAGCGAATTTTCATAAACGGTCGTATTACATTTATGTTAAATTCTGTTGAAATTTGAGCACTTTGGGGACAAATAAAAATTTCATTATACATTTTATAGCAAACTAACTTTTTGTCAGTAATATTCCAATGAACAAACGATTTTGTGGATTTTTACGACTTTTTCAAGTGTTCCTATCGATTTTTAGCTTATTTTTATGAAATTCAAGCACATTTTTCAGTACAATTTGTGCTTAGATTTTTAAATGTCCTAGTTCATGTTCGATTAATTTTTTTCGAGTAGTATTCTGCTAAAAAATAGAAATTTGTTGATTTTTAGCAGTTTTTTGCATTTTTTAGTGATTTTTCAAGTAAATTTTTTGAAATTTGACCAATTTAATGTGCTCAAAAAGTGTTGTCCAACGAACTCATCCTTTCTTTTGGAATGCTTGATTTTTTGGCGAAAGAACGAAGTTTTTATCTCAATTCTATCGAGAGTTATCGTCTGGAATGACACATACATATAAAAAAGCGTTGAAATCCAGGAATCATTTCAGAATGCCTCAAAACAGATTTCGATGAAGAAAATTTTTGAAAATTTTTATTTTAAAATTTTTGGAGCCATTGCAATAGCTTTATTTTCTAAGAAAATTCGCTAAACAAATCTGGTGCGAGGCTTCACACTACTTATCCACTTGTATTCATTTCACATGGATGCCATTATGATGGGTCGTAATCTATTGGAAAATTAACCAAGAAAGTGACAAAAAAAATTCCAGTCATGCAGCATGATCGTATGAGCGAATTTTCGTAAATTATCGTACCACATTATGTTACATTGTTTTGAAAATTAAGGTCTTTAAAGAAAAGAAATTGTCAACTACCAATTTTATGGCCGAAACCCCGTTCTAAATAATATTCTGCGATTCAAAAAGAGATTTTGGACCTTTTATAGATTTTTTTAGTACACATTTTAATGAAATTCAAGTACGTACAACATATAGGCAGCTCCTCGTTCTAGATATGAAAACACGTGAAATCTTACGAACTCTCGAATGCTTTGATTTCTTTCCCCCGGACCCTTCCTGCTCCAAGATGGTTATTATAAAACCGGGAGGTGAACTCGTAGTTCTTCACTTCTGGTAGGAGGTAATCATGTACCAGAAACATCTACTAATTGTCTTCACTTGTACCTATAAGTTGTAATTTTGTATTTTTTCATATGCAGTGCTTACTGTGTTCATCACAAGTAACATATTCAATAACTAACTTATTTACTTATTCAATATAATATTGTGAATTTGTTGAGAATTTTTGAATTCCCTTAATACACACAAACTTCGAAATATTTGCCTTTTTCAACAATTTACTTTAAATTCCAAAGTCTTCTATCCTTAAATTAGAAAAAGTTCCAGTCATGCAGCATGATCGTATGAGCGAATTTTCATAAACGGTCGTATTACATTTATGTTAAATTCTGTTGAAATTTGAGCACTTTGGGGACAAATAAAAATTTCATTATACATTTTATAGCAAATTAACTTTTTGTCAGTAATATTCCAATGAACAAACGATTTTGTGGATTTTTACGACTTTTTCAAGTGTTCCTATCGATTTTTAGCTTATTTTAATGAAATTCAAGTACATTTTTCAGTACAATTTTGTGCTTAAATTTTTAAATGTCCTAGTTCATGTTCGATTAATTTTTTTTTAGTAGCATTCTGCTAAAAAATAGAAATTTGTTGATTTTTAGCAGTTTTTTTGCCTTTTTTAGTCATTTTTCAAGTACATTTTTTGAAATTTGACCAATTTAATGTGCTCAAAAAGTGTTGTCCAACGAACTCATCCTTTCTTTTGAAATGCTTGATTTTTTGGCGAAAGAACGAAGTTTTTATCTCAATTCTATCGAGAGTTATCGTCTGGAATGACACATACATATAAAAAAGCGTTAAAATCCAGGAATCATTTCAGAATGCCTCAAAACAGATTTCGATGAAGAAAATTTTTGAAAATTTTTATTTTAAAATTTTTGGAGCCATTGCAATAGCTTTATTTTCTAAGAAAATTCGCTAAAAGACTCTGGTGCGAGGCTTCACACTACTTATCCTTCTTGTAATTCATTACACATGGATGATGGGTCGTATCTATTGGAAAAATAACCAAGAAAGAAAGTGCTGAAAAATTCCAGTCATGCAGCATGATCGTATGAGCGAATTTTCGTAAATTATCGTAGGTACCACATTATGTTACATTGTTTTGAAAATAAAGGACTTTGAAGAAAAGAAATTGTCAACTACCAATTTTATGGCCGAAAATCCGTTCTAAATAACATTCTGCGATTCAAAAAGAGATTTTGGACCTTTTATAGATTTTTTTAGTACACATTTTAATGAAATTCAAGTACGTACAACATATAGGCAGCTCCTCGTTCTAGATATGAAAACACGTGAAATCTTACGAACTCTCGAATGCTTTGATTTCTTTCCCCCGGACCCTTCCTGCTCCAAGATGGTTGTTATAAAACCGGGAGGTGAACTCGTAGTTCTCCACTTCTGGTAGGAGGTAATTATGTACCAGAAACATCTACTAATTGTCTTCACTTGTACCTATAAGTTGTAATTTTGTATTTTTTCATATGCAGTGCTTACTGTGTTCATCACAAGTAACATATTCAATAACTAACTTATTTACTTATTCAATATAATATTGTGAATTTGTTGAGAATTTTTGAATTCCCTTAATACACACAAACTTCGAAATATTTGCCTTTTTCAACAATTTACTTTAAATTCCAAAGTCTTCTATCCTTAAATTAGAAAAAGTTCCAGTCATGCAGCATGATCGTATGCACAGCGGTCAGGAACTAGACAAAAGTTTTGCTGCGATGCCGACGAAAACCCATGGTAAAAAACGATACTTTCAAGTACCAGAAAACCAAAAATTCAAACCCCAAAATCAAAGCGGTGCATCTCCAAAAACGGCGCATGAATTTATTGAGAATGTATCGGTTACAACATTTTTTGACGTTCGATTATGACCCAAGCACAACGATAGGGTGGTTAAAAAAAAAAAAAAAAGTTCTGGGATTTCTTGTCCCCATTGTTTTTTTTGCTTCCTCGGTATGTCAGGATGACACTCCTCATTTTTAGCAAAAAATATTAATCCTAATCACTTTACCTGGTTCGATTTTGGCCAGTTATCGACCGCTATCGTAAACCAACATCTAAATTGGTGCCGAGATGATGATTTGAAGGACGGATTTCAATTTTTTTGGATAAATTTATGGGTTATCGCATGCGCTGAACACGATGAACCTATTTATTTTACGCTCCGTCCACTAGTTATCCGGTAAACTGGCAGAGGGCGCTGCTTGAAGATAAGTAAAAACCGAAAACTTCCCCGAAAATGCTGTCGCCTGGTTAAGAATTGTACTAGAAACATGCTAAAATGGTCGGATAATATGCTTTGGCATGTTCTGAACATGATTCCGTTTTTACTATACTTTTCCGCCGATGATTGCTTCGTTTATTGGCCCTAAATCTCAAATTAATAGTAGGGTAATAGACAGATTCACCCTAATTTCACCGGAAATTATGTCGCGTTGATAATTTAAGGTTCTGAAATACCTTGTGCCGATAAAATTTGGTATTTTCCAGGATACTCGGTACAAAGCCGTTGGTAATTTGGCAAGGACTTGAACCGGCATTGTACTCATTTGCCAGATATAGCGGCAAAATAGGAAAAATAGCTAAAATTTTCCAATTTTTCTGTAAAATTCCTTAGTTCCATCGGTTTTCCGGGGTCAAATTCGTAGTTCTGAATTGTCTGAACTGTGATTGGCTCGTTTGAGCGTAGGGTTAGCTATTGTCAGCGGTATCGGTCACGTGTAAAAGCTTGTAGGTACAATGGTATCGGGTCGTTAAGCGAATAAGTACAATGCCGGTTCAAGTCCTTGCCAAATTACCAACGGCTTTGTACCGAGTATCCTGGAAAATACCAAATTTTATCGGCACAAGGTTCAGAACCTTAAATTATCAACGCGACATAATTTCCGGTGAAATTAGGGTGAATTTGTCTATTACCCTATAATTAATTTGAGGGTTATGGCCGTTAAACGAAGCAATCACTGGCGGAAAAGTATAGTAAAAAACGGAATCATGTTCAGAACATGCCAAAGCATTTTGTCCGACCATAATAGCATGTTTCTAGTACAATTCTTAGCCAGGGGACAGCATTTTCGGTGAAATTTTCGATTTTTACTTATCTTCAAGCAGCGCCCTCTGCCAGTTTACCGGATAACTAGTGGACGGAGCGTAAAATAAATAAGTTCATCGTGTTCAGCGCATGCAAAAACCCATAAATTGACCTAAAAAAATTGAAATCCGTCCGTCAAATCATCACCTCGGCACCAATTTAGAGGTTGGTTTACGATAGCGGTCGATAACTGGCCAAAATCGACCCAGGTAAAGTGATTAGGATTAATATTTTTTGCTAAAAATTTAGGAGTGTCGTCCTGACATACCGAGGAAGCAAAAAAAACAATGGGGACAAGAAATCCCAGAACTTTTTTTTTTTTTGAACCACCCTATCGTTGTGCTTGGGTCATAATCGAACGTCAAAAAATGTTGTAACCGATACATTCTCAATTCATGCGCCGTTTTGGAAATGCACCGCTTTGATTTTGGGGTTTGAATTTTGGTTTTCTGGTACTTCAAAGTATCGTTTTTCACCATGGGTTTTCGTCGGCATCGCAGCCGAACTTTTGTCTAGTTTTTGACCGCTGTGTATGAGCGAATTTTCATAAACGGTCGTATTACATTTATGTTAAATTCTGTTGAAATTTGAGCACTTTGGGGACAAATAAAAATTTCATTATACATTTTATAGCAAATTAACTTTTTGTCAGTAATATTCCAATGAACAAACGATTTTGTGGATTTTTTACAATTTTTTCAAGTGTTCCTATCGATTTTTAGCTTATTTTAATGAAAATCAAGTACATTTTTCAGTACAATTTTGTGCTTAAATTTTCAAATGTCCTAGTTCATGTTCGATTAATTTTTTTCGAGTAGGATTCCGCTAAAAAATAGAAATTTGTTAATTTTTAGCAGTTTTTTGCATTTTTCAGTGATTTTTCAAGTACATATTTTGAAATTTGACCAATTTAATGTGCTCAAAAAGTGTTGTCCAACGAACTCATTCTTTCTTTTGAAATGCTTGATTTTTTGGCGAAAGAACGAAGTTTATGTCTCAATTCTATCGAGAGTTATCGTCTGGAATGACACATACATATAAAAAAGCGTTAAAATCCAGGAATCATTTCAGAATGCCTCAAAACAGATTTCGATGAAGAAAATTTTTGAAAATTTTTATTTTAAAATTTTTGGAGCCATTGCAATAGCTTTATTTTCTAAGAAAATTCGCTAAAAGAATCTGGTGCGAGGCTTCACACTACTTATCCTACTTGTATTCATTACACATGGATGCTATTATGATGGGTCGTATCTATTGGAAAAATAACCAAGAAAGCTGAAAAATTCCAGTCATGCAGCATGATCGTATGAGCGAATTTTCGTAAATTATCGTAGGTACCATATTATGTTACATTGTGTTGAAAATAAAGGACTTTGAAGAAAATAAATTGTCAACTACCAATTTTATGGCCGAAAATCCGTTCTAAATAATATTCTGCGATTCAAAAAGAGATTTTGGACCTTTTATAGATTTTTTTAGTACACATTTTAATGAAATTCAAGTACGTACAACATATAGGCCTCGTTCTAGATATGAAAACACGTGAAATCTTACGAACTCTCGAATGCTTTGATTTCTTTCCCCCGGACCCTTCCTGCTCCAAGATGGTTGTTATAAAACCGGGAGGTGAACTCGTAGTTCTTCACTTCTGGTAGGAGGTAATTATGTACCAGAAACATCTACCAATTGTCTTCACCTGTATAAGTTGTAATTTTTTATTTTTTCATATGCAGTGCTTACTGTAATCATCACAAGCAACATATCCAATATTTACTTATTCAATATATAAATATCGTGAATTTGTTGAGAATTTTTGAATTCCCTTAATACACACAAACTTCGAAATATTTGCCTTTTTCAACAATTTACTTTAAATTCCAAACTCTCCTATCCTTAAATTTGAAAAAAAAAAATCTGGTGCGAGGCTTCACACTACTTATCCTACTTGTATTCATTACACATGGATGCTATTATGATGGGTCCTATCTATTGGAAAAATAACCAAGAAAGTGCTAGAAAATTCCAGTCATGCAGCATGATCGTATGAGCGAATTTTCGTAAATTATCGTACCATATTATGTTACATTGTTTTGAAAATTAAGGACTTTAAAGAAAAGAAATTGTCAACTACCGATTTTATGGCCGAAAATCCGTTCTAAATAACATTCTGCGATTCAAAAAGAGATTTTGGACCTTTTATAGATTTTTTTAGTACACATTTTAATGAAATTCAAGTACGTACAACATATAGGCAGCTCCTCATTCTAGATATGAAAACACGTGAAATCTTACGAACTCTCGAATGCTTTGATTTCTTTCCCCCGGACCCTTCCTGCTCCAAGATGGTTGTTATAAAACCGGGAGGTGAACACGTAGTTCTTCACTTTTGGTAGAAGGTAATTATGTACCAGAAACATCTACTAATTGTCTTCACTTGTACCTATAAGTTGTAATTTTTATTTGTTCATATACAGTACTTACTGTGTTCATCACAAGTAACATATTCAATAACTAACTTATTTACTTATTCAATATATAAATATCGTGAATTTGTTGAGCATTTTTGAATTCCCTTAATAAACTTCAAAATATTTGCCTTTTTCAACAATTTACTTTAAATTCCAAAGTCTTCTATCCTTGAATTAGAAAAAGTTCCAGTCATGCAGCATGATCGTATGAGCGAATTTTCATAAACGGTCGTATTACATTTATGTTAAATTCTGTTAAAATTTGAGCACTTTGGGGACAAATAAAAATTTCATTATACATTTTATAGCCAATTAACTTTTTGTTTGTTATATTCCAATAAACAAACGATTTTGTGGATTTTTACGATTTTTTCAAGTGTTCCTATTAATTTTTAGCTTATTTTATGAAAGTAGGTACATTTTTCAGTACAATTTTGTGCTTAAATTTTTAAATGTCCTAGTTCATGTTCGATTAATTTTTTTCGAGTAGTATTCTGCTAAAAAAAAGAAATTTGTTAATTTTTAGCAGTTTTTTGCCTTTTTCAGTGATTTTTCAAGTACATTTTTTGAAATTTGACCAATTTAATGTGCTCAAAAAGTGTTGTCCAACGAACTCATCCTTTCTTTTGAAATGCTTGATTTTTTGGCGAAAGAACGAAGTTTTTATCTCAATTCTATCGAGAGTTATCGTCTGGAATGACATATATATATATATATATATATATATATATATATATATATATATATATATATATATATATATATGTATATATATGAAAAAGCGTTGAAATCCAGGAATCATTTCAGAATGCCTCAAAACAGATTTCGATGAAGAAAATTTTTGAAAATTTTTATTTTAAAATTTTTGGAGCCATTGCAATAGCTTTATTTTCTAAGAAAATTCGCTAAAAAAAATCTGGTGCGAGGCTTCACACTACTTATCCTACTTGTATTCATTACACATAGATGCTATTATGATGGTTCGTATATCTATTGGAAAAATAACCAAGAAAGTGCTAAAAAATTCCAGTCATGCAGCATGATTGTATGAGCGAATTTTCGTAAATTATCGTACCACATTATGTTACATTGTTTTGAAAATAAAGGACTTTGAAGAAAAGAAATTGTCAACTACCAATTTTATGGCCGAAAATCCGTTCTAAATAATATTCTGCGATTCAAAAAGAGATTTTGGACCTTTTATAGATTTTTTTTAGTACACATTTTAATTAAATTCAAGTACGTACAACATATAGGCAGCTCCTCATTCTAGATAACTTATTTACTTATTCAATATAATATTGTGAATTCGTTGAGAATTTTGCAGTGAATTCCCTTAATACACACAAACTTCGAAATATTTGCCTTTTTCAACAATTTACATTAAATTCCAAAGTCTTCTATCCTTAAATTAGAAAAAGTTCCAGTCATGCAGCATGATCGTATGAGCGAATTTTCATAAACGGTCGTATTACATTTATGTTAAATTCTGTTGAAATTTGAGCACTTTGGGGACAAATAAAAATTTCGTTATAAATTTTTATAGCAAATAAACTTTTTGTCAGTAATATTCCAATAAACAAACGATTATGTGGATTTTTACGACTTTTCCAAGTGTTCCTATCGATTTTTAGCTTATTTTAATGAAATTCAAGTACATTTTTCGGTACAATTTTGTGCTTAAATTTTTAAATGTCCTAGTTCATGTTCGATTAATTTTTTTCGAGTAGTATTCTGCTTAAAAAAAAAGAAATTTGTTAATTTTTAGCAGTTTTTTGCCTTTTTCAGTGATTTTTCAAGTACATTTTTTGAAATTTGACCAATTTAATGTGCTCAAAAAGTGTTGTCCAACGAACTCATCCTTTCTTTAGAAATGCTTGATTTTTTGGCGAAAGAACGAAGTTTTTATCTCAATTCTATCGAGAGTTATCGTCTGGAATGACACATACATATATATACATATAAAAAAGCGTTAAAATCCAGGAATCATTTCAGAATGCCTCAAAACAGATTTCGATGAAGAAAATTTTTGAAAATTTTTATTTTAAAATTTTTGGAGCCATTGCAATAGCTTTATTTTCTAAGAAAATTCGCTAAAAAAATCTGGTGCTTCACACTACTTATCCTACTTGTATTCATTACATAGGATGCTATTATGATGGGTCCTATCTATTGGAAAAATAACCAAGAAAGTGCTAAAAAAATTCCAGTCATGCAGCATGATCGTATGAACGAATTGTCGTAAATTATCGTAGGTACCATATTATGTTACATTGTTTTGAAAATTGAGGACTTTAAAGAAAAGAAATTGTCAGCTACCAATTTTATGGCCAAAAACCCGTTCTAAATAATATTCTGCGATTCAAAAAGAAATTTTGGAGTTTATATAGATTTTTTCTAGTAAACATTTTAATGAAATTCAAGTACGTACAACATATAGGCAGCTCCTCGTTCTAGATATGAAAACTCGTGAAATCTTACGAACTCTCGAATGCTTTGATTTCTTTCCCCCGGACCCTTCCTGCTCCAAGATGGTTGTTATAAAACCGGGAGGTGAACTCGTAGTTCTTCACTTCTGGTAGGAGGTAATTATGTACCAGAAACATCTACCAATTGTCTTCACTTGTATAAGTTGTAATTTTGTATTTTTTCATATGCAGTGCTTACTGTGTTCATCACAAGTAACATATTCAATAACTAACTTATTTACTTATTCAATATAATATTGTGAATTTGTTGAGAATTTTTGAATTCCCTTAATACACACAAACTTCGAAATATTTGCCTTTTTCAACAATTTACTTTAAATTCCAAAGTCTTCTATCCTTAAATTAGAAAAAGTTCCAGTCATGCAGCATGATCGTATGAGCGAATTTTCATAAACGGTCGTATTACATTTATGTTAAATTCTGTTGAAATGAAGGCACTTTGGGGACAAATAAAAATGTCATTATACATTTTACAGGAAATTAATTTTTTGTTAGTAATATTCCAATAAATAAACGATTTTGTGGATTTTTACAATTTTTTCAAGTGTTCCTATCGATTTTTAGCTTATTTTAATGAAATTCAAGTACATTTTTCAGTACAATTTTGTGCTTAAATTTTTAAATGTCCTAGTTCATGTTCGATTAATTTTTTTCGAGTAGCATTCTGTTAAAAAATAGAAATTTGTTGATTTTTAGCAGTTTTTTGCATTTTTCAGTGATTTTTCAAGTACATTTTTTGAAATTTGACCAATTTAATGTGCTCAAAAAGTGTTGTCCAACGAACTCATCCTTTCTTTTGGAATGCTTGATTTTTTGGCGAAAGAACGAAGTTTTTATCTCAATTCTATCGAGAGTTATCGTCTGGAATGACACATATATATATATATATATATATATATATATATATATATATATATATATACATATAAAAAAGCGTTGAAATCCAGGAATCATTTCAGAATGCCTCAAAACAGATTTCGATGAAGAAAATTTTTGAAAATTTTTATTTTAAAATTTTTGGAGCCATTGCAATAGCTTTATTTTCTAAGAAAATTCGCTAAAAAGAATCTGGTGCGAGGCTTCACACTACTTATCCTTCTTGTAATTCATTACACATGGATGATGGGTCGTATCTATTGGAAAAATAACCAAGAAAGTGTTAAAAAATTCCAGTCATGCAGCATGATCGTATGAGCGAATTTTCGTAAATTATCATGTACCACATTATGTTACATTGTTTTGAAAATAAAGGACTTTGAAGAAAAGAAATTGTCAACTACCAATTTTATGGCCGAAAATCCGTTCTAAATAATATTCTGCGATTCAAAAAGAGATTTTGGACCTTTTATAGATTTTTTTAGTACACATTTTAATGAAATTCAAGTACGTACAACATATAGGCAGCTCCTCATTCTAGATATGAAAACACGTGAAATCTTACGAACTCTCGAATGCTTTGATTTCTTTCCCCCGGACCCTTCCTGCTCCAAGATGGTTGTTATAAAACCGGGAGGTGAACTCGTAGTTCTCCACTTCTGGTAGGAGGTAATTATGTACCAGAAACATCTACTAATTGTCTTCACTTGTACCTATAAGTTGTAATTTTTATTTGTTCATATACAGTACTTACTGTGTTCATCACAAGTAACATATTCAATAACTACTATTTACTTATTCAATATAATATTGTGAATTTGTTGAGAATTTTTGAATTCCCTTAATACACACAAACTTCGAAATATTTGCCTTTTTCAACAATTTACTTTAAATTCCAAAGTCTTCTATCCTTAAATTAGAAAAAGTTCCAGTCATGCAGCATGATCGTATGAGCGAATTTTCATAAACGGTCGTATTACATTTATGTTAAATTCTGTTGAAATTTGAGCACTTTGGGGACAAATAAAAATTTCATTATACATTTTATAGCAAATTAACTTTTTGTCAGTAATATTCCAATGAACAAACGATTTTGTGGATTTTTACGACTTTTTCAAGTGTTCCTATCGATTTTTAGCTTATTTTAATGAAATTCAAGTACATTTTTCAGTACAATTTTGTGCTTAAATTTTTAAATGTCCTAGTTCATGTTCGATTAATTTTTTTCGAGTAGCATTCTGCTAAAAAATAGAAATTTGTTAATTTTTCGCAGATTTTTGCATTTTTCAGTCATTTTTCAAGTACATTTTTTGAAATTTGACCAATTTAATGTGCTCAAAAAGTGTTGTCCAACGAACTCATCCTTTCTTTTGGAATGCTTGATTTTTTGGCGAAAGAACGAAGTTTTTATCTCAATTCTATCGAGAGTTATCGTCTGGAATGACACATACATATAAAAAAGCGTTAAAATCCAGGAATCATTTCAGAATGCCTCAAAACAGATTTCGATGAAGAAAATTTTTGAAAATTTTTATTTTAAAATTTTTGGAGCCATTGCAATAGCTTTATTTTCTAAGAAAATTCGCTAAAAGAATCTGGTGCGAGGCTTCACACTACTTATCCTTCTTGTAATTCATTACACATGGATGATGGGTCGTATCTATTGGAAAAATAACCAAGAAAGTGTTAAAAATTCCAGTCATGCAGCATGATCGTATGAGCGAATTTTCGTAAATTATCGTAACATATTATGTTACATTGTTTTGAAAATTAAGGACTTTAAAGAAAAGAAATTGTCAACTACCAATTTTATGGCCGAAAATCCGTTCTAAATAATATTCTGCGATTCAAAAAGAGATTTTGGACCTTTTATAGATTTTTTTAGTACACATTTTAATGAAATTCAAGTACGTACAACATATAGGCAGCTCCTCATTCTAGATATGAAAACACGTGAAATCTTACGAACTCTCGAATGCTTTGATTTCTTTCCCCCGGACCCTTCCTGCTCCAAGATGGTTGTTATAAAACCGGGAGGTGAACTCGTAGTTCTCCACTTCTGGTAGGAGGTAATTATGTACCAGAAACATCTACTAATTGTCTTCACTTGTACCTATAAGTTGTAATTTTTATTTGTTCATATACAGTACTTACTGTGTTCATCACAAGTAACATATTCAATAACTAACTTATTTACTTATTCAATACCTATAAATATTGTGAATTTGTTAAGAATTTTGAATTGCATTAATACACGTAAACTTCGAAATATTTGCCTTTTTCAACAATTTACTTTAAATTCCAAAGTCTTCTATCCTTAAATTAGAAAAAGTTCCAGTCATGCAGCATGATCGTATGAGCGAATTTTCATAAACGGTCGTATTACATTTATGTTAAATTCTGTTGAAATTTGAGCACTTTGGGGACAAATAAAAATTGTATTATACATTTTATAGCAAATTAACTTTTTGTCAGTAATATTCCAATGAACAAACGATTTTGTGGATTTTTACAATTTTTTCAAGTGTTCCTATCGATTTTTAGCTTATTTTAATGAAAATCAAGTACATTTTTCGGTACAATTTTGTGCTTAAATTTTTAAATGTCCTACTTCATGTTCGATTAGTTTTTTTTTTAGTAGCATTCTGCTAAAAAATAGAAATTTGTTAATTTTTAGCGGTTTTTTGCATTTTTTAGTCATTTTTCAAGTACATTTTTTGAAATTTGACCAATTTAATGTGCTCAAAAAGTGTTGTCCAACGAACTCATCCTTTCTTTTGAAATGCTTGATTTTTTGGCGAAAGAACGAAGTTTTTATCTCAATTCTATCGAGAGTTATCGTCTGGAATGACACATACATATAAAAAAGCGTTAAAATCCAGGAATCATTTCAGAATGCCTCAAAACAGATTTCGATGAAGAAAATTTTTGAAAATTTTTATTTTAAAATTTTTGGAGCCATTGCAATAGCTTTATTTTCTAAGAAAATTCGCTACAAGAATCTGGTGCGAGGCTTCACACTACTTATCCTACTTGTATTCATTACACATGGATGCTATTATGATGGGTCGTATCTATTGGAAAAATAACCAAGAAAGTGCTAAAAAATTCCAGTCATGCAGCATGATCGTATGAGCGAATTTTCGTAAATTATCGTACCACATTATGTTACATTGTTTCGAAAATTAAGGACTTTGAAGAAAAGAAATTGTCAACTACCAATTTTATGGCCGAAAATCCGTTCTAAATAATATTCTGCAATTCAAAAAGAGATTTTGGACCTTTTATAGATTTTTTTAGTACACATTTTAATGAAATTCAAGTACGTACAACATATAGGCCTCGTTCTAGATATGAAAACACGTGAAATCTTACGAACTCTCGAATGCTTTGATTTCTTTCCCCCGGACCCTTCCTGCTCCAAGATGGTTGTTATAAAACCGGGAGGTGAACTCGTAGTTCTCCACTTCTGGTAGGAGGTAATTATGTACCAGAAACATCTGTCAATATTGTCGTCTCCTGTATAAGTTGTAATTTTTTTTTCATATGCAGTGCTTACTGTGATCATCACAAGCAACATATCCAATATTTACTTATTCAATATATAAATATCGTGAATTTGTTGAGCATTTTTGAATTCCCTTAATAAACTTCAAAATATTTGCCTTTTTCAACAATTTACTTTAAATTCCAAAGTCTTCTATCCTTATATCAGAAAAAAATCTGGTGCGAGGCTTCACACTACTTATCCTACTTGTATTCATTACACATAGATGCTATTATTATGGGTCGTATCTATTGGAAAAATAACCAAGAAAGTGCTAAAAAATTCCAGTCATGCAGCATGATCGTATGAGCGAATTTTCGTAAATTATCCTACTATATTATGTTACATTGTTTTGAAAATTAAGGACTTTAAAGGAAAGAAATTGTCAACTACCGATTTTATGGCCGAAAATCCGTTCTAAATAACATTCTGCGATTCAAAAAGAGATTTTGGACCTTTTATAGATTTTTTTAGTACACATTTTAATGAAATTCAAGTACGTACAACATATAGGCAGCTCCTCATTCTAGATATGAAAACACGTGAAATCTTACGAACTCTCGAATGCTTTGATTTCTTTCCCCCGGACCCTTCCTGCTCCAAGATGGTTGTTATAAAACCGGGAGGTGAACTCGTAGTTCTTCACTTTTGGTAGGAGGTAATTATGTACCAGAAACATCTACTAATTGTCTTCACTTGTACCTATAAGTTGTAATTTTTATTTGTTCATATACAGTACTTACTGTGTTCATCACAAGTAACATATTCAATAACTACTATTTACTTATTCAATATATAAATATCGTGAATTTGTTGAGCATTTTTGAATTTCCTTAATAAACTTCGATATATTTGCCTTTTTCAACAATTTATTTTAAATTCCAAAGTCTTCTATCCTTGAATTAGAAAAAGTTCCAGTCATGCAGCATGATCGTATGAGCGAATTTTCATAAACGGTCGTATTACATTTATGTTAAATTCTGATAAAATTTGAGCACTTTGGGGACAAATAAAAATTTCATTATACATTTTATAGCCAATTAACTTTTTGTTTGTTATATTCCAATAAACAAACGATTTTGTGGATTTTTACGATTTTTTCAAGTGTTCCTATTAATTTTTAGCTTATTTTAATGAAAGTAGGTACATTTTTCAGTACAATTTTGTGCTTAAATTTTTAAATGTCCTAGTTCATGTTCGATTAATTTTTTTCGAGTAGTATTCTGCTAAAAAAAAGAAATTTGTTTATTTTTAGCAGTTTTTTTGCCTTTTTCAGTGATTTTTCAAGTACATTTTTTGAAATTTGACCAATTTAATGTGCTCAAAAAGTGTTGTCCAACGAACTCATCCTTTCTTTTGAAATGCTTGATTTTTTGGCGAAAGAACGAAGTTTTTATCTCAATTCTATCGAGAGTTATCGTCTGGAATGACATATATATATATATATATATATATATATATATATATATATATATATATATATATATATATATATATATATATGTATATATATGAAAAAGCGTTGAAATCCAGGAATCATTTCAGAATGCCTCAAAACAGATTTCGATGAAGAAAATTTTTGAAAATTTTTATTTTAAAATTTTTGGAGCCATTGCAATAGCTTTATTTTCTAAGAAAATTCGCTAAAAAAATCTGGTGCTTCACACTACTTATCCTACTTGTATTCATTACATAGGATGCTATTATGATGGGTCCTATCTATTGGAAAAATAACCAAGAAAGTGCTAAAAAATTCCAGTCATGCAGCTTGATCGTATGAGCGAATTTTCGTAAATTATCGTACCACATTATGTTACATTGTTTTGAAAATTAAGGACTTTGAAGAAAAGAAATTGTCAACAACAAATTTTATGGCCAAAAAACCGTTCTAAATAATATTCTGCGATTCAAAAAGAGATTTTGGACCTTTTATAGATTTTTTTAGTACACATTTTAATGAAAGTCAAGTACGTACAACATATAGGCAGCTCCTCATTCTAGATATGTTGAGAATTTTTGAATTCCCTTAATACACACAAACTTCGAAATATTTGCCCTTTTCAACAATTTACTTTAAATTCCAAAGTCTTCTATCCTTAAATTAGAAAAAGTTCCAGTCATGCAGCATGATCGTATGAGCGAATTTTCATAAACGGTCGTATTACATTTATGTTAAATTCTGTTGAAATTTGAGCACTTTGGGGACAAATAAAAATTTCATTATACATTTTATAGCAAATAAACTTTTTGTCAGTAATATTCCAATAAACAAACGATTATGTGGATTTTTACGACTTTTTCAAGTGTTCCTATCGATTTTTAGCTTATTTTAATGAAATTCAAGTACATTTTTCGGTACAATTTTGTGCTTAAATTTTTAAATGTCCTAGTTCGATTAATTTTTTTCGAGTAGTATTCTGCTAAAAAAAAGAAATTTGTTAATTTTTAGCAGTTTTTTGCCTTTTTCAGTGATTTTTCAAGTACATTTTTTGAAATTTGACCAATTTAATGTGCTCAAAAAGTGTTGTCCAACGAACTCATCCTTTCTTTTGAAATGCTTGATTTTTTGGCGAAAGAACGAAGTTTTTATCTCAATTCTATCGAGAGTTATCGTCTGGAATGACACATACATATATATACATATAAAAAAGCGTTAAAATCCAGGAATCATTTCAGAATGCCTCAAAACAGATTTCGATGAAGAAAATTTTTGAAAATTTTTATTTTAAAATTTTTGGAGCCATTGCAATAGCTTTATTTTCTAAGAAAATTCGCTAAAAAAATCTGGTGCTTCACACTACTTATCCTACTTGTATTCATTACATAGGATGCTATTATGATGGGTCCTATCTATTGGAAAAATAACCAAGAAAGTGCTAAAAAAATTCCAGTCATGCAGCATGATCGTATGAACGAATTGTCGTAAATTATCGTAGGTACCATATTATGTTACATTGTTTTGAAAATTGAGGACTTTAAAGAAAAGGAATTGTCAACTACCAATTTTGTGGCCGAAAACCTGTTCTAAATAATATTCTGCGATTCAAAAAGAGATTTTGGACCTTTTATAGATTTTTTTAGTACACATTTTAATGAAATTCAAGTACGTACAACATATAGGCAGCTCCTCGTTCTAGATATGAAAACACGTGAAATCTTACGAACTCTCGAATGCTTTGATTTCTTTCCCCCGGACCCTTCCTGCTCCAAGATGGTTGTTATAAAACCGGGAGGTGAACTCGTAGTTCTTCACTTCTGGTAGGAGGTAATTATGTACCAGAAACATCTACCAATTGTCTTCACTTGTATAAGTTGTAATTTTGTATTTTTTCATATGCAGTGCTTACTGTGTTCATCACAAGTAACATATTCAATAACTAACTTATTTACTTATTCAATATAATATTGTGAATTTATTGAGAATTTTTGAATTCCCTTAATACACACAAACTTCGAAATATTTGCCTTTTTCAACAATTTACTTTAAATTCCAAAGTCTTCTATCCTTAAATTAGAAAAAGTTCCAGTCATGCAGCATGATCGTATGAGCGAATTTTCATAAACGGTCGTATTACATTTATGTTAAATTCTGTTGAAATGTGAGCACTTTGGGGACAAATAAAAATGTCATTATACATTTTACAGGAAATTAATTTTTTGTTAGTAATATTCCAATAAACAAACGATTTTGTGGATTTTTACGACTTTTTCAAGTGTTCCTATCGATTTTTAGCTTATTTTAATGAAATTCAAGTACATTTTTCAGTACAATTTTGTGCTTAAATTTTTAAATGTCCTAGTTCATGTTCGATTAATTTTTTTCGAGTAGTATTCTGCTAAAAAATAGAAATTTGTTAATTTTTAGCAGTTTTTTGCCTTTTTTAGTGATTCTTCAAGTACATTTTTTGAAATTTAACCAATTTAATGTGCTCAAAAAGTGTTGTCCAACGAACTCATCCTTTCTTTTGAAATGCTTGATTTTTTGGCGAAAGAACGAAGTTTTTATCTCAATTCTATCGAGAGTTATCGTCTGGAATGACACATACATATAAAAAAGCGTTAAAATCCAGGAATCATTTCAGAATGCCTCAAAACAGATTTCGATGAAGAAAATTTTTGAAAATTTTTATTTTAAAATTTTTGGAGCCATTGCAATAGCTTCATTTTCTTAGAAAATTCGCTAAAAGAATCTGGTGCGAGGCTTCACACTACTTATCCTACTTGTATTCATTACATAGGATGCTATTATGATGCTATCTATTGGAAAAATAACCAAGAAAGTGCTAAAAAATTCCAGTCATGCAGCATGATCGTATGAGCGAATTTTCGTAAATTATCCTACTATATTATGTTACATTGTTTTGAAAATTAAGGACTTTGAAGAAAAGAAATTGCCAACTACCAATTTTATGGCCGAACACCCGTTCTAAATAACATTCTGCGATTCAAAAAGAGATTTTGGACCTTTTATAGATTTTTTTAGTACCTACATTTTAATGAAATTCAAGTAGGTACATGCTTCTGCATAATTTTGCACATAATTAGCGAATTTTCTTAGAAAATAAAGCTATTGCAATGGCTCCCAAAATTTTCAAAAATTTGCTTCATCGAAATCTGTTTTGAGGCATTCTGAAATGATTCCTGGATTTTAACGCTTTTATATATATATATATATATATATATATATATATATATATATATATATATATATATATAAGTATATATACGTATGTGTCATTCCAGACGATAGCTCTTGACAGAATTGAGATAAAAACTTCGTTCTTTCGCCAAAAAATCAAGCATTTCAAAAGAAAGGATGAGTTCGTTGGACGACACTTTTTGAGCACACTAAATTGGTCAAATTTCAAAAAATGTACTTAAAAAAAAGAAAAAGTTCCAGTCATGCAGCATGATCGTATGAGCGAATTTTCATAAACGGTCGTATTACATTCATGTTAAATTCTGTTGAAATTTGAGCACTTTGGGGACAAATACAAACTTTATCATACATTTTATAGCAAATTAACTTTTTGTCAGTAATATTCCAATGAACAAAAGATTTTATGGATTTTTACTATTTTTTTTAAGTACTCCTATCGATTTTTAGCTTATTTTAATGAAATTTAAGTACATTTTTCAGTACAATTTTGTGCTTAAATTTTTAAATGTCCTAGTTCATGTTCGATTAATTTTTTTCGAGTAGCATTCTGCTAAAAAATATAAATTCGTTAATTTTTAGCTTTTTTTGCCTGTTTTAGTGATTTTTTTAGTACATTTTTTGAAATTTGACCAATTTAATGTGCTCAAAAAGTGTTGTCCAACGAACTCATCCTTTCTTTTGAAATGCTTGATTTTTTGGCGAAAGAACGAAGTTTTTATCTCAATTCTATCGAGAGTTATCGTCTGGAATGACACATACATATATATATATATATATATATATATATAAAAGCGTTAAAATCCAGGAATCATTTCAGAATGCCTCAAAACAGATTTCGATGAAGAAAATTTTTGAAAATTTTTATTTTAAAATTTTTGGAGCCATTGCAATAGCTTCATTTTCTAAGAAAATTCGCTAAAATCACTAAAAAAGGCAAAAAACCGCTAAAAATTAACAAATTTCTATTTTTTTAGCAGAATGCTACTCGAAAAAAATTAATCGAACATGAACTAGGACATTTAAAAATTTAAGCACAAAATTGTACTGAAAAATGTACTTAAATTTCATTAAAATAAGCTAAAAATCGATAGGAACACTTGAAAAAATTGTAAAAATCCACAAAATCGTTTGTTCATTGGAATATTACTGACAAAAAGTTTGTTTGCTATAAAATAAATAATAAATTTTTTATTTGTCCCCAAAGTGCTCAAATTTCAACAGAATTTAACATAAATGTAATACGACCATTTATGAAAATTCGTTCATACAATCATGCTGCATGACTGGAGCTTTTTGAGTGGGTTTGTTGTTTAGTTTTTTTTTTTTTTTTTTTTTTTTTTTTTTTTTTTTTTTTTTTTTTTTTTTTTTTTTTTTTTTTTTTTAAATCCTGCTGAAGAGGGTCCGTGCTAACGGGACGAAACCGGTTCACATAATAAAGACGCTCCCTTACAGGGGAAGGAAGGATCCCACCTGATTTCGCCACATCTAGTCGTATAAAATTCATAAGTTCGGCTGTATGTCACTGGGGAAAGGTCTCAGCTAAAACTTGCTCGATACGAACTTTGGAAGATATTTAATCCTAAATCGAATGAGGTTCGGCAAACTAGAATCAGACCAATATTGAGGTCGCAAGGGGTTTTTGAAGGGCAAAAGTCTAGACAGAGAGAGAAAAGGACTAACCCAAAATTAGTCCGATTTTCGATTCTTTATATTTCGCTTATTTTTAGAGATAATTCAGAGTTTTTGGATCGAATCTTTTTGTTTTTTATGATCTACAACTTTGCTACGTATAAAAATTTGTCTAGGATGCACGGTTTAGGAATCATTAGAGAAAAACTTTAAAATGGGCGAATTAAGCCATCTTTATGAGGCCGCCATTTTGTATTCCACCAAGTTTGAGACGGCAGACCAAGATTTTCTCACTCAAAATGGACTACATTTTCGAAATCTAACCTCAAACCTTCTTCTCAAAATACTACCTATTTTCGGCCTCGGATCCGGGACTATGAGGCTCCAGATGGTTGCACAAAGAACACTCCTGCCTTTGTAGAACTGAATGGCTTCTCATTCTCGTTGAGCAGCTCACAACGCAACTTGACGAGCCGATACCCTGTATATGAAAAAGCGCTAGTCGTTCCAGAATGTTCCGAAATGCCTCAAACCTGATTATCATTATGAATTTTTGGTAAAATTTACTTTTAAAATTTGTTTAGCCATTGCAGTAGTTTCATTTTCTACGAAAATGTGCTAAATAGAGAGTTCCTAAACGATAAGTCAATTGGGATAAGGTGCTTGGGGATTTTATAATCTGGGGTGAGCCACAGCGTATGCTAACCTGATAAAGTCAAGAGGTTCGAATTAGTAGTTTTGTTGCTTCGAGAGCGACCCCCGGGGCTCCTCCAGAGCTGCCGTGGGGGTAGCTCCAATGTCGCCCACTTTCGTGTTTGTTGGGACACTTCGGAGAGAGAGGTGATAACAAACGTAGTAGAGAAGATGAAAGCAGTTTAGAGAAGGTTACACGGATATATACATGTAGTTTACCCAAGGGTAGCTGGTTATTTCAAAATGCCCATGCATAGGGCTCGGAGCTCTCCATGAGTCCCAGTTTCCAGCATTTCTAAGTTTCCTAGTTCTTTTCTTATTCACGAAAAGGTTTTTCAATGGCAGATTTGAAAATTTATGAACACGAAAATGAATATAACTTTCATGAATACCAACAAGAAATGAATATCACCGTTATCGGTGTGTAAGGTTACTTTGCGATAGAGAGGAAGAGATGAGATAGTTTGTTCAGGCTAAAGCGTCTTACGTATAGGGTGGTACAGTTCTGTCTTATTGGAGATAAGGCGCTTCATCTCCCCGCACATGCGCAGTAGTGTATTCCGTTCACGATAAGTTGCCTCATCTCTATCTCCCTATTGCTTTAGGAACTCTCTATCATCAATTATTGAGAATGATCACCTATGCACATTGTACACAGTTACCATAACTAAACTACTTAACTACATAGTTAACATGATATGGTTGGATAAATCGAGAGCTTTCGAACGAATGGTCAACGAATTTTGTGGGATGAAAAATGACGAATTTCCATTTTCCATGTTCCATTTCCCTAGTAACGACTCGGTTGTTTAAGCGGAAATCATCAACAACAAGAAATGAATATCACTGTTATCGATGTGTAAGGTTACTTTGCGATACTAAGGAAGAGATGAGATAGGTAGATTCGGGATAAAGCGTCTAATGTGTAGGGTGAGATAAATCTCACTTATTGGAGATGAAACGCCTCATCTCTCCGCACATGCGCAGTAGTGTTTTCCGTTCACGAAAAGTACCTCATCTCTACCTCCCTATCGCTTTAGTAACTGTCTATTAATTCTACAAAAAAAAACTTATTGTTCTCATTCACTCTTACTCCTTTATGATCAGGTGATGCTCGACCATCTGTTTAATGCATATCCTGTAACACTCGTTGAGGTCCGCCTTCCGACCAGGGGCCAATTTCCCGATTCCGTTTTTAAGCATTTTCTGGGCTCGCTGGTCAATTTTAGTGGTAGCCAGGCAGAGGATCCTGAGCTGAAGGGCAACAGTTTGTCCGAGGAAGAGCATCAATATGTCACCTGTAGCCAAAGTTGTGGCCAGGATGGCTGCAACCAACATCTGCAACAACGTGGTAGCCAACCTGGAAGCAGAAACCCAGGATTTTATCACACAATGCAATACTATTCATTATTTGTAGATAGGTTTAGTGGCAAATAGGATACAAGTTGGGTGTGTCACATAGCTTCCTCGTTTACCTATCATCTTCTTCCAACTATCATCCAAATTTCAGCGAACTCGAACGACTAGAGAGTGAAAAGATGGAACATGATAGAGTTTACATTTGCTCATGCGCAGAATGAAGTATTTATTTGGCAACAATGAAACTGGTATGGGGACCATCTACAACATAACCCACGCATTCTCTGACAATTCCATCGAAATCGGATGAAAACAATGGAAATTAAGGTGATTACAAGGATTTCACATAGGCGCATGCGCAGTAGCTATTAATGATACAATCATGTTGAAATTGATATGGGATGATCAAATCGTCATCCCCCAAATATCATCCAAATTTGAGCGAGATCGGACGACTAGGGCGTGAAAAACGCTGCAAATTATTTCACAAAGGTTTATTATTTTTTCAATTGAGTATGATCGTAGTTTTAGTTGGCTTGCGTACGTCATAAGGCCCGTCCAGACTCCTCGGCGTGTCCTATTTCGAGTTGCCACAACCTATACTTCTATAATTATATACGCATGTTTATATTTCTCGATTTGAGCTCCTATGTATTCAAATAGTTATTGCCTTAATAATATCATTATCTAAGTTACGTACGAAAAGTCGAGAGGATATGTTATTAAATATGCGTAGGAAAAGCATTGGTATTAACACACAAATATGACCTAGGAAAAAACATATTCATGCCTCGAAGGAACGCTGTACCCACCTCATGGTGTCGCGGCGCCTCCTCTCACTCCACCCCCCGCCCACCCCCCTCACCACCCACCGTGACCCCCTGCCAAGCGTGCCAGGCGTGCGTCTAACACGTCCTAAAAGACACTTTTTCGTCCGTTTTTGGCCCATAGCATCTATGCGAGTAAAGCGATCGGGATGGTTAAACGTTAGGACCAACTAGACCCCAAATGGAGTCTATGTGCGAAAGAACAGGTTTTTTAAGTCAATTCTTAGGCCTTTTATGGCCCGGACGGCGGACGGCGAACGGCGGACGGACATTTCAAATTTGGATTCTACGCACCTTGAAACGTAAAGTGACAAAGTTTGAGGGGGGGTTATAAAAATTTTTTGCTACACGATCACATAGGCTTATTATTGGAAATAATAAACCAAAAATGGAGCATAATGGAATTTACGTTTGCGCATGCGCAGAGTGAAGTATTGATTTGGCATCAATGAAACTGACAGGGGAACGTCCACCCCCTAGCCCGCACATTACCTGAAAATTGCATCCAGATCGGATGAAAACTGTTGAGAAATAAGCTTGTTACAAGGATTTCACATAGGCGCATGCGCAGTAGCTATTAATGATACAATCATGTTGAAATTGATATAGATGATCAAATTGTCATCCCCAACTTAAAAATTTAACCCCCAATTTAACATAACATCGAACATTAATTTACGAAAATTTGCTTATACGATCTTGCTGCGTGACTGGAACTTTTATGTGGACGCAGTGCTAACAACTTATTTTGCTGAAGGTGCCATCAATAGCTTGAATCGATGTTTCCCGGCTTATTTCTTCAGTGTTCTTACTTTTAGAGGTCACCCTACTCTAAGAAGACATCCACATACAAACAACGGGTCACGCAAGAATTTAAGAATTGACATAGTCGATATTGCATATGATATTATCAACTTATCTCTCCTTCCCTTCTCATAATTAATTCTTTCACCCGTCACCCGAAGTACCAACTCAATTATATATCACAAAGATGTGAACTAAATCACTCGCGAGGAAGTTGTAGAAACCCATTTCAATAAAAAATAAAAAACAAAAAAAAAAAAGTCCAGTCATGAAGCATGACCCCATGAGCGAATTTTTGAAGAAATCTTCGACATTTCAGTCGCTATTGATCGTGTTGAGAAATTTTAGTTTATGATTTTGATAGACAAACATGGAATCAAATTATTAACACATGCACAGAGTAAACTCATCAGTTGTGATTACATTTTTTTTTTTCAAAAGGGATTTTTTTTTTAAAGCACCTACAACCTACGTTTTTAACAGCATGGTTCTAGGATTGGAGAGTAGTTCAATCTGAATTTGGACAATGTTTCATGCAAATATTACCGATTTTTACAACTAGCGAACGGCATTATTTCGATTTTTGACTGAATTTTCAACTTTGAAATGTTTGAAAACTTGATACATATTCTTATAGGAAATTTTACGCTGATTCCGAATATACCACATGTTAGTATGCTGAAAAAATTATTTCGCACAACAAATCGCAAAAAACAGGCTATTTTGAAAATGTTGACTACATTTTTGAAAATTTCAACCCGAAGATGTAATCCGATCATGCTGGCCAACGAACTTGAACTTTCGTTTTGTGTCCTTAACATTTTAAAATTTGTTTGAAGTTTCTAGCACAATTCTACGGACAGTTATCGTCTGGAATGACACATACATACATATACATACATACATACATTAAAAAATGCGTTAAACTTTAGAATATGATTCAGAATAGCCTGAAACGGATTTCTGCATAAAATTTTTTCAAAAATTCACATTCTACAAATTTTGAGGCGAGAGCAATAGCTTAATTTTCTTCAAAAATTCGCTAAAAAAAACGGAAGTTAAAGAAGAACGTTGTCTATTTTTACGAAAAGAAAAAGTTCCGATAGAGAATTTTTGTTCTTCCCGTAATTTTCTAACCGTGTACGCAAAAAGACTGAAATACCAACTGCGCATGCGTGAATTTACGTGTCAACGCGTAGAACTACGCGTGTGCGGGAAAGAGGCGCGTAGTCACCATAACCTGACGCAAAGGTGACCACAGTTTTAAGAGTATAGCTTAGGTACCTATTCATTCGCCCGCCGACTGTCGTCTGATAATATTTCCCTTCCTCAATTACCTACCTAGTCGAAAAAAGTAAAAACCTGTGATAAATATAATAATTGTATTATTAAATCGAATTCCGTTGATTGTGTGATCAAAGCACCTATACTTCTTCCGACATTCAGATATCCTGTTCACCTAGTTGGGAGTAAATGTAGTTGTTGATACTTTCCCGATTTTCAAGTAGATACCTATTCTTCGTAAGCGCTCGCTAGTACATTTCGTACTACAAAGTTGTCTCTACCAATGTAAAGATTCAGATAACGATCAGGTTTATGTTTAAATTTACGATTTAAATTTGATGTTTTTTTATTTTTTTTTTTTTTTTTTTTCTTTAACTATATAGGGTGGAGGCACCGATAGTATCCACTCCTGCCAGTAGTAGCCACCCATGAACTTTAGATTTGAAAAATAAGGATTTGGCACCATCAAGACATTCGACATTAGCACCATTTTAAAGCAGGAAATGTCAGCTACGCATTCCAACCGTTCTCGCCATGATCAAGAAACCAGTGTGATTAACAACACGCCTTATAACCCAGATAGACTGCCAGTTGATCAGATGAGCTCCTCACCAACGGTTTTGATTAAGGATGTAGTCCTTGTTTATCTCAATTTTCCACTTCATTCTAGGACTTTTTGGGATAGTTTCGTTTTATTCACGTTCCTTGGTGATTTCTTGATGTATTTCAAGTTGTTTCACGTCGGATTTTAGACAATTAGGGTCATATTTATGGGGTGGCTACTACCATTTCTTAAAAACCTAGCGAATTTCTGTAGTAGCCATGATGTAGCCACTACTGAGTTTTCGTGTTTTTTCACATGAAACATGAAAATAAACGAGATTTTCATCAGTATCACAGTGATATAGTAGCCAGGGGGTGGCAACTACTGGTCCTTTACAGTGGCTACTACTAAAGATTTTGGTGGCTACTACAAGCGACAGATCTTGGTTTCCTTTTCTTCGATTTTTGCAAAACTAATCAACGCATTCGATTTTTTAAAATAGCCATTCGATAGAGCAGGCATTGGGGGAAAGGAAAAATACAGGATTGGAAGAAAGAACGGGGAAATGGAGAAATTACGTTGTAAATACCGAAACTGGGCTGCTTAAGGGTGGCTACTAATGGTGCCTCTACCCTATTTCATTTATTTTACTACTGAAATAAAATTTTTTTTTTTTTTTTTTTTTTTTTTTGTGATGATTTAAATGCAAATTCCGAATGATTTCCTCCTTATCCTCAATCAAAATGTTGGGAAGCAATATAAATGTCCTTGATATTTCAGATTGGAAATCATCTGTTTCAGCAACTGATCAATGCTGGAAGAGCCGCTCCATCTTCCCTTCCGAGTGATCGTATAGTTCTTCTGGCTCCTCTTATACGAAGTGACACCGCCCTTGCTATGGCAACTTCTATTGTCACTCATTTAATTTAAATTTGATGTGTTTTTATTTACGATTTTATATAAAAGCTGTTGTTAGTCCAATAACAAATTGAGTAGGTTGGTAGTAGAATTTGTGCTAGGTACCTTCTCAGATCTTGGAAATGACCATTTGATAAAGCAGGGAAGGCACTTCAAACGAACTATTCCACGAGGCCTGATTAAGCAAACATGATGAGATACGAGTAGATTAACAAACTACGATCGAAATCGACCGCTTTACTGTATTCCCCGAAGTGCCAATCTCTTTTTGACTTTTTATCCCCAGTTCGATATCTTTTTCTCTCCCCTCTCATCGCTCAAGTCTTTATTTTCTAACTCCCATGTTTCATTTCAGTAGATTTTCATTTTCATTTCCCCCTCCCCTTTTGGTTTATTATTTCCAATAATAAGCCTATGTGATCGTATAGCAAAAAATTTGTATAAACCAAACTTTGTCACTTTACGTTTCAAGGTGCGTAGAATCCAAATTTGAAATGTCCGTCCGCCGTTCCCCGTCCGGGCCATAAAAGGCCTTAGAATTAGGGTCTAGTTGGTCCTAACTTCTCGCCAGGTCGATCGCTCCACACCCATGGGTACTATGATCCAAAAATAGGTGAAAAAGTATCTTTTTTCATATTTCAAGTTGTATAGAAATTGGAGATTTATTTGTTCTCTTCTATTCAAAAAGAGATTTTGGATTTTAGGCTATTTTTTTGCGATTTTATAGATTTTTTAAAACAAAATTTAATGAAGTTCAAGTTTTTAGCATAATTTCGTACATAAATTTTTGAATGTTCTATTTCATAGTTGATATTGACCAACCATTGTTGTTATTTGACCAATCTTATGCTAAAAAATATAAATTTAACGATTCTTTGAGCGATTTCTCTTTTTTGAAATTTGACCAATTAAATGATATCAATATACAGTATGGGTAACACTTTTATGTGTTGGAAAGATGACTTGGTAATAAACTGTTATGTTTATCAACTATTGAAAAAATAATTGAAACCATTTGTGAGGTCCGAAGCTCCGAGTTCCGATACTAAATATACTATAAGCGGCGTTTAATATTTATGGACTGATATTTATAGATCTACGTAGAAGGGCTGTCTAATACATAAATAATAAACCTTTGTGTAATAATTTGCAGCGTTTTTGTTTTCTTTTCTCTTTAAATCTTCATTTTTATTCCTCATATCAGTTAGATTCACGTTCCCTTGTTTAGAATGACTTATTATTTATAAAATATAATTGGGCTTGCCCTTATTAAATAAATAAATAAATTAATTAAATATCGAATGATGGGACATAAAATAAAGATGCCGAAATCGCGGCGCTCCCGGACGGACACCCATCCAAGCACTTCCCAAGCCCGATATTGCTTAACTTCGGTGATCCGACGAGAATCGATTGTTTTCAACAAAATACGCATTGGCGAATACTACTGGTATTTTTTTTTTTTTAGCTCGTAGGTCTGTTAATTACTCGAACCTAGTTATTCGATGCCTGTAAAGAAGATAGCTGATATAGCAGAGTGTAAAATGATTTCAAACTTCTACTCAATCTCGAATTCAAGAGAAACGTTGACATTGAAATACTAAAGAGACTTTAGCGTGACTGTAGCGTTTGGTTAGTCGCGTACATACGTCTAGAAGTACACGAAGAGCTAGCATTTGCAGTTGTTTGGTCTAGACGCTGCTCTACGTGTTAACGGGTGAAAATCGTACGTGAAGAACGTATTATTACGTATTAGTATTTTGACCCCTACTGCTCACCTCAAAATTACTCGAATACTGCTGAAGTAAATATAATAGTTTTTCTTTTCAAATGCCTCATTACCAACTAATTATGTTGATGTAGAGGGTAGGTTTTTGAACACCCCTCAAACTTGGTTATTTTACGTTTCAAGTCGCGTAGAAACCGAATGTGCCATCTGAAGTCCGCCTCCGCTGTCCAGCTTTACTAGCCTTCAACTCGATTGAAAAGTTCCGTTCTTTTGCGCTCAGGCTCTATTTGGTCGATTAGAGCCTTGTTTCTATTATTATTTCACATATTTTAAATTAGAAAACTGAGTTTTAGACACTACTTCTTCGCAGTATTGTTCTTAGTTTACCTGAACTCCTGAGCTATTTTCTCGTGAACATTGCGTGAAGTGCTGCCTTCACTGATGATTTTGTCAGGTAAAATCCTGTTTCATTGTCATAGAGATAAATACTTTTTCATACTTGTTGATAATTTGCCCAACGGAAAACCAAAAAACATGAAGTTCGTAACGACTAATGACCTATAAGTGCAACTAAACCGCGGTGTTCCACACTTGAGGCTTACAATCCATCCCCTGTTTACGAATTCAAAACTAAAAATGAGAAATTAGCCCGTATTTGTATTGAAACTAACATGAAATTCGAATTCAGGATTGAAAATCGGCAATTCATATTGAAATAAAGAAGTTGATTAGTCAACCATTAGACAACAAGACAGCTGGGGGGAATATATCGCGTTACTCAACCACCGTTAACGTGACATCAAAATTAAGGCTATTAGAGAGTTTTTGGCGACTCATAAATATCATAAAACCGATCAAATCAAAATACTCCGAACAGACGAACCCAAACCGAGTGGAAAACGCTTCACAAAATTTAGGATTTTCTCAAGGGAGAAACAAAGCAAAAGTTTTCTAAAGTTTACAATAGTATACATGGTAGTGGTGTAAAAACTGTTTCACAGATTACAAC
>CM061049.1:104274-139967 GCA_030762985.1 Adelphocoris suturalis
ATTTTTCATATTAAAGTTTATACTAAATTAATAATATTAATTATATTATAATATAATTATATTATTATACTATTAATTATTTATTATATTAACTGTATTATTTAAAATGTGAATCAAATATATAATTATATTAAAATATACTAAATTTATTTATATTCATCTTATTTGCATTCGAAGCAGTCCATTCATCTAGTGTCCAAAAACAACCAGTCAACGAAACGAATGATAAATTTTAACCGAAAAACGGATAAATTCATTTCATTCCAATCGTATCCAACTTTTTCAAGATACAAACCTCAAACTACTAAGATACCAACATGCATAATTTTACTGAGTTCCTCCACAAAATGCATACAATCTGTATATACCAGCCTCTATATATCTACAAATACCAATATTACCACTAACAAAGTTGAGCAAGAACTTACTTGAACGATCGCCAGAGTTCCTGACGGATGTGTCCTCAAGATGAACCTGGAACACATTGTCGATATCGTCTCTGATCAATTAACTTGCTTGATATAGGTATAAGCCTAAGAAGTCTAATACTACTCGATGAATTTCGTTGAACAAATGAAACGGCGGACAGGCGGACGACAGACTGATTCGATTTTTGAAATCTACGTATCATAAAACGTAACCTTGCACAAATAAAACGGCAGATGGCGGACGACGGACTGGTTCGATTTTTTAAATCTACTTATCATGAAACGTAACCAACAAATTTTGAGAGAGGGGTTAAAAAAATATCTTGGCTGAATACAAAGGTTCACTTTCCAAATATCACTACGTATCGAAAACAAAACAATAAAACAACACGATGGATCGATGATGGATGATGGAAACTGAGATCAGGTCGAAGGAAAACACTGTCCAGAAATATAAGAAGGCAAATGTTCGAATAAGCGTCAGGTTACATTTAATAACAGACGACGTGTGAAGACCCGTGAAACACTAAGGTTGCACCGTAGTAACAGCCAGGTGTTGGCGAAATTTTTATTTTCCCTAGATTCACGTACACCGTATGAGAACACCGTAGTATCCAGGAACTCCCTAATATTTCAAAGTACCTCCGTGGAAATCGTTGGGCCCTGGTTGAGGTGTGAATATAATTTAATTGCACCATCTTTCAAATTGAAACATCAGAATTACGGTACCAAGTAACCAAAGAGTAGTCGAAGAACAAAAACTGAAAGCAACCTTTCTACATGTGATTCTTATTCCTCATGTTCTTGCGGTGAAGTTGCCTTATTTCTCGATGACGAGCTAACGAGCATATCCTCCACAGACCTGAACGTGCATAAACAACATTTACCTTTTTTTTTCGTTTTTCTGGGGTGTTGGGGGTTTAAGTAAGAATAACGATAAGAATCGTGTATATTGTCATAACATGATAGAATGTAGGACAATTGTCAACGTAATTCGCAGCAGGTAAATTAACATTCCTGTAGCCCATGAAGGAGAGAGAAAAATATATATATTAATTAAAATAATAATAATAAAATGAAATAAATAATAAGGCCTGGTCTTCCTGACCGAGCCCGGACCCGACTCACCATGGCGGCCTCCCAGGTGCACCCACCTATTTCTAGGTAAGCACCCCTTGCTACGATTCATAAATCGCGCAACCTCAAATCTCCAGGCGAGACTGCCCCCGATCGAGAGCCCCGAGCCTAAACAATTAGCTCGCTGAAAGGCCATACACTCAATAAATTACAAACACACCAAAACAATAACGCATACAACTTATAGAAATCTAAAAGAATAAAAATATTCAACAATTAACAAGTTATCACAGTCATTATAAATATCTAAAAAGCTGACTCGAGTACTTTTATAAAATTCCTTGGTTGCTGACATAAAATTAACAATGACTACAAGATAAGAACAATTTAACGCTAAGTTAAGTATGACGTCCACTAGTAAAAAAAACGTATTGCTTGATTCTTGATTGCTCGAAAAATTGACTACCTACTAGTTAAATATGGTACATTTGTGACAGAGTTCCCGTCAGAATCCCAGAGAAAGCGCTGCCGTCGCTCCGTTGTTACCCAACGGGCGTCGCACGCCTCTTCTCATGTTTTCGAAAGGCTGCGTTTGGCGTTGGATGGGTGATCCTAGAACTGGAAAACCAATCTCCTCCCGGAACATTGCACATTACGTTCCGGGATTGGTACCTCTTACGGTACTGTCACACCCTCCTCAGCAGAGCGAGCGTGGTTCCGATTATGCACGGCGGACGCCTAGTAATCCAATCCATTATTTTTGGGGCGTTAATGTTTCAGAAGAAACATGGCCCGGGTTTTCCAGAAGGAATTCCCATTATCACCCTTTGGTATATAAATAATTTTCATTGGTCTTTGACTTCGAATTTCTCAATTATTCCCCTCTTATATTTTCAGTTTCATACCTATGGTATACCTGGCCTTTGCCATTTTTATTATATATTCTTTATACACGGGCATTGTTCCCAATTATTAATTCAAGGGCATTGTTCCCAATTATTATTTCCAGGGCTTAGTTCCCAATTTAAGTCCCCAACGTGGGCACATTAATTTATATCGTCTCCATAGTTGAGCCACCGTTTATTCCCGATTGTTCCAATCTTGAAGATTCATTGACAATCCATCCTGTTTTAATTTCTCTTTTCTCATCCTCAATCGCCAATGCAGCTATTTATTAATGAGCATCAGTTCTCAACCAGTAAACTATTCCACCTGGTTTACATACTTGCTCTTCAATCAAGTATGTCTTTAAGGGGGGGAGTGTGACAGATTTCCCGTCAGAATACCGGAGAAAGCGCTGCCGTCGCTCCGTTGCTACCCAACGGGCGTCAGACGCATCATCTCATGTTTTCGAAAGGCTGCGTTTGGCGTTGGATGGGTGATCCAAGAACTGGAAAACCAATCTACTCCGAACATAGCACATTAATGCTATTAGTAGGAGTGGTATCTCTCTCATGGGATACTGTCACTCTCCTCTCCCTTTCGAGGATTTAGGCCCCATTGCACCTCTGGGGGGTACCTAAGTCCTAGATACATTTCATTTTGAAAAAATTGATAGTGTGGTACAGTTCTCACTGAATGAGTAAGACGAAAATGTAAACATGAAGTCGACGGCCCGATCAGATCGCAAGAAAAGTATCAGGAATGCGTCAAAAAAATTGAAGATTAGCGACCCGTTTTCTCGAAAATTCCGACGAAAAACTTGGTTTTTTCCAAAATAAATATACCCCCATAGAAGTACGTTTTTCGGGACGTTTTTTGCGGGCGAAATAAAGGTTGATTCTGCTGAATCTGAATCCGAAATCGGATATCGAAAAAAGTGACGGGAAGTCGGTCAAAATGCGAGGGGAAAGCAATAAAAAAAAAAAAATAATAATAATAATAATAATAATAATAATAATAATATTTATAATAATAATAATAATATTAATAATATTAATTTTTTTTTTTGCGGGGGTCTCAAGCGATTGAAATGAAACGTTAATCATGCCGTTTCACAATGTTGCGAGCAGGCCTACGCACGCGCGCGTTGAAGGATGTAACCCTTAGCCCCGGTGCACACGAGCGTCAAAATGACGCTTGACGCCGCGTCATTTTCAATCGGATAACTAGAGATACACAGTGGAGCATGGTGCGGTGCACACGGGACGCCGATACCTATCTGCAGCTGGCGTTGACGCGGATAGGTATCAAAGTTGACGCAGGTTTCTGTGGGACGCGCGTTGCGGGCGATAGGTATCTTGCCGCCCGATACCCCTAGCAGTACTCAGCAGTCAATCGTCCTGTGCACACGTGCAGCTGCGTCACTTCGCGTCAACCATCATTTTGAAGATTTCGGCCCACGATTTTTTGAAAAACTTCAATTTTCTGCACATTGATTCATTGTCAAAGGATACGAGAAAGCTACGTGCTATGCCCAACATGCCGTTTTTAGCGAATCTTCGCTGAAAATTGCTACTGCAATTATAAAATAACAATTTTCGAAAACATTCTTCATTGAAATCCGAGTCCTAGCTCCGAGGTCCTTCCAACTTTTCGTCCAACCCCAACCAAAATCCATATTCATATCAATTTCATATACGTATACATATGGGCATGTATGTGGGAGTATGGGGATGTTATTTAGAAAAAGTTCCAGTCATGCAGTATGATCGAATGAGCGAATTTTCTTAAATTACATGTCTTATTATATTATGCTAAATTGTATCGAAATTTCAGCAATTGATTATATATATACCTATATATATATATATATATATATATATATTTTTATATATATATATATATATATATTAATTTCAGACGATAACTCTCCTTAGGATTGAGATAAAAATACCGTTCTTGGGCCAACAAATCAAGCATTCCAAACGAAAGGATGAGTTTGTTGGTCAACTACGTATTTTTTAGCCCATTAAATTGGCAAATTTCGAAAAATGTACTAAAAAAATCACTAAAAATGGCTAAAAACAGCCAAAAAGCGTTACATTTATAAGTTTTAGCACAATTTTAGTCAAAACTAAACTATAAACGATTAACTAGGACATTTAATAAGTTTTGCTCAAAATTATGCTGAAAAACGTTGATACTTTAATTTCAATAATATTCGCTTCTTCAGTACTTCCGATTTATGCCCTCTTCTTTGCGGAATACGTACTTGTGCACCAAATACGAAACAACCACTTTCTTCTTCAATATCTGGGTACAGATCCATCCTCGTAGTTGGCGAGCGAGTGACTGACACGTCATGACGCGGCGTCCTGCGTCCTTTTGCCGCTCGTGTGCATTGAAACTCAGATAGGACGCAGATAGCGATTCCAAGAAATGACGCGGCGTCAAGCGTCATTTTGACGCTCGTGTGCACCGGGCCTAGAGAGCCATTCAACAGAATAAATACGGGTTTGTTCCTACACGTATACAGCAATACCTTGCAAGCGAAGCGAGCAATATTCCCTAATAAACTTTTCGTGGTTCCACGTAGTTTTATAAGATTTAATTTGTTTGTAAGAATTTCCAACAGAAAAAAACGTCTGCCAAGTTGGGTGGGCAGTATAACTTACTCAAGCGAGCGAAGCGAGCAACATCCTCTACACACATTAGGTAAACCTACCCTTAGGGATCTACCGTTTGCGAGCAAAGCGAGCAACATCCCCTACATGTTTCAATTGTAATACACCGCATGTACACAGCCACACCTTGCGAGCAAAGAGAGAGACTTAATGGGGGGATCCAGGGTTTTTCCTACACATATACAGCCGTACCGAGCGAGCGTCTACGACAAAGACGTCGGCGCGATCGGATCGCGAAAAAAGTATCGGGAAATACGTCAAAAAAATGCAAGAGTACGGACCCGTTTTCTCGAAAATTCCAACAAAAAACTTGGTTTTTTTCCGATTAAAACATACCCCAATAACGTACGTTTTCGGGACGGTTTTCGCGGGCAAAATACGGGTTTCGCCCGCGAAAACCGTCCCGAAAAACGTAAGTTAATAGGGTATATTTTAATCGGAATAAACCAAGTTTTTTGTCGGAATTTTTGAGAAAACGGGTCCGTAGTCTTGCATTTTTTTTTAACGCATTTCCCGATACTTTTTTCACGATCCAATTGCGCCGACGTCTTCCTCGTAGAAAAACCTACGAAACCGGTATTTTTCCGGAATTTTCGACGGCCGTTTAGAGGGGTAGGGGAAGCGGGGAAGACGAAAAAGCGCACATTAAAACTTGCTTCGACCCCCCCCCCCCCCCCCCCCCCCCAACAGCCAATGGTTCCGGTGGGATTAGAAAATTCTAAATTTGCTTATACACCCTATTGGAAAATCCCAAGAAGATCCCTCCACTCGTAGACTCCCTCACTCAGCCGTTTGGCTGTGCATAGACACGACAAACAAACAGACAAACAAACAAACAGACGGAGTTTCAATCTTATAAATAACTAGGCGCTCCGGATCGCTTCGCTCGCCTCCACGTCCAGCTCGCAAAGAGTGGCATGTAGGGGCTCTTTTCCCGGGAACGGTCACATATATTATTCGAAAATAAGTTTGAAATTCAACATTTAGTGCGTCCGGAGATTTTAAGTAGGAGGAAATCATTTAGCGGGAGTGGCTAATCCTAACTTCGTCCCATTATAAATAGCTTTCATTGTAACAGGATAAATGTTGTCGGAGGATTAGGAAAGAACAACACATATCCCATCCCGGATAACGCTCGCGGTGGAATGAACTTATGTATTATCCTCAGAATATCATGCTGAGATTTACCTGCAATAAACAATATAACAGTCTTAATTCGATAGGGTTTTATAACAGCGATCTCTATACCACAGTTTACACCCATATCCAGAGAAAAGTGGCGTAATCGGACAAAATTATTTATTGTCGCGAGAAGCGTGTCATAACTTTTATTTTCTCCCATCATCCCACTGGGGAATAATGCCCGAATATTAATAAAGTGTTAGTCATTCTAGGTTTAAAGGCTGATAAAATCACTTATTTCTAAAAGAATCACGCGGTATGAATGTCACCACACAAAACTTGCTCTTTAGGTATACTTGTGCGCTTTAAATCCGACTCACTGCCCTACACAAAATTATTATTTTTGCCTGAATTTTCCGAATGATGGCTACTATGCTTCAGGAATAATATGTAGGAGGAATATAAGGTATGTAAGATGAGAATCTGTGATTCAGATTTAAAAAAAGAATAATTTTTTATGCACCTACACAATTTTAGCTTCATAGATTGAGTAGCGAAGAAATTCACTCCGGAGCTCACTCAAATGAAAATGGAAACTTCAATTATTTTAAATTAGGTAAATATTTGATAGTCTCTCCTTCATATTGTTATTAACGATCCACATTATATTAACTGCCATGACATAATGTGTATAGTATAGCCCATATTCTCGTGACGTCACACCTGGAGTTGGTTTGAGTTTCTTCCAAGGTTCGCCATGTCGTGGTAGCTGTTACTAGATCGCCTCTCAACCAACCTATTTTTCACTAGAAGTTTGCCGTCGTTTGTCAACCTAATACATCGCTATAATGACATTTTTCAACAGTTTTGTTTTGCGAAAGTAATATTGTAGTAACATAAAGTTTCAATTCAACTAAATGGTCGCAGTAATCTTGCCTGCCAGCACGATTTTGGTTGTAGACAACGATACCGATCTATTTGACTATGGACTAATTATTATTGGAAATCAGTGTCCGAAAACTAAAGAACTTCATTCGTTTGGACTGAGAATAAATAACCTGAAAAATAATGGAGAAAAAATAATTGAAATATCCTCAGATCTGTGTACTGCGGTGTAGGTACCAACTACATAGCCATTTATTACCCTAGCAGGTTCATCAGCGTACTTGACATGTTCTTATTACTATAACTGAGAGCTTTACCTGTTTTCTTGAATGAATGGAAGGATAAATTTGGTAGGTAGTTGGTCGAAGCAAACAAGGCAGGTTAGTTCGTGTACCACCAACTAACGAAACTATGTAGGTACGTACAGCCTACCAAAGTCGCTGTTGGTTAAAAGTAAAATAAATAGGTAGATTGTTGCTCTGCCTACGATTTTTCACTGCATATCAACAATTTGGTCGAATATCGAATCAGGAAATATGTAACATGACTTATAAACCAGCTGTAAGGAATAAACCTTGAAATTCATTTTTCTGAAGGTTAGACTTCATAACGACGGACGTTGAAAGACGGGCATTGGCAGTGCAGTTATTACGCGAGTTTTGCAGTTAGGATGAACCATGATAGTACGGGGTACACAAAAGATCAGTAATAGCTGGATGGTTGGGAATATTTTAAAGGATAGGGGTGAGTTATTTAATTTGAACACGATACACGATGCCAAATAGGACGGATCGACAGTGTAACTGCGCCTTGTGTAATATGAGGGTTCCGGAGGATAATTTCCACTACCTGGCAAGATTGAGGAATTACAATTGAGGATTGAGGTGTTGTCAGGTGAGGAATTAATTATGACGCTAAATGGTAACAACTGGCCAAAATTGCATCTTTGCATTGTTACTTCGCAACACTACAGGGAAGAGTTGTTAAAGGAGTATTATTATTTTTAAATGAGGGGTCCCATTCGCTCAACAGCCGTTGGGATATGGATTTGTTGTCCATTTGGAACTTAAATTATAAGGTTAACAAAGGGACAGTCTTTTTTATGTTTGTTTGTAGGTAATTTGAATGGATTTGATCTCTACAAGTTATTTGGGGTGCTGTTTCCCAGTTATTTGTAAAAATTGGTGGTTAGAATGTTTGGCTATATTCCCTCCAATGTTTGTGAAGATCTTATAGGTAATATGCTCGCATGGATTACCAGAGCCATTCTTTTCATACTTTCAATTTATACTTTTCAATTACTAATTTATTGTACATGCTTAAACAGCCTGTGTACGTTTATACTTATATATGCTGCAAGATTTATACACAATGGTGTTGTTACCCCATTGAAATTTGTCAACTAGACAGACGGCATGATGCAATAGTCGAAATAATGTTTGTTTGATTTGTTTTTTGTGTTATATTGCGTACGCATTAATATATATATATATATATATATATATATATATATATATATATATATATATATATATATATATATATATATATATACATATATAATAACAAGCGCAAACCTCAGGAATCGTTTACGGTGTACCTAGTCACCAAAATAAGACAGAGACTTTGCACTCTAAAGAAAGTTTAGATAAAATACAGCTCCTATAGCAAAGAGCTGGAAATGCAAATAACCTCATCTACGAGAATCATCCATCATAAAACGATCTCGACCAGGTAACATATAGGTATTTATACCAGCATCACCGATCTAACAAACGTCAACACTGCCAACATTTTAGTGATTTGTGTTGGTCCCGCCGATGTGTGCACAGTGTCGCGCAATGACGAAGAGTTGACACTCTACAAAATCCCTGTTAGGGATAAAACCGGAACCGTCAATCTTATCCAATGGGGGAAACAACTCAATTTCAACTCATATGACATCGCGGCAGCACACCTCATTACAACCAAAAAATTCAAAAATATATTAGAAGCACAAATTGGACATGACACAACACTCAAAATTAATCCAGACACAGAACAAGCACGAGCTTTGCTGGGGTGATACCAGACACATCAGGACGAAGACAGCTATAGCATCTCCTACACACAACTCAACACCAGTTCGACATCTACGAGTACTGCCGATCAAGATACAATCAACGGCATAAAGAAGAAGATAGAAGCGACTGACGCGCAGATTCACACGCTTACAAAGAAACGAAGAAAACTCGAGATAGAATTACACCAGGGGTGACCCCCCCCCCCCCAAACTCCTGACCCCCCCCCCCCCCCTCCAACAACAATAAGTATATGTAGAATTTCAATTATCTACAGTAACCGCTGTCATTATGGCACTCACAACGCATGCGCACAATACCTGTTTCTACAACATATTATCCAATAAAGTAATTCAAATTGAAAACAGCTGACGCTAGCAAATTGTTAGTATAAATCTTATTACTTGTTCATAAAAAAATACTCATTTTTCTAACCCCCCCCCCCCCAAATTTTAACGACGCAGTCTGCGTCGTGACCCCCCCCCCCCCCCCCCCCTGTGGGCACCCCTGATTACACCATCATCTTACCATGCCCAAATTCTGGATTTCCCGATTCAACTTTTTGTTTAGTCTCATAGTGGCGAGGACCACCTCAACTGGTGATATTTATTTTATTTACATTACTTACATTTTGATCGGTATTTCCTCTTTTTTAATCATTTAACAACATCGCCTTAGCTTTGCACCAGGTCGCATAACAAGGACTTATATCGTTACTATAATGTGCTGAGTTCCTGTTAGGTCCATAATATAGTCCATAGCGACACGGCGAACTTTATTGGTGTGCCAATAAAGTTCTAAATTTATAAAAATTAAAAAAAACTCCTCGGTAGCATTAATGAGCTTTTAATATAATTGGTCTGCACTTGTTTCAATTTCTTCAAAATATCTAAGGCTCTAAATTTCTTCATTATAAAATAATACGGCACGCTGAATAGGCACATTGTCTTGTGAATAAAGAGTTTTTCATTCATTATATTGGCTTAATCTTAATGTAAAAGTTGGAAAGCGAATGGTTGGATGGGATGAAAGGTTGGATGATAGAAAACGACTAGATTTTTAAAATGCATTTATTCAACTGAATTGATTAAAAACTAACGAGACCATCGGGAGACTTGCTAAGAATATCCCGATAAGGAATCGATGGCGAAAACAAAGCTAGAATCAAACTCAAAAACTTGTTCTGTAATTTTACAGGTAACAAAACCTCCTTTTTCAGTGTTACACAAAACACACGCTTTTCCCTGATCAATTTCATCGTTTCCCCCCCCCCCCCCCCCCTAACCAATCCTCTTATAGTTCTCGAATTGACCAATGTGAGCTGTGCAAACCTTAGACAATAAACATATTATGTATACACACTAATAGACACATTAGGTAATGTACAGTCTCCAGCCTTAGCAAATAACCGGGCGTACTCCTCAGTAGCATATAAATTATATAAGTATAAGTATATAAATAGTCTTATTATAAAAGTTGGAAAGCGAATGGTAGGATGGGATGGTCGTTTGGATGATAGAAAACGACTTGATTTAAAAATGCATTTATTCTACTGGATTGATTAAAAACTAACTTGAGACCATTGGGAGACTTGGTAGGTAATCTCCCGATACGGAATTGTGGGCGAACACAAAGCTTCACTACATGCGGTAGTGAGGAAGAAAAATAGAATCAAATGACTCGTCTCCTGTAACTTTTCTAGGTAACAAAACCAGCCTCTTTAAAATCCTTACTTTAAACCTACTTTTATATATACAAACGTATAAAAGAAAACACACGCTTTTCCTTGATCAATTTCGTGTCTCCCCCTAATCGCATTAGGCAATATACAGTCTCCAACCTCAGCAAATAACCGGGTGTACTCCTCAGTAGCGTTAATGGGCTTTCAATATAAATGGTCAGCACTTTTCTCAATTTCTTCAAAATATCTAAGGCTCTAAATTTCTTCATTACCTATAAAATAATAGGGCACACTGAATAGGATTGACATTGTCTTGTCAATAAAGAGTTTTTCATTCATTTCATTCACTTAATTCTTAATATAAAAGTTGGAAAGTGAATGGTAGGATGTGATGGACGGTTGGTTGGATGAAAACCACTGGATTTAAAAATGCATTTATTAACTGGATTGATTAAAAACTAACTTGAGACCATCGGGAGACTTGGTAAAAATCTCCCGATACGGAATTGTGGGGGTCAGGATGTGGTTAGGAATTCGGTCGCTTATGAGTTGCACATGTGGTTGTTCCACTCGCAGTCGATGAAGCCCTGGAGGAAACGGACGGTGGAGCAGCCGCGGCAGGTGCCGCAGCGGCAGTTCATCCCGTCGCCGCACTTGCCCATGTGGTTGTCCCGCCCGCCGCACCGCTCGCCGGGACCGGAGGCGCAGATTAGGCGGTTGCAGGGGTCTCGCGCCGTCCCTGGAATCAACGTGAACGATGGGTCAATGATGGATGCAAGAAATATGTTGAAGTTATCCACATCAGTGATGGGGAAAAAGTAGTTACGACTAATAACTAATAACAACGAGAGAGAGTGAGAGAGAGAGAGATATTAGGGAGTTTTTGCAGTTTTCCATCTGAGTCGTTCAGCTGAGTCGTTGTACAAAAAGAGGTTTTTCTAGCGCAAGCAAACCAGAAGCTAACCACTGAGTCGTACTGTACGAATAGGGAATCGTTGTACGATTGAATGAAACGATTTAAAAGTCACACTAACGTCACTACACCACTCCAAAGCTCCATAATTAAGCCCGAGTTATAGATTACCTAACGTTTAATGTATTATTTTTCTTTCATTATGGAAAAAGTACCTAACTATTAAATTAGCTGTAACTTTATCTACTTGTGTGGTATAATTTTTTCACTAGAAATAAATGTGGTAGAAGAAGAAAGGGTAGTCGTTAAGGCAACATCGAAATTTGCCTTGGGTTAAGAGAATCTCTTTCGGGAACTTCAGCATGATCTACGATCAAGATGTACTCATATTATAAATATGGTCGTGTCATATGTACGATATTTCACAATTTTTTCCCTTGGACAATTACGTTTTATTATTGAAAATAACGAACCATTTTTGAAGATGTGGATACCTCCTAACACGTGACAAAGGGCTAAGACAGCAGTTTCTGTCTCTGTCTAGATCTTCCCTGTTAAGTAGCACAATCCCTACCCACTTCATCAAAATCGATCTATCAGTATCGGAGCATAATAAGTTGTGTAATTGTTACCTATTTAAACAAAATTAGTAGGATGCCATCCTGAGACTTGTGCCTACCCAAATACCCTCCAGCGAAATCAGACTGATGGTAGGTAGTTCGTGAAGCTTTAGAATCCTTTGTAAGGTATCGGCATAATTTAAGTGAGGATGAATCCTACAAACCAACCACCTTTTTTGAAAATCACGAATATTACGATGTCCATGTCATGCCACCTTGAAATAGGAACAAAAAAAAAAAAAAAAAATTGATTATAGGTTATCGTCATGGAAGGTTGCATGCGTATTCGGAGCTGTATTCGGCTTCCCTTCAGCTAGGATTATTCTATTCGTACAACAAATAGACCGCTAGCCGTGAGTATTTTTCGCGCATGCGCAATGCTCCATTTCTATTCGTAGTTCCTCCAACTCGTCTACGCGTTGCAAAAACTCCCTGTTGATTGATTGGTTAAGCGGTTTATTTAGCAACCAGGAAAACGTATAGGGCCAAGCAGTGTTGGGCAATATCTTATCGTCGAATACGATTGTAATCGCAATAATTATTTGTTGATTCTGAGCCAACAGCGATTATATTCGCGAAGTAGAGTGCTCGAATACGAATATTCGTATTTTCGTAATCTTATTGGTGTAATCGTATTCATGTAATCGTTTTCGTCAGTCAGCGATGACACGAATACAACCCATAAAAATGCGTCACGTTCATCAATTTACACAGGGCGACCCTCCTATAATATGCGAAGCCTTGCTAATTTTACATAGCTTCAGAGGGTTGTCCTTAAAGAGAATTCAAATATTGGAGCCCAGCCAATTTGTCTCAAATCTATTTCAAAGTAAGAAATGAGATTCAGATTAGTATTATCCAATCTTCGGGCATTATTGGTTTATTGTTTTCAATAATGAACATCTATGATTCTGTTCATAATATTTGAAACGTAAGCTTCGAATTTTGAGGGTTGTTAAAGAAATTTTATCATATAAAATTGATTAACACGACACTTCCATTTCCGAGAGTCACTTTACGGTCTCCAAGTTATGATGATTTCCGCTTACAACCGAGTCGTTGCTAGGGAAATGGTACTTCGTCGTTTTTCATCCCACAAAATTCGTTGAACATTCTTTCGAAAGCTCTCGATTTATCCAACCATTTTATCATTATTATTATTAGTGCGTGGCCAACAAGCTGAGTCATGAGCATGGCTATTTGAATAATCGTTCACACACGATGATTGCAACCGGTTGTAAAATTAATCAGTGTTAGGTAAATGATCTGACTGTAGAATGATTAGTTAATTTTACAAGCGGTAAAATTTAATTAATTTTTAATGATTTTTCATCTCGAAAAGTTTACTGGGGCAATATCGCCACACCAAATTCAGGGTAATTCCGCCATGGCGGTATTGCCCCAATGCTCCATTCATCAGTCTTGTTGGAAGTTTTTTCTGCTAATAGTCACCTATTTCTATTGATCCTGAGTAACTAAACTATAAACTGGCTATCAGCCAATAGTAATCATTATAGGAGCCAAAAAATACCGCATCTACATCTTTAGTTTTAAGAAAGATTTCAGCATCCTCTACACATTTATGACTGAAAATTTTGAGATTTTCACAATCCAATACTTTAATACTGAATAGATTATCATTAATTATAGTGAGTAAACCATGTAACTGGACACCTCGATCAACTTCTAAATGTTATACTCTTATAGCTGATTCAACTGGGTACTGAAAACACAACGTTAATGATGTTTACACTACAACTGTTTCAATTATTATTATTATTTTTTTTTTTTAATATTTATATCTAAGCATACTCGAATATAAAGAACAGACATGTTCATATGCATTAAATAAATAAATAAATGATGCAAAATAATAAAAAATGAAAGTGATAATATTATTGCTGAAGGTAATATTTTTATTGAATTAAATTTTAATGATTAAATCTATCCCCTTCTTCACGTTTCTTGAAACTGCCGCACCGCGGTTTTATCGAAGCATTTTAGCTTCTAGTAACCGTCTGTGTGTTTCAGGCTAATCGCCTCCCCTTTTGGAAGAGGTAACTTCTTTAATCTACATCCTCTGTCACATTCATTAGAGAGTTCCTAGAGATCCGTAAAACACATTACGTTGTGCGGTATTGACAGTCCGGCGCCGTAACTCTGACACAACGAGTTACGGGGACGCATCCTTCCGTACAGATAAGTTAACGGATCTCAATCCGGAAAAAACGTGTGACCTCCTCCTCACGAAATGACCTCCTTCCATGGACTCAAATAACCTCCTAGGGATAATTTCCTTCTTCCAAGGATTTAGCGTTACAACTAGATCCGTTAACGACTTGACGTGACTTTAAGGTGCGGTAAATGTTTCTCGTTACTGCACGCCGTATTGAGACCGACGGATCTCTAGGAACTCTCTATTATCTTTAGGTTAGTCTCAGGGTGGTAAAGAGAACGTGAACCCAACACAAGATTCAGAATATGAACCGAAGTGGTGGGGATAGGGACTGCTCGATACTACTAAGTATCGATACTTCTTTCGATACATTTTCCCAAAAGTATCGATACGTTGATATATATCGGCTCAAAGTATCGATACCACCGATATTACGTTACACGGATCCTACCAATATTTTTAAAAAACACGGAAAAAAATACCTATTGAATGAAATGATTTTTCTTCTATTGCAAAGAGACAGGATCAAGAAATAAACCAGTAATTTTACATGTGTGAATTGATAGAAAATCGTTCAATCTCTGAATGAAAACAAAATACGATGGACCTACTCCGGCCCCAATCTATGTGGTCATTAATGAGATTTTGCGATTGGCTTGCTGATTCAAAGATTCGCTATCAGCGCATGATTTCTCTATGTTCTCGCGCATAGAAATCCAAGGGCATTTTACGAAGTTATAGCACTTAGGGATAACGGACGGATTGACGTACAGCGTAACGGATGGTTTTATACGATTCTTTGAGATAATATTCATCAATGACAACCGAAAAATCATTAGTTACATTGAAAGTTTTCGAGATCTAATTTTTTTCAATATTCCAGCCCTTAATTACTCCCTTTTGGGGTTGATAAAAATTAATGCCTATGTTTGTGGCACATTTTTACGTTTTTCAATATAGGTATTGTATTAAGTATGTTCTGTAGAGAAAAAACAATAAAGTTTTAGCTTCATGAAGTAGTTATCCGTCGTAGTTTTCTAGTGCAAAAGTTTCCATCCACACCTTTAGCGTAAAAAGAGTTAAGTTCGACCTAATCTGATAAAAGTATACTTAGGGTGGAGGCACAGATAGTAGCCACCCCTGCCAGTAGTAGCCACCCATGAACTTTAGATTCTTAAAATAAGGATTTGGCACCATCAAGACATTCGACATTAGCACCATTTTAAATCAGGAGATGTCAGCTGCGCATTCCAACCGTTCTCGCCATAATCAAGAAACCAGTGTGATTAACAACACGCCTTATAACCCAGATGGGCTGCCAGTTGATCAGATGAGCTCCTCACCTACGGTTTTGATTAAGGACGTAGTCCTTGTTTACCTCAATATTTCACTTCATTCTAGGACTTTTGAGATAGTTTCGTTTTATTCACGTTCCTTGGTGATTTCTTGATGTATTGCAAGTTGTTTCAAGTAGGATTTTAGACAATTAGGTTCATATTTGTGGGGTGGCTACTACCAGTTCTTGAAAACCTAGCGAATTTCAGTAGTATCCATGATGTGGCCACTACTGATTTTTCGTGTTTTATTACATTAAACATGAAAATCTGCTCGATTTTCATCAGGATCACCGTGATATAATTAGTTTTCCTGAAAAATTAGAGGTTCCAGTAGTAGCCAGGAGGTGGCTACTGCTGGTCCCTAACAGTGGCTACTAGTAAAGATTTTGGTGGCTACTACCAGTTCTTGAAAGCCAAGCGAATTTCTGTAGTAGCCATGACGTGGCCACTACTGAGTTATCGTGTTTTTTTCATATTCAACATAAAAATAAGCTAGATGGCTACTACAAGCGACAGATCTTGGTTTCATTTTTTTCGGTTTTCGTAAAGCTAATCAACGCATTCGATTTTTAAAAATAGCCTTTCGATAAAGCAGACATTGGGGGAAAGGTAAAACACTGGATTGGAAGAAAGAACGGAGAAATGAAGAAATTACGTTGTAAATACCGAAACTGGGCTGCTTAAGGGTGGCTACTACTGGTGCCTCTACCCTAACTATAGTAATATTTGGAATAATGATATGAAAATACTGCAGTACTTTCCCTTTGTAGTCAAGAACAAATTAAAAAAAAAAAAAAAAAAAAAAAACAGGCTTTTTTCCAAATGTCGATTTTGTGGACTCGGGCAAACTTTCAATTTCCCAAAAATCAGCTTTTGGCATATATATCCTCCTTTACGCTGCTGACACAGATATATATCTATATATATTGTATTACAATGTATATTGTAAGTATTACCTAGTAATTACCATTTTACAGGAAAAAATACAAATTCTTCTGGAGGGAACAATTCCCAAGTATATTAGTTTTTTTCATGTTTTGGCCGAAAGCCGAATCCTTTCATGTACATAATTATAGTGTCGTTGCTTTCCAAAACAGCAAATTGTATCTATCAGCAGCATTTCGCACGCCTTTTTGTGAAGATTCGGAAAAAGGTCTTAATTTCTTCCTAAACTCCAAGAGGATTTACATTTAGTAGGGGGGTGACTGAGTTCCTGAGGTAGATTGCCAATTCATCTGCCGTTTTGGTTCACGAATCCTTCATTTTAATTTTACTACCATTAGCATGTTAAGTAGTAGGTAAGAACTAGGTAGGTTGTTTTGTGGAGGCAATACTCGCCCCTGCTTCCTAATTTATACATACTGCTGATATATTAGCAAACAGTATCGATACTTTCGATATTTTTGTTAAAAGTATCGATACCGATATACCCAGTAATAACTATCGCAGGGAAAATATCGATACAAATACCGGCTTTGATACCAAAAAAGTGAAATGAAATGAAATTAAACTAAGAAGCTAGTTAGACTAAGAAGAATCCTTCCTATAGATTGCGCACAAAAAAAAAAAAAAAAAAAAAAAAAAAAAAAAAAAAAAAAAAACATTCAACTTATAACAGTAAACAACTATACTTTACTCCATATAAATACTTTCAAATATGTTTTCACAAATGAAATATCCCTGAGAAATAAGCCAACTTAAAACAATTTTTTTTATATGCTGATCTTTTATAATTAGTTGAGTTGGTTATAGTAGAGGGTGCTTTTCGCAGTAATGGCATACTATAAAAAATGTGGCGTGCTGAAAAGAATATGCACAATAACTGGACATGAGTCCGTAATTGAACAAATCCGTATGCTTGTGCATAAACAAGAGAGCAGACGACATATAATTGGCCTACAGAGAAAACCATAGTCATCGAGAATAAATCAGTAGTTGGAAACCTTTTAAGCTCTTTAACTATAATTTTTAAGGTCACCTTTTGAGCTGTCACCAAAGGACGCAACAGTGATGGGAAGTCCCCCCCCCCCCCCCCCCACATAACTATGCTAAAGCTCAATATACTCTGTGTCAACGATTTGTATAACGATTCGTATCGATAATATATCGGTGCTAACGTGCCGTGGGGATGAGGTCACGAATTTGTCAGTAACTTACAACCGCTGTCGGTAATAAATTCTATTCCAAACCTTCCTTCTTCAAACCATAGTATACTCCCACCCACAATCTCAATTACACATTCGATACGTTGCCTATTTTCGGAATCCCTCGGTAATTCTAGTTTTTTTGCCCTCAGATAGACTGGATTTGATATTTCGCGCAAGTAATGAATACTGCATCTTGTAACTCTGTGCAGGCTACTAATTGATACGTGAAATCTATCAGCCACATCTCTAATTGAAGCGGTTTGATGACCAGAAAACCAATAGGAAGATGAAAGTTTGAAACATGAATTTCGAAGTGAGCGTAGCAATTTAGTTGACTTGTTAACAATTAGTTAACAATTAGTTCCAATTTCCTCAATGAAGAAAGATCTTAACGGAAGGCAATAGGTGCGGTCAGAGGGGAAGAAGTGATCAACGAGCTACCCCCAAAACACCAGCTGCCATCCGAAGATCCAAAGATGCTTCCCAATGGCTGTCAGTTATACCACTTTTCGCATATAACTTTGATTTGTCCAAATCATAGTTTCAAGATGCACTGTCAGTGTGGTACGGATTTGAAACTTCTGGATTGCCTGTCTCCTTCGATGGATGTGGAGAGTCAATGGACGTTAATCACGCACTTAATTGTGAAAAGAGAGGGTTAGTAAAACGAGGACACGACAATGTCAGGGATGAATACGCCCTCATGGCTAACCTTGCGTGGGGCGGCAAAAAAAGCTAAAAATTCAAAACCTCTATTTGAATTGGAGATTATTATTTAGAATATATTTTTTTGTCATAAAATTAGTAATTAACCATTTCTTTTCACTCGAAGTGCTCAAATTCAAAACAATATAATATAGGTAATACAATTTTTTACGAAAATTCGATCATACGATCATGCTGCATGAATGGAACTTTGTTTGACAAAAGGGCATGTGGGGTGTCACAGTCGAAGTATTTTTCAGAGGTGTGTCGATTGCGACCACTTTCAGATCTCTATGATTCATAACTAAATAAGAAAAATAGATTTTTAGGTGGAAAATGCCCAAAAATGGCCGAATTGTCAAGTTCGGCTGCGTGGTCTAAAATTTTCTTTGCAATCTCGTCACACGGCTGTCATCTCAGTTGTATTCAGGACATGGTTGGTCTCAATGACTAGAATTTAAGTGCCTAATTTAATGTTATTCACAACTTTTCTTTGAATATTCGCTCTATTATTCATGCTGCATGACTGAGCACTTCTCGTTATAATGTACAAAAATTAAGTAATCGTAATATGACAAGTAAGTGCCGTAACTCACCGTATTTGCAATCTTCTGGCTCCAAATCGCACTCATCTCCGACGCAAGGCCGGCAAGGGTAGAATGAGCCCTGGGCACCCAAGATGACAAGCATCACTACGAAGACGAGACAGTGGACCAAAGACATCTTCAACATTTCTGGTCCTCTTCAGCCGGACTCGACGTCTTATATCCGATCCGTGATCCGGGAGTTAGCACAACGCGAAAAATCGGAATCGACGTTGCGCGAAAAATCTCATTACCGGACCTTTATTCAGTTTTTTTTTTCCAATTAACTCCCGACCTCGTCAAAATAGTCCGTTTTGACCGAAATTGTCCTGCCCGGGAAAAACTTCCGGACGATCAAACCCTCTCTTAACGAACTTGATGTGACTTGACTTTGAGTAGTTTTCGAATGCGGTGCGGTCCTACGAAACTTTGCAGGACGCTCCAAATCTTCTCTGATTTCCTTTTCTTCTGGAGAAATCGCACCATTCACTGTTGAATTTTTTGTTTGTTTTTATACGAGAAAGGTAAAAGTTTATCGTGGACCCCCCGAGCAGCCGTCCATTAGCCAAATTGATCTGCCGGTTAGGATGTCTTCACAGCAAGTGTCGTGATCCTGTAATTAAACAAGAAAAATGTTGTTTATACAAACTGACACTCCAATATAAATTTATTTAGTTAAATGTGTTATATTCACATGTTGATTATTATGTTGTGTTGTCAACAAATAAAACTACTTCGCCTCTAAAATCTATCAAAGATAGTTGTGCTAATTTCACTTATAAAAATAACTAACTCTGCTAAAATAAAATTCACTAAAAATCACATATTTACAAGAGGTTATGGGCCCAGCACGCTTCCACTGAAAAGTAGTAAAAAATATAACCGAAATTGCCCGTACTGTAGTAGGCGAGGTCATAAACCATCTTCCTGCTATTACAGACCAAAGGCAAGAAAAGTAGAAGAAAGGGACAACAGCTTATTCACTGAAGAATTCGCTTTGAAAACCAACTCCAGAGTATGGTGCTTGGACAGTGGATGCAGCTCCCACATGTGCAACGAGGATGAAGCGTTCACGTCTCGAGAACCCATTTCTGATGGAAAAGTAAACCTCGCAAATAATGAATCGACAAAAATTCAAGGTAAAGGTACAGTTAAAATAGCTATAACTAGAGATGAAAACGTAAAAATTATGACACTAAATAATACACTACATGTACCTGACTTACGTACAAACCTCATGTCAGTGAGTAAAATAACTGATAAAGGGCATGCCGTAGTATTTACGAAAAACGAAGCTGTAGTTCAAAATGATGAAGGCAGAATAATACTGACCGCAAAACGTAAAAATAATTTATATTATGTTGAAGAACGAGGTATCGAGAATTGCCGTGTAATTTCACAAAAAAGAAACATTAATAATATCGAAGAATGGCATCAACGTTTAGGTCACCTGAATGAAGGAAGTATGAGAGAAATCGTAAATCACCGTAGGGCACTAGGAGTTGAATTTAGTGGACAACTATCTACCTGCAAAGTATGTGCCATGGGGAAAATGGCACAGAAGCCATTTCCAACAAAATCTATTAGAACTTCTAAAATTCTGGAAATCATTCATACAGACATTTGTGGACCTATGCGAACATCATCCAAGAAAGGTTCAAATTATTTTTTAACATTTATTGATGACCACACACGTTGGTGTGAAGTAAGATTTGTGAAAAACAAAAGTGACGTTCTAAATGAATTTATAAAATATAAAAATTTAGTTGAAAATCAAAAAGGGGGTCGTATAAAATTTTTACAATCAGATAATGGAAGCGAATATAGAAATAAAGCATTTGATGAATTTTTAGATAAAGCAGGAATAGGCAGAAGATTAACTGTGACACATACTCCAGAACAAAACGGTATAGCAGAACGAAAAAAACCGATCACTTGTTGAAACTGCGAGATGTATGCTGATCCAGTCAGGACTGCCACCATCATTCTGGGCAGAAGCCATTTTTACTGCAAATCACGTTCGGAACAGGTGTCCTTCAAGAAGTTTGGATGGAAAAACATCATTTGAAATGTGGACAGGTAAACCTCCTATTCTAACCCATTTTAGAACATTTGGTTGCAAGGGCGTTGCTCTTGATAAATCACCAACCAAAGGAAAATTTCAGCCACGAGGGAAATCTTGTATTTTTCTTGGTTATTCGGAAAGATGTAAAGCGTACAGAATATTTTTGGAAGAAGAAAGAAGAATAACTGAAACAAGAGATGTAAGGTTCCTGGATGAATTTCAGAAAGAAAATCAATATGAAGAATTCGAAACGAAATTGAAGAAAGAAGCAACTGAAAGTAAATCAATTACAATACCACTGAAGAAGACAAATTCAAGAAACGGACAAGAAGGAGATAATCTACAACAAAATTTAGAAGACGCTGATGAATATGACACAGCTGATGAAGAACCTGGCCCGATAACATCCACTACCAACGATGAGCAGCCAGTAGTTTCCAGCCGAGGGAGGGGAAGGCCTCGGATCATTCGGTCTGGAAATCCTGGCAGGCCACGGAAACTTTATAAGCCAGTTCAACCGCAGAATTGTACATTGGCGGATGAGGATGTGGACATTGAGAATCGTTTTTCAAATAAATGCAAAAAGTTGCGGACAAATCCGTGACAGATGCAATGAACAGCCCAGAAGCAAACTATCTAACCAAGAATCAGACACAGCATTTGGACACGAAACACAACAACATCCCTTATCAATTCCTAAGACAATGTTCATATCACACAATGCACCTTCATTATCTGTCAACCGAATCCATGATTGCTGATGTGTTGACAAAAGGGTTGCCTGGAGCAAAACATCATTTTTTCACAAGTGAACTTGGAGTTGCCAGTTTGAGGGGACGTGTTGTTTATACAAACTGACACTCCAATATAAATTTATTTAGTTAAATGTGTTATATTCACATGTTGATTATTATGTTGTGTTGTCAACAAATAAAACTACTTCGCCTCTAAAATCTATCAAAGATAGTTGTGCTAATTTCACTTATAAAAATAACTAACTCTGCTAAAGTAAAATTCACTAAAAATCACATATTTACAAGAAAAAAAAACCACATTAAATTTCTCCCTTGATAGAAAAAATGATAGATCACGGAAAAGTTTAGGTAAATGAAGGTTAATACTAGAAATTAACGCAGGAAGGTGTAGGCAGGAAGAGAGAGAGAGAGAGAGAGAGAGAGAGAGAGAGAGAGAGAGAGAGAGAGAGAGAGAGAGAGAGAGAGAGAGAGAGAGAGAGAGAGAGAGAGAGAGAGAGAGAAATACATATAAACACGTAATTTAATATAATTACACAGAAATTAAATTTGAACTGGTAATGCGTAATAACGGCATACGGTAAATAAAATATGATTTCTCGTTTCCAGATGATCTACATATCGTGTAATCACCGCATTAACTTTATTATTCCCAGTTTTAGAAATGGCTGGATCATTGTTTAATTGTAAACTAAATGTGTCATGCGTGAATTTTATAAAAATTGACCGAATTGGCCGCCCAACGAACAGAGAGTGCTGACCTGTTAGCGAAAATTCCGAACAACTCTGAATAAAGCAGTTTTAATTGGTTGAACAGTTTTTTCGGTAATCATAAACCTAATAATCAATTAAAAAATGAACCCAGTGCACCTTCAGGTTTCTTTCCTAAAGAGGCTACCATCCAAACTTCGGCCTTCCATGAAAATGTTTCAGAACCAGAAATATATTGAGATTTGAAGATTAAATTGCTCTTCAACACACTGGTCTCACTGAAGATGTGTGTTTCCAAAGATATGTTTAAGTCCCTTTTATTAGCGAATTTGAACTCTTCCTACTATGTTGAATTGATTTAGGTACCTATCGATTTTAAAGTTTCATTTTGAGAGTTGCATATTAAATGTGAAACACCTAATGACTTTCATTCTACTTATTAAACACTGATTCCCATATACCTATAGGTACCTATTACCTATAGATACCTATTACCTATAGATACGACTATTGCCCGAGAGCCTTCCTAATATCCCAAAGTTCCAGGGCATCGAATTTCTTCAAATCGATCAATTTTTCAGCCTGTTTGATCATTGATTTGACTTTAAAAACCCTGCAAAATATTACGCAACGGTTTATCATTTATGTATTAGATAGCCCTTTAATTAAACTAACTCATATTATTTATTATCTGAATATATCTGCAGATGCATAGACGCCTACCGAGGAGAAATTAAATTGAACCCCTGTTAAATATTTGTTTTGTGTCTCAAGTTATAAATGTATCAATTAAATCAGTTAATTCAGCTAATCAGAAAAGACCTAATCAATTCAATCGTCTCTTAGTGTCCAAGAGATTCTCCAAATCTAATTTCAAATTCCTAGGATGAACAGGAGAGAATGAAGCTATCAGGGATCTAGGTACCCCCCCAGAGGTGCAATGGGGGCCTAAATTCTCGATAAAAAGGTAGAGGAGGTTGACAGTATCCGTCAGAGAGATACTACTCCTACTAAAAGCTTTTAATGAGCTATGTTCGGAGTAGATTGGTTTTCCAGGAACCTGGATCACCCATCCAACGCCAAACTCAGCTTCTCAAAAACACGAGAAAGGCGAGCGACGCCCGTTATTCACCAACGGGCGACGACAGCGCATTCTCTGAGATCCCAACGGGAACTCTATGACGGGAACTCTGTCACACTCCCCCACTTAAAGACATACTTGATTGAAGATCAAGTATGTTAACTAGGTGGAATAGTTACTGGCTGAGAACTGATGCTCATTAATAAATAGCTGCATTGGCGATTGAGGATGGGAAAAGAGAAATTAAAATAGGATGGATCGTCAATGAATCTTCATATGAAGTATTCATTAGGTAATTAACCCCCAAATAAGATTGGAACAATCGGGAATAAACGGTGGCTCAACTATGGAGACTTATACCAATAGGAAAATAAAATAGATATAAATTAATATGCCCACATTGGGGACTTAAATTGGGAACTAAGCCCTGGAAATTGGGAACAATACCCTTGAATAATTGGGAACCATGCCCGGGTATAAAGAATGATAATAAATATGGCAAAAGCCAGGTATACCATAGGTATGAAATTGAAAATATAAGTGGGAATAAAAGAGAAATTATAAGTCAAAGACCAATGAAATTATTTATATACCAAAGGGCGATAATGGGAATTCCTTCTAGAACCCCGGGGCCCGGGCCATGTTTCTTCTGAAACATTAACGCCCCAAAAATAGTGGATTAGACTACTAGGCGTCAGCCGTGCATAATCCAAACCACGCTCGCTCTACCGAGGAGAGTGTGACAGTACCGTAAGAGGTACCACTCCCGGAACGTAATGTGCAATGTTCCGGGAGAAGATTGGTTTTCCACGATCTGGATCCCCCATCCAACGCCAAACTCAGCTTCTCAAAAACATGAGAAAAGGCGTGCGACGCCCGTTGCTCACCAACGGGGCGACGACAGAGCATTCTCTGAGATCCCGACGGGATCTCTATGACGGGAACTCTGTCACAAAGCTTACTCAGAGATTAGGAATGAACCAGTCATTTCTATCGTTTCCTAATGTCTCAGTGAGTCTCCCTATCAAATCTTAACTTTTTAGGATAAACAGGAGAGATTTTAGCTCACCCAGCTGCAATAGTCTCTTTTAGCGCACCCAATAACTGCAATAGTCTCTTAGTGTCCCAGAGAGTAACCCTATCAAATTTCAACTTCCTACTGGTAACAGCATAGAATTTCGCTCACTCAGCTGACTGGAAAAGAACAAATAATTGCAGCAATCTAGTACCTACTGCTTACAATTACCTACTACTCAATAGTATACCTACCATGTACCTAGTGCCTTCTTTTCACGATATTAATTCATTATGGTTACTTAACAATATTCGTTTATAACTTAGCGTAATAATGGTTTAGGGATGGACAATGGCTGAATCATGAGATGTGATAAAATGGGAGCATCCCAAAAAGTGGCGAGCGATTTTCCTGCAGTGAAAAATATGGGAGTTACACTTCGCTAGTAACGCATTGGTTGTGCGTGAAAACCAATAGAAATAGGAAAACCCAAGTATCAGGAAAAATATGAGGAAAAAAACCAATTTTGTCCCATTTTCGGCTCATCGCATTATCGCATTGATGAGTGTGAAGCGATCGGGCTGGCTAGATTCTAGGCCTTTCAAGTTAAAGGCCTATTATGCCCTGGCCGGCAAACGGACATTGCAGTTTTAGGATCTACTCGCCTTGAAACGTAAAGTGACAAAGTTTGATACAAAAATATATATATATATATATATATATATATATATATATATATATATATATATATATATATATATTCCATACATTGTGGCACCCGAAACAATAAAAACAGCATACGAAGTGGCACCCAAGTTTTTATGGCACCCGTATAAGGGTGCCACATTGTCAACCCCTCATATCTTACCTTAACTTCAACAATAAACACATAAAAGATTTTCACTATTTAATTTAAGCTCTACTGGATGATAAGGATTCATAATTACAATTTTACATTGATTCAGTGACCAACAAAGAGCCTTTGAAGTTTGGGAGGTGGGTGCCAGTTGAATGGATTATGGATCACAAATATACAGCTGTAGTTCATCGTTTTTCCGCGTGCTTCGCCGCTGTCGGGTGTTTCGTGTATATTATAATATACATAATAATATACACATTCTATTTTGCTTACTGAATGGCTACCGGAGATCTGGCAGGGTCGGCCATTGCTTTAAATAACCTCGTCTTCTCCCCACCTCTTCTCTTTTAAAAAGCCAAGAACTAAAACAACTGGAACGCTGTCTCAGGGTTGAGCGTGCGGTCGGGCGGGTTGAGATGTGTTGGACGACTACACAACTACTCCCAGTCAAAAGCACAGGAAATTCTCAATTTTAGTTCGATTTTGATGACATTTTCAGGGATCGTGTTGGTTAGCCTCTTTATGTTCCCCTATGAATTTCATTGCAATCAAATCAATAATGACGTGTGCGCAAGCTCAAACGTGAATTCATAAAATAACGTCGATTTTTTACGGTCTATAGGTTCGATTTTGTTCAAACCCGGAGGGTAGTTGGCTATACGTATCAGAAATATGCTCTATGAGTTTTATTGTGATTGATTGAGTAATGACCATTGTACATGCGCAAAAATAAAATTGTTTGACTCTTGTGAAACTCAGAGACTAAGGAACCGATTTTTATGGAATTTTCTGGTTTTGTGTGGGTTAGCTTCTAGATGGTTCCCTTTAAATTGCATTGTTGTCGGATCAATAATAGGGTGCACGCATGCGCAAACGTCAGATTCTAACAACGTCGATTTCTTACGATCTATTGGTCTGATTATGTTCAAACTTGGAGGGTAGTTGGGTAGAGGTTTCTAGGAACGTTTCCTATGCATTTTATCGCCTTATTGATATTAACTTGGTAACACACGTGAAACTCTGAATATAATTGACCGAATACTCTCAAGAAGTGTTAGGGGACCCTAGATGATCTCCTATAGCTTTCTTTTACGTAATATCATCCATTTTTTCGAATTTTTGGGACTTTAGGAAATCTGGAATGAAATCGAAAGTTCCAGTTTTGCTACTAAAAATAAAATAAAATCATCTCCACAGAAGTATTTCAAGATGTAACATCTTTTATGCATTATTCCAGTACCTAGTTATACGTTGCTCAAAAATGGATGATGCGCCGCGAGTGGTCACATTTATCACATTCAGTTGTGTTAACCTGCTGTGAATGTTGTTTATCTGCAGTCGACTTTTCGGAAGTAATTCGGAATATTCCCATTTTTTCTATAAAATGTACGGGTTTTCTTTTGCAAAACAGTTTGGTCATCGTGGATATAGTTTTTATGAACTACGATAATTTATTTTCTCCGAAAATTGAGATTTAATGTGATAATACGAGGCCCTAGGGATCCACCTGGAAATGTAACTCTTGATCAGTGCCTACTCTTTTTTGCCAGAAAATAACAGAAGGAATACATAAGAACGACATTAAACCATGTATTAAAAAAAAAAAAAAAAAAAAAAAAAAAAAAAAAAAAACCGAACGACAGACTTACGGTTCTACAGTCACATAATTTAATAATGATTAATTTTACACATTATTAGTTCAATGTGGTTACTTAACAATATTAGTTTATAATTTACTGTAATAAATCAGCTTTCCTTGACACTACAGAGGCTAAGGGATCATGAGATGTTGTGATAAAATGAGAGCATTCCAAAAAGTGGCGATTGTTTTCCTGCTATCACTAAGGGAGTTACACTTCCCTACTAATGCATTGGTTGTACATGAAAATCAATATTTTCGCCGTAACGTAACGGTAGGAAAAAAATGGAAACGTCCTATTAATCATTATTAAATGATAAATTGCTGAACCAGTATCCACAAAGCATGTAGCAAATCAAACAAATCTTTTATTGATGACAATGATATAACTGCGTTTATCTGTGAAAATTGCTACGAAATAGTTATTGACGGAGGAAGCAGGTTTGACCCCCGCTTTCCGTTCCAAATTTACAAGACGAACAATTAGCCGAAAATGCGGATTCACGTTCGACCACATGCATCGATAGGTATCAACATAACATAATTGATCAAATAATAAGAACATGTATAAACTTGTAAATATTCAAGTAGGCACTGCATAGGTACCGTCTACGTGCCACTATGTAGTAAAGCATTGTTCTACATTTTAAATTTTATTTAAATGATTCTTTTTAATAAAATTTAAGAATTGAAACATTCTCCGGAGAACTGACGCTGAAAAACGCATGAAAAGTAACTTTTTCGACAAGAGTAAGAGAACGTTCCACACATTCCTTTGCATAAACAAAGTGGTGTGGTGATAAATTGCCTTTTTGGATTTCATATTTACTCAAGGCAGGATCCAGTTTTGAGAGTTTACAATCGAAAGCACTCAACCAAAAATATGTACCTAAGTAATAATTACCTCAAACAATGAAGCATCTAAAGTGCAAGGTACACAGGAAAAGTTTACAATTATACTGAGAGAGTTCGTCAGCCAATTGAATCTAGCCTCATCTGCGCTGTTCTCTCTCTCTCTCTCTTTTTTTTTTTTTTTTTAATCAACGTTAAGTACAAATGCTCAAGATTTTTTAGCCAAGTTTCTGTAATTTGTCTTCCAACTCCAAGTGAGGCCAGGCGTCTATTGGTTTATAGTGTTTTAAGGTAATCACCGCAGATATTTTAGTCAAAATTTTGCTTGTGGTGTCACACACACCCTGTGAAAGCATGAAGGGCAGGGAAAACCGCTGTAGCTGTGCGGCATAAGCTTTCATTAACGATGTAGCAGCCAATCACTCGTGGTTTTGAGATTTAACGATAGACCCCTGGATCCGTGACTTTTCACTTTGTCCCTGGTTTCCGAGTAGGTACTAACTGTCACGATTCACCGGGTCAAGTTCTGTTCACTCGCTATATAGAAATGAACTAATGATTTTAGGGATTTTCTGATTTTTTTTTTCTTTTACTGATTTACTTTCGTAGCCTTTCGTTCATATTTTGAACTCAAAATATTTTATGGACAATTCATCGTACCAGTCAAAAACAAAAGCTTTTCTGTGAACATGAGAAGAGAAATTAATGAAAAGTGATGTATTAAAAATAACACGTTTTTGTGTTGGCAGTTGGGACTACACTCAACATTGGATCCTGCCGCTTTTGAATAAATAGTAAATAAAAAACGGCAATTTATCACCTCGTTTCGTACCTGTGCAGTGCCTACTTGATCAAAGATGCTCTTACTATTTCTTCAATTATGTTTTGATACCTATAATTCGACATACCTCGATATACCTATAGTTCGATGGATGTGATCCAACTTAACTTTACAGGATCTATACAACTGAAGTCTTATGAATGCCTTATGAATATTTGAGTTTGAGTTGAGATTCAATTTCTTTTGTTTCTCATCGTCAAGTGGTATGGAATTATTAGTCTCCTTGCCTATTTTTCTCGAGATTTGGGAATTTCAAATGAATGTGATAAATGGTGATGAAAATTATAAATACATAAATGATTGTATAGGTAATAATAATGTTTAAAAAACCGAAAATGTCACATTACTAGTAAATTGTCTAGTAAATAGAGGAGAAAAAAAAGTTGATTTATCTTCAAAATACAAAGGTTCATTATTGAAAATAATAAATCCAAATGCGACATTCAACATAAGGTCGGATTGTTTCGATTTTCGTAGTTTTAGAGTCAACATGTATAGTAAAAACCCAAGTGTGCTTATTCCAGTTACTTGGGCGACCTAAGCTATTGCGAAAAAACATCGCAACTTTCGAACTATTTTCTATATTTTTGATCTTACGCCAAAACTAAGCTAGTTAGCAAGGAAACATCTATTACCAATATTCACGGCAGTTAAATTCTACGTAGAATAACCTATTAAAATTTGAAATATGAGTAATCATGCAACCGCTTGTAAAAAAAGGCACTTTTTTTCAATTTGGGTGAAATGTTTCACTTGGATTTTTAAGAGCTTTAGTCTCAGAAACTGTCACACCAATTGAAAAACTTATTAGATGAAAGTCATAAATAGTCTAACTTTGTAACTAATGGGTACCAAACATTGGAAATTTAATTTATTTTTAGCGCATTTATGACAAAAAATACAAATTGTCCACACACACGACTCCCGTCGTACACCTGAGGTGGTTCGTCTAAATAAGGTTAATTTTGGCATGACTACTCAATCTTAAACGCAATTTAATTATAATATCCTTATAATACAGAATTCAATTAGTCTCGCTAATTTTATTATTAGTGAATTACCTAAATATAATTTTACGAAATAATAATTTCCTTAGAAAACTATCACGTGTTAGAGAAGGAGCGGTCTAGTGACAATTTTGAATTTTCCGTCATAAAATGACATGTATTATATGAGATGAAATTCATTACATGTATTACATGAAAATGAAATAAAATGACATGTGATATAAAATGCAGATATAGAATTAGATGTCCTACGACTTTCATTTGATAAGACACACAGACTGGAGAGCAGTGAAGTTGTGGAAACCCATATCAATACTATAAATTATTACACTGGAAAAAAAAAAAAAAAAAAAAAAAAAAAAAAAAAAAAAATTTGAACGCGAAGCTGGTACTGGGAGTTTTTGAAGGTATTGAACCCGAATCCGAAGCCCGTTTTTCACATAGACGTCTATTTTTTGAGGAGGTGGACGTGTAATACTAACCCCCAGGACCAGAACCTGTGTCGTGAGGGCATGACCTTGATTTTTTGGGGGGAGGGGGATAGTGTTATTAAAAAATAATAAACAAGTAGATCAGTGCTCACAAAATGAGACACATGATAGCGTATTTTCTTGTAAGGAGATCCGCGTGAAATAGTAGACGATTCCTGCGTTGAATTAGAGATAAAATGGCTTGGCAGCTCAATCAGCTGATCAATGACCTCTTAGTCGTCATCAACCCTTGGCATATCTTTATTTCCACAATGTTACAGATTACATCCATACCAAGTTTCATCAAAATCGGACGTCGGGAAGTGGCATTTAAAACGATTTTAAGAGGACATACATACAACATCAGCGGACAAAGTGAACATAATAGCTCATTTTTCCTTTCTTAAAAGAAAATGCGCTAAAAATCAAATCAAAATATAAATCAGATCAGATATAGAACAATAACGATTGATTATATCATTCTAATAGTACGCAATCAGATTCACAGTATTTGACCGGGGGATACCAACGGATTCTGCCTCAGGTTTGTTATCTGTAATGGAAAATAATAAACCTTTGTGTCAAGGATTTACAGTGTTTTGACTTCATCTTCACCAGTAAGCTAGTGACGTTTCGATGGCAGACGTGTATTTCTAAGTTACCTATTAAACCAATTAATATTGGCCGTAATTTGAGTAATGTGTATACGAGTTTCTTTTTGACCCCAATCCAAATCAGTGTTTTTGAACGACGTCTACATTGGCGAACCGGCGATATTCGAGTGGCAGATTCGCATAACTACAGTACATCTACATGTACATCTGATTCATATTTCATTTATTTACCAATAAGTCGATTGCAGACCCAAAATTTGTGTTTTTGGACTGCGTCTCTAGCAAAGACCTAGCGATACTAAGGTAGCAGACTTGAATTTCACGTAACCTATCAATATCCTGGTACGATGGGCCACAGTTTCAGCGATCAACAAAACAGTTGTTTCTGGGCGCTCAAACTCATATATTTCAACCACATCTGCATGTAACACCCATCCACCTTGAGATAGCAGACGACCATGGTTCAGTTGGCCATGGATGAAAGTGTTAAGAGCCGATATGGTTCCCCCTCCAGCTGTAAGCCATATAGATCTGTTTCTCTTGTCGCCATCGGTTTCGGACTAGCAGACGTGCATATCTTATACAAACTCAATTGAATACTAACAAATTCAATAATTGGTCCGTTTCTATAAATCAGTTGCCCCTTTTCAGCCGAGCTCCTAGTTGCATTGGCGGTTAGCACCTATATCTTATACATTGGCTGAATGAAAAGATGAGGCGGTGTCGAAGGGGAAAATTAGGCCGGTGCATCGACAGCAAGTTAACACCCGAACCAGCACAAATGCTCGGTAGATGCCTCCTCCCTTTAGTTGTGCATGTCCTCATCCGCATTTACACGCAGTTGTGAAGAAGTTGATAAGGGTGGAAGTGGAAGGTGACGCGGATGTTGCAGTAGGCATAAGAAATACCTGTTTAATGCTTGAAAGCAATTTAGATGAAACAGCCAAAATAATTCCTATGAGTTTGTGGTGGGTTTAAAATAAATTTGTAATTCACATTCGACCACAGTACACCAAGCATAGAACTCTATGCTCTTCTTTTAATGTCAAGTTTTTTAATGTCTCAAAAGTACTTTGATGTCCCTCCTTTTGATATCGCCTGTCCTCGGGCGATCACGGTCATCTAGCTGAAGGAGATAACATCGTGCGTCGTAGAATTTAGTAGATATAAGAACTTTGTCGAGCCTGATTTTGCATCCGGAGATGTTGGCATTACGGGCAGATGAGGTTTGGAGATGCTCCCGATCGAGGTTGGTCCTAAGCATCCAAACCAGACGAGAAATTGGAGGGATTCATGAGTTTTGCTTCCGATGGTTATGCAGATTTAAATTCCGATCGAAACGGTGTGTCAGTTATCAACTTGAACCCTGATAGCGAAGTCAAAAACGCCGATCTCCATTTTTTTTGTCCAGGATGATATTGAAGGTGGAAGTTGCGGAACTGTTTACAATACATGCAAACGGTCTATGAAGGACAGGTTTCGAGTTTGTGGGCAGCCGGTAGACGGCTTTTTACATTAACCATACAAAAGGGTCACTTGACTACGTTAATCATTACCTTGAAACTGGGACATTTTCTCGCTCCATAGGGCTTCTTACAAAAGGGGCATGGATATTTAAGGTCGGATAAGAATTGGAATTTTAGAACTGCTCATTTTATTTTATTTGTGTCTTGCAGTTTTTCCATAGATTTGATGATTTTCTAGGAGCCCCTGTGGGTTAGAAATTGCTGATCACGTTCTTTGGACGATTGTATAGATGGGAATTTGGCAAAGGTGGAACTGAAATATTTTTTTTACAATGTCAGAACGTGTTTTTGGGATTTCAAACGATTGTCTCGAAACGTAAAGACAATTTTCTTTTCGTATATCTGGGAAAGTGTTACCTACTAGTTCTTAAGCAACCAAGAACTACCCACAAATATACTATTTCATTTTCGTTATGAGGTTGTGTACTCCAAATTGAAAAGTTAGGATTTTGTCCACTAAAACTTCCATTTCTTTAGACATCTTGAAGTTACGGACCAGAATGTTTCTTCTCACCTTTTGTGCAATACACACAAATTGCAAGTGTAATGATGGGCTGGGGTAAGAGAATTTTTGGCCGAGGTAGAACCTCGTAGTTGCGCTACCCATTTCCATCGTTTAAGAGGAATGTTCATATTACCAAGGTAAAAACATGCCTGTGAGACCCATGGAAAACATCTGGAGCCATAATGATGGGGATGAACTCTTTCTCTCCGTGAGAAGGACGGCACTTAGTTGTGCACCAATGTACTATATGGTGATACAACGATGGTTTCCGCGTAAAAAATAACGATTCTCTTAAACGAGATAATGTTTTTTTGAAAAACGCATAAAGACGGTTTATTAGATAGGTAGGGAGTTGATAAGTGATCATTATTTATGGTGAATGACACCAAGAAATAACATTGATTACATAGTATTGTACTCAGGTGCTATTCCGTTATCCCCCCCCCCCCCCCCCCCCCCCCCCCCAATCTGCTTCACGACTTTCGCGACTGTTTCACTTATCCTATACTCTTAAACGAGAAATTCTTGTATAAATCATCAGGGGATACATACCCCCCCATTTCGACTCGAAAACACAATCTGCACTGGTCAATCCTCCGGAGTGATCTCCGTGGTGTTCTGGGCCATTCTTAACGACGAAAGTTGCTTATATCTGGCCGTAACTGTGGAAGGTATAAAAAGACCCTTCGCTTACTGGCTGTAGCTCCACAAAAAGAAATTTTTATCCAGGTTTCATAGAACCCAAACGATTTCTGTGGGCAAAATAATTCACATTTTGTTGAGAGAATTGGAGCACATTTAATACCTACGCCTTTTCAAAGCTTATTAAAAATTTTGCTTGCTGGTTGTGGTTTTTTCAATATCCACATTCAGCGTATTTAGTACCTGCACTAACAAAAGAAGATATAGAATTACAAAATTAAATTATCTAGGTACCTAATCTGCTGGCAAAACTAAAAGTCTACGAGATTTAAACATTCTTAACGACGAAAGTTGCTTATATCTGGCCGTAACTGTGGAAAGTATAAAAAGACCCTTCACTTACTGGCTGCAGCTCCACGAAAAGAAATTTTATCCAGGTTTCATAGAACCCAAAACGATTTCTGTGGGAAAAATAATTCACATTTTGTTGAGAAAATTGGAGCACATTTAATACCTACGCCTTTTCAAAGCTTATTAAATATTTGCTTGCTGGTTGTGGTTTTACAATATCCACATTCAGCGTATTTAGTACCTGCACTAACAAAAGAAGATATAGAATTACAAAATTAAATTATCTAGGTACCTAATCTGCTGGCAAAACTAAAAGTCTACGAGATTTAAACATTCTCCTTCCCTGAAGCTCAGTCTCTAGATCTTTGACCATAGTTTGTTTACCTCAACAGAACCCAGGAAGACCAATGGGAGTTGTGAAATTCTTGGTTCGCTCTTGTTTGTCCGCTATTATAAAACGGTTGATTTGTCTGCTGTTCTTGAAGGTGGTTTGGCAACGTCGCAGATACCACCTAGGTATCAAAGTGGTCGCCACTTAGTCAGTGATTTGTAATTGTATATCTCGGTTGGCACATAGATATAGTGATATGAAATTTCCTGGAAGATTGCCACAGGTATAGCATTGTGGGATTCAGTAAATAACCATAAAAATGAAATAAAAATATCCTTGCTGTTTTTAAATGTCATTCGAATCAATATACACCATAAAAATAAATATATACACCAGGGAATAATGAGGGTGCCTCCTAACTTCAATATTGAATGGGTGCCACAATGTTAGAATATTTATTTATATACATATACACCAGGGAATAATGAGGGTTCCACATTACTTCAATATTGTATGGTTGCCACATAGACGGTGACTTAAAATTCTCAAGAATGGTGCCACAAGTATAGCATTATGGGATTCAGTAAATAACCATTAAAATGAAATAAAAAGTATACCTTGCTGTTTTTAGAGGTCATTTGAAGCAATATACACCATAAAATACATACATATATACACCAGCGGATAAGGAGGGTGCCTCCTAACTTCAATGTTGTATGGGTGCCAAAATGTTGCAATATATATTTATATATATATATATATATATATATATATATATATATAATATATAAAATTCTCGTGTCACAGTTTTCGTTGCCATACTCCTCCGAAACGGCTTGACCGATTTTGATGAAATTTTTTGTGCTTATCCGGTATCTATGAGAATCGGCCAACATCTATTTTTCATCCCCCTAAATGTTAGGGGTAGTCCACCCCTAAATTTTTTTTTATTTTTTAGACAACATTTTTAATTTCTATTTTAATTAACGTCTGCCAAGTTGGGTGGGCAGTATAACTTCCTCAAGCGAGCAGCATCCCCCACAGAAGTTAAACCTACCCTTAGAGATCTACCGTTTGCGAGCGAAGCGAGCAACATCCCCTACATGTTTCAATTGTAATACATTCCATGTA